>CM070874.1:37360582-37960582 GCA_036365515.1 Torymus aiolomorphi
TCTCTCTCTCTCTCTCTCTCTCTCTCTCTCTCTCTCTCTCTCTCTCTCTCTCTCTCTCTCTCTCTCTCTCTCTCTCTCTCTCTCTCTCTCTCTCTCTCTCTCTCTCTCTCTCTCTCTCTCTCTCTCTCTCTCTCTCTCTCTCTCTCTCTCTCTCTCTCTCTCTCTCTCTCTCCATCCCTCTCCCTCTCCCTCTCTCTCTCTCTCTCTCTCTCTCTCTCTCTCTCTCTCTCTCTCTCTCTCTGACTCCAATCATTCTAATGAAAGAGGTCCAAGTCTCCAGTTCCATGGTTTTAGAAAATTTTTTGAACGATAAATATTCATATATTCAGATTAACCTTTTTTTTTATAAATGATGGAATCGCTATTTAAGACACTTAAGGGAATTCACCTAAGGGTAAGAAGTAGTTGCTCTCCCATGCTTTCAAAAATCTTGTAGAGCTGTTCTTGTGCTCATTTCGTCAGAAATACAGTTGTACTTGAGTTTCTATGTATTTTTGTTGTGTTAAATGTGACCATCAATATATATTGTAATCTGTCCATGGAGAAATTTGTTTCTCTATAAAAATTACTTTTACATGACACTAATAGTTGCTATAGATTACAATACATTGATCGTACGATTTAACACAAGTATGGAATAGTTTTGAGTCCAAGATTGCTGTCTTCGGCAACATTCTTGTGAAATTAGTGTGAGGACCGAGCTGCAAGATTTTTGAACGGATGTGAAAGGAGCTACTTCTTACCCTTAGATGTACTACCCTGAAAGATTTAAATAGCAATTCTATCATTTATAAAAAAAAAAAGTAACAGATATAGACACTGAAAAAATGTAATGATTCCATACTTATTTGAAAAATATGTGACTGGTTACTTACACTTGTTTCATAAGAAATGGATACATATGGGGGACAGAAGGGCCTCAAGCTAAAGACTCAAGGAAGCATGCCTACCAACGTGTATATACCAAAGATAATGATATAAGAGCTATGCGCGCTCGAGCTCTGCTTCGTTCGTACAGCTGCCTCTACCCACCCCACGCGCGCGTGTAGAGCAGACTTACTCGAACGCGCACAGATATTTATTTTCCTTTTTTCCTTTAATAAAGAAGGTCCTGCAACTATGTGTATAACAGCGGGATGATCTAAAGCCGTTGCGAGCGTTGACGCCGCGCGCGTGTATACTTACACACAATGCCTCATGGACACCGGCGTTTACCTGCCAATATCGAGTACACGTGGGCGCGCTCGGGCCCGGCCTCGCGTGATTTTGATATTGCGGGTCGGCGTCGAGTAGCGCGAGCACGAGACTCGTTAAACATCGTTTCTCCTTTCTCCACATTAAGTATAATATCATTGATGTTTTTCTCTTATAATCTTCTTTCAATGTTACAGGTATGTTACATGTCTTTATTATTTACTTACAGTTATAGCCTTAATTTATAATAATAATAATAATATATTTTTAGCAAAGAATTTTATAAATAAGTCTTAAAAAACTTATTTCAAGGAATTATTTATAATAAATTTTTTTGAGGGGTCGTAAAAACTTTGAAGATTTGGGTCAGGTGAGATTTTGAGGTGAGAGTTCTCACGTAAGTTCAACTATTAATAGTCTAGCGACTCATGTTTCTCTGATTCTCTGATCAATAATTCTGCAGAAAATTACAAAAATTAAAAGTTTAAATTTGCCTAGAAAATTAATATACATTTTCTGGAGAAATCCTACATAACTTCTGCAGAATTATGCAGAAATTTGCTTCTGAAATTCTGCAGAGTTCCAATGGTTGATAATAACTTTTCTGCAGAATGTATATAGATTTTCTGGATAAATTGAACAGAACTTGTGTAGAAGTTCTGCAGAAAATGGCTTCTCAAATTCTGCAGAGCCAATACAAATTTTATCGAAAAATTTTCTGTAGAATTCATATAAATATTCTGCAGAAATTCTACATAGATCTACTCTAGCAGGCGAGGAAATTCGTGCAGAAATTCGACATAATGGCTGCAGAAAATATGCAATGTATTAGCACAAATTTCTGCAGAAATTCTGCATAGTTGATGCAGAGTTTTTGCAAAGTGCCAATACAAATTCTGCAGAGTTTCTGCAAAGCTTTTGCAGAAGTTATGCAGTAGCTATGCAGAAAATTCTGCATAAATTCTGCAGTAATTCTGCAGGATATTTTCGTAAGGGAGAACTCTCTATAGTACAATATTACGCATCTTGGGAGGACAAGTGAAGTCTAGAGCTGCTCTAGCAGGGGTGGTCCTCCGTTGTCCCATACATACTTGGCGGGCCCGAGGGTTTGCAGTTCAAAGTGTAGATATGGTCAATTTGTCAGTTTCATGTAAATATTCGTATGTTTAAAGATCAGGTACATTGTATAAACCGATTGCTTCTACATATTAAATACTGATCCGTGAATCTAGTTCGTAAAGTGTAAAGCTCTTTTTATTACCTATAGGCTATAAATTTATATGAATTTTTCAGCGTTTAAAAAAAGACACACACAAGCTCTTTTCAATATAGATTATAAATTTATATGAATTTTCTTGTGTCTAAAAAAACGGACACAAGGAATAATATTTTTGGTAATAAAAGTAATAGATCATGTTTATGCACACAGTACACCCAGTGGACAGTGATTCGTGTGGAACGTGCTCCCTCAGTTTTAAAAAGCTAGAATCCCATTGGACAATACCAATGTAAGATGAATGGTTACACCCGAATTGGTTAATGAGATTGTAGGATTTTGAAACTGAGGGGGCATGTTCCAGGCGAATCAATGTCCATCAGGTGTACATGTAGAATTATTGTACTTAAACGGAATCAATTTTAAAAATTAGAGCGACCGTAATTATTTATGGTGCTCATATAAACATTGTTAATGAATTTCTGCAAAAATTTAGTATTCTACATTTATGGAAAAAATAGTTCATCTGTAAACTGCAAACCGGTGGCCCGCCATGTGTAGGAGAACGGAGGACCATCCCTGCTAGAGCAGCTCTAGACTTCTCTTGTCCTCCCAACATTTGTAATATTGTACTATAGAGAGCTCCAAATTGAGAAAGTATAAGGAAAAGTATAAGGGATGGTAACTATGTACCATTGTTTCGTAAAGGGTTCACAATATGTTTGCAAAAGAAAGATTTTATGGAGATACATTGTGCTCACGACGAAGAAAAATAATGTTTGTACGACGAGTGTAAGATTTTACGTCTTATTTGATAAATAATCCCTGAAGCCAACTTCTACTGTTATACCTATGTTCGTCAAGTTAACTTACGAATACTTGACTACAATAAATTGATTTCAGTACTTTCTTGAGTTTAATTTGTATAGAAGGATAAAGAAATTTTAATACATTTCTGAGAATAGTCATATAGTTATTTCAGAGAGTTGTTTGCATTGCTTGACTATAGATAATTGATTTCACAACTTTCGATTGTTTAATTTGCAGTGAACAATGCGAATGTATTTACATAAAATTTGTTGAGCATATAATTGGCTCGAAGAAGTAAAAGACTTTTTCGCTAGTATTTATTTGATTTCTTTTACAAAATCATAAATATTATTATTTTATAGATTATACACAAAAAACTGATACTTGCCTTATTTTATACTTTCGTAGAAAGTTTTATTAACAATACTATTTGTTTTAGTGCGATTGTTTCAAAAAAATATATTTATAAGTAGATAAGCAACAGGGCTTCTGGAATCACAGAGCTTCTGGAATCACAGGATTTCTGGAGTCAGTATACCTTCTGCGATCAAGCCCGACTGCAGTTCTGCGATCAGCTGGTTGATCGCAGAAAGTATACTGACTCCAGAAGCGTCATGATGTCAGAAGCGGCATCACTCTAGAAGCGACACAAGCGGGCAGCGGCCAACGGTTCGCAGCAGGCGCGTGGCCGTCGGCGGGCAGTCAGCGGCGAGCGGTTACGTTTAAGGGACAGATTGATTTACACGCAAGTGCGTAAAGACATAGCTGCACTCAGGACGGTGAAGCAGACTCCACGAGGAATTCTAGCGGCGGAAAGTGAGTCGTGTGAGGTTAGGTGAGTACACGTATGTACTCGGTCGCTTGCGTCATTTCTTCGTCGCGCGAATATCGTCGATACATGCTTTATTTTATATTCTTTGCTGTTGCTCTCTCAACGCAGGAACAAACATTAATTTATTTTGTGCAATAGCAAAGAATCGCTCACATTGTGTCCGCAGTTTTTTCTTTTTGCACGTGTTCCGTTCTCTCCTCTGTACGCAAACAGTACGCGCGAGTTTTTTGTCGCTTATTGTATCTGTCGCTCCTATGCAACCAGCTGGCGTTGAAGCCGGAATTGTATACGAAGGATAAGGCATGGTAGTGACAATATTCTCGTGGTGGAAAGTAAGTCGAGGGGGGGAGGTTAGACGAGCGCGTCAACGTGTGCCCGTACCTTCTTACGTTTTCTATGTTCGCGCTTCGTTCTTTTCGTCGCGTTCTTTGTGCTTCATTTTTTCTCTCCTCTGTACGCAAACAGTACGAGCGAGCATTTCGATAGTGAATGCAACTACTGCTCATATGCAACCAGCTGGCCCTGAGGCCGGAATTGTATACGAATGATAAGGCATGACCATGACAAAATGCTCGTGGTGGGAAGTAAGTCGTGGGGGAGAGGTTGGCAAGCACATGCGCAACGTCAATTACCCGCATTTCGTCGCGTTTTCTGTGTGCGCGTTTCGTTCTTTTCGTTGTGTGCTCTTATCGCGCGTGTGTTTCGTTTTCTCGCCCCCGCCGCGCAACAGTACTCATGAGTTTTTTTACTGCTATTGTTTTGCTATCATTCGTATTCACCCAGCTGATCCTGAGGCCGGAAGTGTATACGAGAGATAATGTACGATAGCAGTAAAATTCTCGTGCAGGAAAGTAAGTCGAAGGGGAGAGCGTCGGCGATCGCTCGCGAGCTCGCTATAAAAATCCTTTCGCGCACGCGCGTGTAAGTATGAAGTGCTCGCTCGCGGTGACAATTCTTCTTTTTTCGTTTTCTTTCCCCCGCCGCGCAACAGTACTCGCTAGTTTTTTTTACTGCTATTGTTTTGCGATCACTCGTATTCACCCAGCTGGTTCTGAAGCCGGAAGTTTATACGAGAGATAATGTACGATAGCAGTAAGATTCTCGTGCAGGAAAGTAATTCGAAGGAGAGAGCGTCGGCGATCGCGCAGTATAGATCGAACATGCATTTCTTCGATTCGCGTTCGCGATTTTATACTCGAGTATTTCGCGCGCATGTATGTCATTTCTTTATCAATTCTCACTCTCACTCTAATTTTTCAATCGAAGAAATGAACTATTTTGTTATCCTTACAACGATTTTACTAAATCTGTGCAACTAAAAACTTTTACAACCGCAAAGAAATAACCTCCATATGAAAAAAAAAATTTTATATTTTGCAGGATGATAACCTCCTTACAGAGAAATTTTTATATTCTGAAAAAGGCAAACTTGCAGTATTTTTTCTATACGTTATTAATTAGTTATTATCAATATTATTATTATTTGTAATATTTGTTTTACGTTTAAAAAGTTTGTAGCCCTGAAAAGGACTGTTTTTTTTTCTCTCTCTGTAAGCTTACTTCTTCTCCTTCTTCTTCTTCTCAAAACAGATACGCCGCTTTACCCTGTCGCGCTTCTCTCGCGAGAAACGACGATTATCAGGGCGCTCGCATACCGTCTCTGTTATGAATGGCTCTGGCGCTTCATCAGGGGCACTAGCCTCATGCAGCTCCTCTAGTGCATGGGGCTCCTGCTCGTTGAGAGCACCGTCCTCTTGCTGCTCCTCAATCACCGGCTCCTCGATGGCACACACCTCCAGGTCTGGCGGACGTTTGTGGCGGCGACGATTGCGCTTAATACGCTATGCCTCGCTGCGCACTTTCTTCCCCATCTTGCAGAAAGAGACGAATAACGAAACGCGTTGCTTGTTCGCGATTATATAACGTTGCATTAATCAACAGGTGGCGCAGTAGTAGTCTTTGAGAACAGCTCCCTCAGCTCCTGTTTTAGCGTGCGCGAATTACGAATTATTAATATACGATTATAATAAACAAAACTTAATAAACAAAACTTTAATTAATTAACAAAATTAATAAACAAAACTAATTTTTTATAAAACAACAAGAATTAATAAACAAAACTTTCTGATGTATTAAATAAATTATTTAGTATTGTAAAGTGCATGAAACATAAATTAATCTTTTTTTATTGATACAATATAGTATTCGATTTTTTCAAGAGGTTTATAATAAATTCTGCAGAACGAAAGTTATATATTGAAAATAAATTTATTCACTTAATACAATATTTAATTTACATTATTAATTATACATTAAATGCAACGATTCGGTTATTCTTTTATCACATTGCTCGAGCATCCACTTTTTCATGGCCATTGCATTTCGAAGGGCACATACGGGAAAGTCGCAACCAAAATGATTGTTACACGAAAAAGGTTCCACTGGGAGCTTTCTTAAGGATGGACAACCCATATCCTCGATGTTAAAAACTAATCTGAAAAGAAAAAAATGACTGTTGAGAATTTCTCTTTTATAAAAAAAAAATATTTGAAAAACATCATCTTAATAACTTACCGGTCAGAGAAAAATCTTTGCATCCATTTTGTTTTCTCCAATCCTTTTACATATATCTCTGCTCCACCGAGTACGCCACGGAGAGTGTTGCTAAGCTCTTCGTACGGGATGTTGCCCGGTCTCTACATAATTCCGTGGAAATTCTCTTCAAGCCATCTATTTTCGGACTTATTTTTGTCCAACAGCTTTTCCCAAGCATGAGGTGATTTAAAGAGGAAGACGGACGGCGTAGGGTCTTCCTCGAGAGGGACGACGGCTACCTCCTTGAAAACGAATTCGTTCAAGGTAATCTTGAATCCTTGCACGTCGACGATGTACTTCATCGTGCTACTGCTGCGACTGCTGCAACTGGTGCGATTGGTGCGACTGCTCTCGAACGAGAGTGGAGAAGTGAATGAGATTTTTACTTCGCGTGGTTACTTTTATAGCCCCCTCGTTAACGCTTTTCCTCACTGCTCGTTCTTTCGACCAATCATGTTGTTTTTCCCCACCTCGCACTTCATAACCAATCACATTCGACCTCTCTTCACAGTTCAGAGATAAAAGGCGCTGCGCTGACGACGGAAAGTCAGTCTTCTGCTCGAAGTGATCAAGAGCAGTTGTATCAAGATGGCACAAGAGTTTATGGATATAGGTCTTAACCTGTGGAAAGTGTACATGAACACTAGGAATGATGTTGCTAATGAAGATGACCGATGGTTATGGATGGGTGATGTCGCTCTACGCAGAGCCAGAAATTCATCACGAAACTTTTCAGAGGCCAAAAAGCTGCAACTTGAAGTTGCTGTTACACTTATAAAAAACGTGATGAATTTGATAAGAGAACGTCGCATAAGTGCTAACGCGAATAATCATGCAGTCGCCGGTCCGAGTAGCTCAAATCATGCAAATAATCCTGCAGTCGCCGGTAGCCTAAATCAATCTAACATCGCTCAAGATTGTAAGGATACAGCTCTTACGTTATGGAGATCGTATCAGACCATACTTATTGGTCGCGCTAATGATGACATCAACACATATGTAGAGATGGAACATGACGCTCTACTCAAAGTCTGAAATTCCTCACAAAACTTGTCTGTGCCCGATAAGCAGAAACTTCAAGCTGGGATCGCACTTATTAACAGCGTTCTGCATCTGTTGAGTGAACGTCACGTAGGTGCGGGGATAAACGAGAATAATCCTGCACAGAATAATTCTGCAGTCATTTGGGACGACGTTCGGTCAGCCTTTGAAATCAGAATAAAAGCGGAAGTCATTACAAATCGAAGACATCTTGATCTATTAGCTTTCATAAAAGATGCTAAAAAGCAATTCATTGCGAAAGTGACTGAAGCTCTCGAGGAACATCCTGCTCTCAAAGTTAATACCGTCATGGCTGCTGAGTACACAATTGTAAAGAACGACGAGGAAACTGTTGATATTAAATCTTTTGATACAAAGACTGCTCTCATCTATTCGACGACAGACTTAAATGAGTAGTTTATCATGAATGTGCAGCAGCCCATTGACACGGAAATGGAAGAATTTCAAGAGCGAGAATCAGGCTGGTCCCTCAAATCTATTTTAAATTTAGTTATAAATATTTATAAGTTTAATCCAATGAGGGGAAGCTCGTACATTGATTTGCCTCCATTCATCAAGAAAAAGAAGGCATGTGTCAACGTACAGAATGACGATGACCAGTGTTTTAAATGGGCTGTTCTATCAGCATTACATCCCGCTAATATAAATATAAATCGAGTATCGTCACATGTGCCATACAAAAATGAACTCAACTTTGAAGGGATTGAATTTCCTGTAGATCCTCGAAAAATAGGTAAATTTGAAAAACATAATGATGTTTCAGTAAATGTCTATTATATGAAGAAAAAAGGAAAAATTTTTGACATCTTACCGCGGCACTTGACATCATGTAAGAAAGAAAAACATGTCAATTTACTTCTTGTTGAAAGTCATTATGTACAGGAGGAGGAGGAGAAGGAGGAAGAAGAAACTCATGATAATTTCGACATAGTATTTAAAAACCACTATGTCTGGATAAAAAATTTATCAAGACTCGTACAAAGTCAGGTATCTGCTTACAAGCACAAAAGTTACATCTGTGACCGATGTTTACATCATTTCTGGACTGAAGAGAAGCTGTTGAAGCATGAAATTGGTTGTCAAAATATTAATCAGTGTAAAATTACGCTCCCATCGAAGAAAGACAATATTTTACAATTTAAAAACTTTGGCTGTAAAAATCGAGTTCCATTCGTAATATACGCCGATTTTGAGTGTATATTGGAGCCAGTGGCTGACAATGAACGAACTTATCAAAGTCACAAACAACTTAGCGTGGGTTTCTTTGTTAAATGTAGCTACAACGACAGTCTTTCAGAATACAAAAGCTACAGGCAAGAGGAAGAAGAAGCTGAATCTCCGGCCAAATGGTTTGTGCAAAGTCTCCACTCGTTGGCTGTCAAATTGAACAATGCATATAAAAATCCGAAGCCAATAAATGACTTGACACCTCTCGAAATAATAAAGTTCGACGGCGCTCGTGTATGTCACATTTGTGAGATGCCATTCACCGACACTGACAAGAGAGTTCGTCATCACTGTCACTTTACAGGAAAGTGAGTATTATTAACTTTCTAATATTATAATTCTTATAAATTATTTATTAGTTTTTAAATTATTACAGATATCGTCGACCTACATATAGCAAATGTAATCTCAGCTTTCAAGATTCGAGAACGATCCCGATAGTATTTCATAATTTGAGTGGAAACGATTCGCATCTCTTTATTAGAGAAATAGCGACATGCTTTCCAGGACGAGTTTCGCTACTTCCACAAACAAAAGAGAAATATATATCTTTTACAAAGTTTGTGGAAGGTACAGACATAAATTTGAGATTCATCGGATTCTCCTTCAAATTCATGGCCTCGTCTCTGGATAAGTTATCATCATATTTGGAGAAGCTTGATACTTTAGAGTGCCTGTTTAAGCAAGATGGATTCACTGATGAACAGATTGAACTTTTAAAAAGGAAAGGAGTATTTCCTTATGACTATGTCTCATCGTTTAAAAAGTTGAAGGAGTCAAATCTTCCGTCTAAGGATGATTTCTTTAGCAGTTTATATAATACCAACATTAATGACGAAGATTATGAGCATGCGCAAAATATTTGGCAGAGTTTTAACGTTCAACATCTTGGGCAATATTCTGACTTATACCTCAAGACAGACGTCCTACTGCTGGCTGAAGTTTTTGAAAACTTTAGAAATAACTGTTTGGAAGCTTACGAGTTGGATCCCGCACATTACTATACGACGCCCGGCCTCACATGGGATGCTATGCTCAAAAATACTCAGGTATAAATTTAATTATTAAAAATATCACTTTATTTATTCTCAAAAAAAAGACTTTCTTACAGGTTAAACTCGAACTTCCTACCGATGACGACATGTTAATGTTTATCGAGCGAGGCATTCGAGGAGGAATCAGTCAGTGCTCTAATCGCTATGCCAAAGCGAACAACCCGTATATGAACGAAGTTTATAATGTTAACGAGGATGAGAAATATTTAATGTATTTCGACGTAAACAACTTATACGGTTGGGCAATGACTGAGTCCTTACCATATGGAGGCTTTGAATGGGTGAAGAATGTGAATGAGCCAAACTTCTTCGACATCTCCGACGACTGCGACTTTGGATACTTTGTTGAAGTGGGCTTGAAGTACCCTGAAACACTCCATGATGCCCACAAAGACCTGCCATTCTGTGCTGAGCATGTGGCGCCTCCTGGTTCAAAGCAGCATAAACTTATGACTACGCTTCACGACAAAAATCGTTATGTGCTACACTATCGAGCACTTAAACAGGCGTTGAAACATGGCTTAGTTCTCGTGAACGTACATCGAGCCATTCAATTCAAGCAGAGTCCTTGGCTAAAAAAGTATATTGATTTGAACAGTGCGAAAAGGAAGGAAGCCAAGAACGAGTTTGAAAAAATGCTTTTCAAACTGTTTAACAACGCTGTTTATGGCAAAACTATAGAAAACGAGAGGAAACGCGTTGATGTGAAGCTAGTCACTAAGTGCAAAGGCCGCTATGGGGCCGAGGCACTTATTTCAAAACCAAATTTTCACAGCAGTGATATTTTTAGTGAAGATCTTGTAGCACTGCAACTTCTACGCACAGAGATCACCATAAGGAAACCAATTTACATCGGATTGGCAGTTTTGGATTTGTCCAAGACATTAGTCTACAGGTTTCACTACGATTATATGTGAGATCGTGTAGGTGGCCAGGGTAAGCTATTATACACCGACACGGATAGTCTGGTGTACGAGGTGACAGGTGTCGACATGTACAACGTGATGCGACAGGATATTCAAGAATTCGACACATCAGACTATCCGGAGATCAACCCGTTCAACATGCCACGAGTTAATAAAAAGAAGGTTGGCTTAATGAAAGATGAATGTAACGGTGAGATCATGTTGGAGTTTGTCGGGCTGCGAAGCAAGATGTATAGCGTCAAAGTGCAAAATCAATAACCTATAAAAAAGGCAAAAGGTGTCAAGAATTCTGTGGTTAAAGCCACCATCACCTTTGACGACTACATTAAATGTCTTCATGAGAACGTCATCGTCACTCGAGAGCAGCGAAATATTCGATCATACAGAAAAAGAGAAAAAGATTGCATTGAGTGCTCACGATGACAAGAGTTGTCTACGGCCCGGCAACTACAGATACGCTTCCCTGGGGTCACTACAGCATAATGGGGAGAGAGAGGACCAATCAGAAAGCATCTCGAGAGGAGGGAGTCAAGCCACCAATCGCCGGAACGCAGACGGCCAATGAGGACGCATCTCAAGAGGAGGAGGGGGTCGAGCCAAATTAATCAACTCAATTGTACATGTTGCAGATGGATCTTTCAAAGTTAAACGCCATCACTCGTGGAGGATTTCTCCCTACGAAAAAACTCTCTGATCTACCATGAGATGTCAAATTGATCGTTACAAAACTAAAAATCGTGACGACAAAATATGGAACGAAGGTCATAGCTGAGCTCGACAGCGATTTGAGGTGTTTTTGCCGAAGAGAATATCAATCACCTTAATAAACGACGAAAAGCTCTTCAATGAGTTAGCCGATGCTGCAAACAAGTACGAACTCTTTTTGACTTGTCTCAACGCAACTAATATTGAGTTCAGTGGAAAATAAGTGTTTTGAATATTTAGTTAAAAATTAGTTCTTGTAAATAAGTTAAAAATGAGTTATAGAATAAAAAACATTGTTCATGATTTAACTTTAAAAATCAAAATGTTGAAAAACTAGTCTCGATGCGTTTAATATTGAATAAATGATGTAAATATATAATTAAGCATTGTGAATAATCGTTAAAAATTAGTTCTTGTAAAAACAAATAAGTTAAAGAATATGATAAAATAAGTTAAAGGATAAAACACTGTACCTGATTTATAAATTTTGTTTTTATTAAACATTCCATTTGCATGATTACATATCTTTTTTATCAATCCAACTATTGTGTGAATTATCAAAGCCAAGCCATTTTACAAAAATTTTACTTTCTTTTTTCTTAATTACTTTTTCTACAAGATAAATATCTGGATACTTGGCTTTGAGTAGTTCTTGTTTTTAGAAGCCGCCAGAGACGGGATGATCTTGATAGTCCTTCAGATGGTAAGTTGTTGGATTTGTAGCTGCTATACGTACAATTATAAATATCTCTGTAGACCAATTAGGTGTATATCCTTTAACAAATACTGCTTTAGCCTTGCTCACTCGAACTTTATCACCAATTTTAAATTTTGGTTTAATCTGCTTAGTTATTTTACGAGAAAATTTCTGTAGTATACCTGCTTCGTTAATGGATGTTACATCTTTAGGTTTCGCACCGATAGTACGATGTTTACGATTATTGTATGTGGTAAGTAAATCAGGTAAAATATCTAGTCACTTGTAGTTGCCTCTCAAACTGAATTTTTTCCACATTGCACTTCTTAGCGTGAGATTGAAGCGTTCACATATCGCTGCTTTTAGATTGCTATAGGTTGAGTATAACTTTATTTTGTATGTTTTCATAAGTTTTTGAAAATCTGTGTTATAAAATTCTTTGCTTCTGTCGGTGTGGAGATTTTTCGGCACTCTGCCTTTAACAAGCACAGATTTTATAGCTTTCGAGACATCTTCGCCTGTTTTTCTCTTTACAGGAACAGTCCATGCGTATTTGGAGAAAATGTCGATTATAGTGAGCAAATATCTATAGCCCTTATTGTCGCGAGCATATGGAATCATTTCGACGAGATCTGCTTGCCAAGGTTCGTCCAAACCACGCACGTCAAAGTTACGACATGTATAGTTGCGTCTTGCAGGTTTGTGCAGTTCTTCAACTAGTCTTTCATGTTCCATGTTTGTGGAATCACTGATTGAATATTTGTGCAATAGCCTCTTTTATAGTCAAATTGTCAGCTTTTATTTGAGATATGAAGAACTTCAGCTCTGTCAGTGTCAACTATTTTATGTATGTCATCCAGACTAGTTCTAAGTCTTGTAATTATGTCTGTCATTCCTCGAATTTCTATTTGAATAATGTTTCGTAGTGTCTCTAAATTAACAATATCGCTCGGCTGTTGAGGTTCGTCAACATTATATAATTTTTTATTTTCTTTGTCGAAGTGTCCTTCAGATGTGACTTTAAAGCCAACACCAGGAGGCCCTTGATTACCTTCCGTTTTTCCAAGGTTACGTTCAAACACGTCAACGCTCATTTTGAGAATGAGTCATATATTCGTGTGCGCTCAATATATAGAGCCTGCTTCGCGCAATTCTTCGATTATAGGGTGTATCTCATTTACATGACTTGGGTTTCCGGCAGATCTTTCTGCTACTAGTAAGTGAAGATGGTCAATGAGCTCGTATGGATCGTCCCAGTAAACATAGTCTAAAGCAGTATGTTTTTTCGCAATTCTATAACGAGGTAATAAGCCACCTTTAATCGATTCTCCGGTAATTGTTTTCGAGGTAATATTGAACATTGGAGCAATAATATTAATAAATTTAACACTATTATGAAAACGCATCTTTTCGTTCTTGTCATATCGCCTTTTATGAACAGACGATAGTTTTAAAATTTTGCGATAATTTTTTAAATCATCCGAACTTATATTATTTTTATTTTGTTATTTTGCTATGAGTAAGTCGACTAATCCCGTAGTTCTCGGGTATGCTACTCCGTTAATTTTAATTTTATTATTATGAAAACTAATCGGTAAATTACCAATAAAAAATTTACCGTTTTCATTTCGTAATCCATAAATTTTGTCAAGATACTGGGGTTGATTGAGCTTCAGGGTCTTGATGTATAAATCAGAGGCATCTTCGATATCGCTACCTGCTGTTTCAAAAGATGTGTCGTGGGCATTCTGTATCGTATCATTAAACTCGCTGTCAAAACTTTCATTTTGTTTAACGCTACTTTGTTCGACGGTGTTATCTTCGACACTATTTTGTTCATCGATTTTCTGAGCTACAAGTTTTTGAAGCGGATCAACTATTGGTTTGAATGTTTCATTCAAAATCTTTTCGACATTGTCTTTCCCAAATTTTAATATTCAATATTTGCGTTTAATCGCATCTCGTGCCTTAACAAGTTGACGAAGCACCTTTTTTTCGCATTGAAAGTCAGTCATGTTGTCGTTTCAACGTTCAGTCAGAAACTGTTGATTGTTACCTATGTGCATGCTATATTTATAGTAAAATCGTCGAAGCCCTTGCGAAATCTACCATCATTTATTCCTCGATCTTTATCGATGACTAGAAAACCATGCTTATCATCTCTCCAACACTTAGAGCACAATTCTTCACATTGTATATAAATCACATCAGCATTTACGTGATCATCATAGATATGCTTTAGATTTACTTCATCTTGTCTAAAAATAGTAAGTAAGTTTAATTATCTCTGACAAGATGTTTTGGAATGTGAGCATAAGTTTGGCATAGATAAAAACAATCAACCTTTTTATGTCTGCCCATGCAGAAAAAGGCTCTAACATTATCTTGTTTTTCACAAGCTACATAGAGTTTCGAAGTGCCTGGTCAGGATCGACAACTGAGTCGTGTGCGCAGAATGGAAAATATTGTACACCTTCTATAGGTTCTAAGATTTCATTTAAAAACTTATATTTCGGCTGATTGAGAGACTTTGAGTAGACGTATACGTTTTCAAATCTAACGCCATTAGGGTGTGTTATGAGAGCAAGTAAACTATTTGTTTTTCCACAGTTTGAGGGACCGCAGAAGACGTCTCGTATACTATCAGGAAGTAGATTGCCGTATCACTTTGCTCTTTTATCATGCTCTACAAGTGCATCAAAATTTTCTATTGGCAGCTTTACCGATTGTTCTTTAAAGTTCATGATCTTTACTCTATGACAACCAAATTACGACTGATGGCTATGAGTATAAATAACGGTCTTATATAGCTTCTACCATCAGTTGCCCGTTGACTTTCGAAGAGTGATGATCATTCACAAACGTGGACGTGGTTTAGTTAATAAAATTATTAATAAACTTCCATTTGAACTTCACATACCCGGTTATCAGTACTGTGGTCCAGGCACTAAGTTAACAAAATGTTTAGCTAGAGGAGATCTTGGAATTAATCCACGCTGCTTGTAAAGAGCATGACATAGCTTATTGTAAAAATCGTGAAAACGTTCAAGCGAGAAACGTCGCAGATAAAATTTTAGCTGAAAATGCTTGGAATCGCGTTAAGCCAAAGACGCTAATTTTGGCGAAAAAGTGGCTGCATATACTATAACTAAAACTATGAAATTAAAATTTAGATTTGATATGGGTTTGAAGAAGAAAAGTAAAAAGAGAAAGCGAGAGAACGCTAAAAAATTGGGAATGGGTTTAAAAGCTATGAAGAGAAACCAAGTTCCCTTGAAAAAAATTATCAAAGCTGGTGCCTTTAAATCACCGTCAAATAACTGCGCTCTAGCAGTCATACGATCAGCTTTGAAAGTTCGGAGCGCTATTAAAGAAGCTGGAGGTAAAAAGAATATTAAAATTCCATGTATTTTACCAGTCCCCACGAAAGCAGGAGGGGTATTGCCATTTCTCATACCTCTATTTGCAGGCTTGAGTGCAACTGGCGCTCTAACTGGTGGTGCTGCTGGAATAATAAAAGCCGTTAACGACGCAAAAACCGCTAAGGAGCAGTTGGAAGAAAATAAAAGGCATAATAAAACTATGGAAAGTATAGTGTTGGACAATGGCTTATATCTTAAACCACACAAAGTAGGGTTAGGTCTTTATTTAAAAAAAGAAAGTTCATGAAATTACCTCACCGAGTACTTACCGATGCGGACGTATTAAAATATGCAAAACTTTTAAAAATATCTAATTTTCGGGGAGTATTTATGAGAAATGCATTATCGGCTTCTGGGTCGCGCTATAGTGAATCTGCTATAGTTAATCTTGATAACGCTAGCGGCCCTGGGACATAATGGGTTGCATATAGAAAGAGGCAAAAATTTTATATATTTTTATAGTTTTGGCGATCTCCGACCGCCTTTAGATTTAATATTATACCTTGGAGTAGACGAAGTTTAATATAATCATGAAAGATATCAAGATTTTGGCACATATAATTGCGGTCACCTCTGTCTAAAATTCTTTGTGGGGCTATATAAGGAGAGGCGGGGAAGACATTGTGTCATTCTGATTAAGCTGTCATGGAAGATTCATTAACTCTGACACTTTCAGGTACATCTTCTACACTAGAAGCACCGTATTTTCCACCAATCGAGTTATTGCCAAATAAAAATTACGTTTTAGGGCTTGTTAACTTTTAAAATTTAATTCAATCCCCAATATAAATAGTAACAATAATAAGTTTTACGTAGGTGGAAACGTTGTCCCTCTTCCAGTAGGAAGTTACGAAATTGGGGATATTGACAAATTCCTTAGTAAAAAATTAGCGCACAACGACATAACTTTCAATTTAAAGCCTAATAATAATACTCCTCGCTGTACAATCAAGTATAGTCAGCCTATAGATTTTCGACCTGAAAATTCACTCGGTCGTCTAGTAGGCTTCACCAGACGTATTCTCGAACCGAACATTGTCCATAATTCTGACTCACCTATTACAATTCTCAGAATCAGCGCTTTGAGAGTTGAGTGTAATATCACTTCGGGAACATACATAAACGATAAAAAAGTACACACGATACACGAGTTTTTTCCTGCAGTGCCTCCGGGGTATAAAATCATCGAAGTTCCCTCACACGTCATTTACCTTCCGATTGCCGTAAAACGTATAGATCATTTGCAAGTACGCATCCTCGATCAAGACGGAGATTTAGTAAATTTCCGCGGAGAAGTTATACCTATAAGATTGCATATCCGCCAATCATAATAGAAATTATTTATAACAGAAACTATATAAGCAGAGAAATATGCCCACCACGGATGAGTCATCAACGAACTGTGAAGGCGCTAACACGTCAGAGTATACATAAACTAAAAAGTCTAGGCTTAAAAGTAGTACTTGATGGAAAATAACTTGTATCATCTTTTGCTGCTTTCAACGAAATGGAAGAAATTCTAAGCATACAAACACCTGTAATTTTTGGTGAATCCGTAGCGCATTATGAGGTTCTCGCTCATCAACCGTATACAGCATCATTCAACAACAGCGATGAAATTCGCATATCTATTCAACATCAAGATTTATGTCTTTTACCTTCCCGCAGTGCATTACATGTATGCGGGCGATTTGTTAAAACTAATAATACTCCCACTACAAATGCAAAACTTGTGAATAATGCCATTTGTCACTTTTCTGAAGAAATCAGATATGAGTTGTATGCCATTGAGATAGACAAATATAAAAATGTTGGTTTAACCACTCTCATGAAAGGCTGGGTGACACTCAATCCGACTCAGAGTTTTATCATTGAAAATGCGGGCTGGATCGATGTAGAAGAAACACAGAATATTGTTGATAATGCTGGTTATTTTAATGTATCGATTCCATTGGGCCTAATTTTTGGCTTCGCAGAGGACTATATATATAAGAGTAGACAATGTAGAGGGTTACGAGGATTTTAATGTTGAAATAACTAGAATCGAATGGCTAATACCATACGTAATTGCCTCGAACTCTAACAAAATTCGCCTACTAAATTTGTTGAGTTTTCGCACGTGGGAATTGTACGAGTATCCACTACTTCCGATTACATCAAGACATGTATGGACTGTTAAAACATCAAATCAACTTGAAAAACCACGCTTTGTCATCTTAGGTTTTCAAACTAATAGAAAAGATCGAAGAGCAGCAAATGCTAGTCAGTTCGATCATTGCAATCTTACAAATGTAAAACTCTTTCTCAATTCCCAGTCATATCCATATGGCAATCTTAACGTCGATGTGAATCGTAATCAATTTGCCATGCTCTACGATATGTATGCTAATTTTCAAAATTCATACTATGACAAAGATCCAGAACCTATGTTGAAAAATTCGCAATATCTCACTTACATACCCCTGATAGTGATAGACTGCTCAAAACAAAACGAGTCCTTAAAGAGCGCCCCTGTAGACATTCGTCTAGAATTTGAAGCAAAGGAAAATTTTCCTGCTGGAACTTCAGCCTACTGCTTGATCTTACACGATCGCATAGTTCAATATAGTCCCGTAAGCGGCGACGTGCAGAAACTTTAAGGAGTATATAAGGTGAGCAAGCCTCCAGCTCCTTGTCATTCATCATTTGGAATTCGAAGCGAAATTTTTCCATGGACTACGCAGTGGATATGCAGGGCTTTAAAAAGCCTGGCAATGATTTTGTTCTGAATAAGTTGGCTTTCGTGTCACTCAATGACGATGATGTGCCTGTAGTTTACCCCTTCAAACCACCGTTTCCTTGGCGAAAACTAACAGACAAGGACAAACGTGAAAATTTGTGGTTGGAACTTTACTATCATGGACTATCGTGTAATAGTGGTGATTATGACTATACTGAAATCGGAAAAATTCTTCATGATGTATTCAAAGATGCTAAAAGAATTTTCGATATTGGTGAAATAAAAAAGTTGTGGTTAGAGCGTTTTAATTTTAATGTTATCGATATCAACGAAATGAACTAACCATCTTTCGACTATCCAAGATCAGTGACTATATATACTAACCATAATGGAGCGTGCAAAACTACTTGTACCCTATACAACGTAAAGCGCATGAAGCAATTTTCCTTCAATGATTCCAACATGGAATGGGAAGACGTTATGGAATGGGAAGATATTGATGAATAAAAATTTTAAGGGTAATGGAGGGGTTGATAGACAGGTAGAACCTCACAGAATAGGGGCGAGGTGGGGCTCCTATCCACCTTAAAATTTTTTAATCATATAGCTGACCGCTAGGTGGCTACGGTGCTCTCGCAAGTAGTCAGTCGTGGTTATATATATAGGCGTGATGAGGTCACTAGAGGCTTTCATTCCATAATAATGAGTCAAAGCAGCTCGACCGTTGCTCCTGAGCAACATCCACTAATCAACGACAAGAACGAAAAGAATCAAAAGTCGCAGTGGAAAAAATTTTCTGAAAAAATTTCCACAAACACGCGCTCTATGCCTGAGAAAAAGGGATATAAACAGTTTTAAATATTTATAAGTAGGTAAGCTATCAAACCGCTGACCGCCAGCTGCGAGCCGCTCGCCGCTGACTGCCCGCCGCCGGCCACGCGCCTGCTGCGAATCGTTGGCCGTTGCCCGCTCATGTCGCTTCTAGAGTCATGCTGCTTCTGACATCATGACGCTTCTGGAGTCAGTATACTTTCTGCGATCAACCAGCTGATCGCAGAACTGCAGTCGATCTTGATCGCAGAAGGTATACTGACTCCAGAAATTCTGTGATTCCAGAAGCCCTGTGATTCCAGAAGCCCTGTTGCTTATCTACTTTTATAGGCTCTCGTTAAAGTTCTTGGTACAGAGTTTGACACATGTCGAGGGAGAGGAAGGGGGCGGGAGAGGGCGGGAGGGAGAGAGAGAGAGAGTGTGTGTGAGGGGGTGGGAGATAGATTATAAAGAAAAAACTGATACTTGCCTTATTTATACTTTCGTAGAAAGTTTTATTAACAATACTATTTGTTTTACTGCGTAATCCTATACAAAAATTAAAAAAACCGCTGCCCATTCATTGGCACGTAGCTTCCTCAAAATAACTTTTTGATACCTTTTATTAAATTAAAATTCAAAAAATAAATTTTTCACGAAAAAAATTGGAAAAATTTTATGGAAAATATTAACTTGTAATTTTTTCATGGCTATTCATTGAGGTTCCATTTGTAAATTATTTGTTTGTGATTTTAATTCTTATATGAATGGAAAACAATCTTCTTCAAGTTCTATTCTTCATCAAATTTTTCTTCTTCAAGTCCACTGTCAACGGCTTCTCGTCGTACATTGGTTCGAAATAAAAAAAATATTCTAAAGTTGTTCTTTGATTGTATTTACAAGAAAAATTATTGTATGGGAGATATAACGCACATGCGGCACAGCATGCAATACAGTAAAGCAATTTTATTTTCTATTATATTTCTGTAAAAATTATAATATAATTATATATTATTCCATAAAATATTTTTTATTCGGATTTTATGAATAAATTTTTTTATATAAATATTATTCACATGTTATTTCAATATATTCATTTTATTTAATATTTTGCTATTATTACATTTTGAGATTTATTACAAAAAATTTCATAAGAAAAATTCATATTTTTAAACTATAAAATAAATAACATCGAAGGTTGTGGATTCGTCTAGTTTCGCGCTAGAGAGTAAGCTTGTTTCTTTTAATATCCAGAGAATGATTCTACATCTCGTACAAGATCATCGTTTTTTAATAATTATGGTTTGACGATTCGATCGACTTCTCATAGAAAATTTTTGATTCGGATTTTACAAATAAATGTTTCTATATAAATATTATTCATATGCTAGTTCAATATATTCATTTTATTTAATATGTTGCTGTCAGATTCTATCGAATTCATAGTCAGTGGTAGAAATGTACCCATTCTGCACCACTACCACTGAGTATGAAATTGGTAGATGTCCGACAACAAAGGACCCCGCACACAATGTATGGAAAATAATCATTCTGTCAAATTGGATCAAACTTGGGGAAAAGATAGATCTTGAGGTCCTGAACAAAAGTTCTCATGGGCAAAACCCCCCAAAATTTGACCGAATGATTTTTTCCCATACATTGTGTGCGGGGTCCTTTCTTTTCGTGTTACGTTGAACATAGAACGTGTTATATTGAATGCGTTATGTGGAAAGACTGTCATAATGTGAGCGGATCTATTTTAAAAAATTTGATAGACAGATTTTTTTTCATTTTTCAATTTTTCAAGTTTTACATTTTTGTTAATAATAAAAAACCGTGATAACTAAAAAATTTTTCTTTTCAGAAAATATAAATATTTTAATTCTCTTTCAAATGCTACCCATCCCATTCAGATATACAGAGCCAACCTCAAGAAATACATTTTAAAAATGTCTAGAAAAATTTTAACCTCAAATATCTCTGAAATTTATGAACCAATCATTTTGGCAAAAGAACTCATCCGAGAACTATCAATAATATACCTCTACAATGAAGTTTGAAGCGAATAAGACAATTTTAATCTTGTAACAGTTGAACATATAAAACTCATTTTTTTCATTTTTCAATTTTTACGTTTTTGTTAATAACAAAACAACCGTGATATCTAGAGAATTAATTTTTTTAGAAAATATAGGTAATTTAATTCTCTTTCGAAAGCCACCCACCCCATTTAGATAAATAGAGTCGTTCTCGAGAAATTACGATTTACAAAAAAATTGAAAAAAATTTTAACCTCAAATATCTCCGAAATTTATGGATCAATCCTTTTGCCCAAAGAACTCACTCGATTGGTATACAAAATCTACCCCTACAAAGAATTTCAAAGTGATTAAGCCAATTTTACTATAGTTATTGAACGACAAAAAATATTACTTTTATTTATTTATTTATTTATTTATTTATTTATTTCCAGAAAATATTTACATTACATTATTATATACGAAATATACATAAGTAAGTAAATCCTACTGAGGCAAATATTATTGCCTGTGTGTAGATCTGGTACATAGAAAAACTTACAAACTAAAAAAATATTACAAACTACAAAATTCTTAAAAACTATATAATGGTATGTGCGTAGTGTTTGTTAACATCGATAAAATCCATTGTAGTACATAAATAACAGTTAAATAATTTGTTAGATATATTGGTTAAGATTTAATTATTATTTTGAAATTATATTGCATCTTTTACTATAAACATTTTTAATTTTTTCTTCATTAATTGTCTACTTAAATTCATAACTTTGAGATCCTTAGATAGCCCATTAAAGACCCTTATAGCTTCATTGTAGCTATTTTTATCACTAATTCTTTTATCACATTTAGGTAATTGAATTGTTTTGTTTCTGGTCTTGCTCGCACTGTTTATATATTTATTTCTTAATGTAGAATAATGTAAGGATATTGACTCTAACTGGAATAATTTTTTTATTTCAAGAGGTGGATTAGTTTGAGAGAATTTATTTTTATTTATGATTTTCAATATTTTGTTTTGTGTTGATTGTATTAGTTTCATATTATTATCGTACGCACCACCCCAGGCAATTACCCCATAATTGATTAGACTATGAAAGAAAGCATAATATATTATCATTAATGTTTTTGTATCCATCATATTTTTTATCTTGGCAAAGACAAAAATTAGGTATTTGGTTTTTTTAATGATATATCTTATATGCTTATCCCATTTCATATTGTAGTCGAAATACAGCCCTAAGTATTTATGACTTTCAACTCTTTTTATTAATTGCGTTCCTATTTTGATGTTTAGTGTGCCAGGTACACTATCACAGTAGTTTCCGAGAGTCATATAGACCGTTTTATCTATATTTAGCGACAGTTTATTTTGTGCAAGCCACTTGGCCACATGATTAAGGTAAGCACACATTTTTTCCTGAGCTGAGGACCACATGTTATCACTTGATATGATAACCGTGTCATCAGCATAGGACATGATTGTGTCATTTTGCATACTTCCTAGTAAGTCATTGACATAAAGTATAAAAAGTAATGGTCCTAATATAGTTCCTTGGGGAACACCCGTAGTAAATTCTTTATATTCACTTTTACAGTCTTGAATTTTTACTCTTTGCCGCCTATCTGTGAGATAGCTAGTCATCAGTTTTAAGGCACTACCCCTTACTCCGTATCGTTCAAGCTTATCTAAAAGAACTCTATGATTAACAGTGTCAAATGCTTTGGCTAAGTCTAGAAAAGCAGCAATTATTGGTTTACTTTTATCTAAGTTTTCGTATATGATATTTGATATATAATTTAATGCGTCAGTAGTTCCCCTATTTTTAACGAAGCCGTATTTTTTTTCTGATATTATATTATGTTTTTCAAAAAAGTGGTATAATCTATTATAAATTATTTTTTCAAAAATTTTTGCAATGTTCGATATTAAAGAGATTGGTCTGTAATTATTGATATTAGATTTTTCACCAGCCTTGTAAATAGGGACTACCTCAGCATTTTTGAGCGCGTCAGGCCAGATAGATTTCACAATACATAAATTGAAGATATATTCTAAGGGCACACATATATATTCAGAGAGAATTTTCAATGATTTAGCGTTAATATTGTCTACACCTCCAGATTTATTTTTCAATGTATTGATTATTTTGTATATCTCAGCAAAATCTGTCGGACGAAGAAAATGGATTCAGGATTCCTATCTGGAAGTTTCAGGTTATTATTATTTATATTAGCAAATTGAGCACTCAAATTTGGTCCTATTTTACAAAAATAGGTGTTCATAGCATTTGCTATATCAGTTTTATTTTCGATTTTTTGATTGTTTTCGTATATATATTTTATTGGATTATCATGCACACTATTTCTCCCTAATTTAGTTTTAATTATGTTCCATATTTCCCTAGAGTTCCCGCTATTTCGTTTTACCATTTCCTTTTCATATTTAAATTTTGCTTCGTTAATAACTTTGTTCAATATCTTAGTGTAATTTGTATACTCTTTTTTTAGGGCTTCAGAAGTAGGATTGTTTTTCCATAAGATATACAGTGTCTCTTTAGTAGTACACGAGACTATAATAGCACTAGTAATCCAATTTTTTCTCGGAAGTTTATTTTTAAATTGTTTTTTGGTAGTGGACGCATCAATACAATTATTTATCATGTCAATTAATGCGTTAACTGCAAGATTAGGATCCTGCATAGACAATATTGAGTACCAGTTTGAATTATTTGCAACATGTTTTAACTTGTTGTAATTAATTGATTTCATATTGAATTTGTTCGGCTGATTTATTTCTAATTTATCTATAGTTATAAATAATGGGTAGTGATCATTAAATGGATTCGTTATTTTAAATGAATTAATATTTATATTTTTAGTTTTTATATAGAAATTGTCGATGCAGGTACCTCTTTTATTATCAGATGAAGGCCTTGTTATTCCAGTAAAGCATGGCGTAAATTTATATTCCAAGAGATCATTTAAAAATTCTTGTGTTATAAGGTTATCTGTTGAGTCAGTCTTACTAAAATTTTCGTCTAATATATCAATGTTAAAATCCCCGATTATACAATGGTTCTTAGTATTTAATTGATCTCTTAGGAATTTTTTCAGGCTATGTACAAATTCATACTTTTTTATATTGTGTGATCTATAGATCGCTGAGATTCTTACAGTTTCGGTGCCAATTAATTTTATAACCGAGCTTAAGATACGTATGTTGTCGACCACTATAATTTCTGTGTGTTCAGATAGTTCATCCTTTATATACATCATAACTCCATCTGCTTTATTCATTTTACTCTCACTATAGTAACTTTTGTAACCTGATATGTTGTACAATGGAGTATATTGCACATTCCAAGATTCAGTACATATAATGACACTTGGTCTTACGGCTAAACATTCAATAAAAGTTTCAAGTTTTTCAAAGTTTTGTTTTACACTTCTAATATTTACACATAAAATCAAATTTTTACCTTTATCGATACTTTTATTGAGTGTTTGTACATTACCAAAAGCTTGTTCTTTTTGTGAGATAACTTCAAAATTTAGTTGTTGTTGATCCATGTTCAAAATTCAGAAAGTTCAGAAGTTGCTGAGTCTGTTGGGTAATAAATTTGTGATATGGTTCTGTTTAAATTTATTGGTGAGGTTGTGGCCGATAAATTACCAGCTGATGTTGCCGGACTGATAAAAATTCTACTTTGTCTTCTTGGTGTCGTTACGACCGGTGATTTACCGGCAGCTGTATCAGTGTTTTGTAACTGTGATTGAAAATTTACTTTACCTACATATTTTGGAATGTGCGGTCTCACTGGATAATCTGTTTCAGCAATTAACTTCTTTATCTTGTGAAACATAACCTCGCATTTTTCGGTATCATTTACCACGTGTTTAGTATTATAATTTGTTTTATATTGATGATTACTGTACATACAATTAACACAATTGTGTTCGTTTGGGGTAGTACAGTTGATCGTGTTATGTTTTCCAGCACAACGTAGGCAGATTTTCGTATTCTTACACTTTTTACCACTATGACCAAATCGACCACAGTTAAAACACGGGGTTAGATTCAAGTCATCGAATGCTCTGCAATTTTGATAACCAATATGAACTCTATATTTATTACTCACAATTTGATTATATACTTCCGCTGGTGTTTCAATTAATATAGTGTTAATTTTTGTTTTAATGTTTTCAAATATATGTAACACTTTGCATTTGCTGTTTAGGTGTTTGAAGTTTCTTTTGTTAATATCTTGCTCTATTTCTTTAATCTCCATGTCTTCAAAATTGTCGAAGCCTGTTATTTTCATCTTGGGATTTTTAATAGATTCTCTTGTTATTTTGTAGTAGGCAGAATACTTTTGTTTTAGTATATTCTCAGTTTGTATCAAACTCTCCTCATTTATAAAGCTTATTATTGCTTCATCTTTGTTCTTGATTTTTATACTTTTTGCTTGTATAGATGAATTTTTATTTATATAGTGAGCTATATATGGTTTTATATCTGGCACATTTGTTCCTTTATTATCATTCTGTATTCTTTTCACTGTTAGTTTTTGTATCTTCTTTTCTAATTGCTTATCACTTACTACCACTTCTGCAAATGTTTTTTTGTTTTTGGTATAGTTTTCTTTGTCTAAAATTTGGTTTAGCATGAGACTATTGTTGTGTACTTCTGTACTTATTTGTTTTAATAGATTTTTTTCTTCTTCAGGAAAACTTGTCAATTCTTGATTTCCTTTGATTTCCTTAGCTTTTATTAGTAGCAATTCTTCTTCAGCTTGTTTTAATTTTTGTTCTGTCTGTGCATTGGTTTTTATTAGTATTTCGTTCCTTGTCATTATCAGATCATTTTGGTTTCTCAGATTTTCTAGTTCCCTCCGTAGTAGCACTACTGCAGCACGTGGGTCTTTAGAGGTTATGTCATCTATATTATGTTCTTCACATATTATTTCTATGGCAGATAAGTAGTTTTGTGTTCTTTTTCTGTTATAATCACTTTTATGGTAGACATTGTTACACACTACACATATCACAACTCCCACTGGTGTCCCGGGATGACATTTGTAATAAATTTCTGGCGGAGGGGTCTGCTTAAGCAGCACACCCTCGTCCGCCATCTTGGCGATCTTGGTTTTTTTTATAAATTATTTTTTTTCTCAAAAAATAATGAATAAAAAAACCTAAAAATTTAGTAAGTTATAGTACTTAATATCCTTTATAACCAAAAAAATATTAATGTTAATATCTTTTTTTAATTTCGAAATATAACCTATTTACAAAAAATTAAGTTTTCATCAATAACTTATGACGAAATATAGCTACAGACTTTTTTTTTTTTTTAAATTGTAGATAATTTTATCCTACATACAGAGAATTCACGATATATACACAATATTTGTTCTAAATATTAAAAAAATCGAAAATAAAAATTTTGAAAATTATAAAATGGCTATAAAAAAAAATTAAATTTTACAAAAATAGAATAGTGGCCCCAATTGTGGAAGCAAAATCTAAAAAAATGATCACTCTCCCGTCAAAATCGGTCGAGTATATCATGAGATATCAGCGTATACGGACACACACACACACACACACACACACACACACACACACACACACACACACACACACACACACACACACACACACACGCACGCACACACATCCATACGGAGATTTTCTAAAAATAGTGTATTTCGATTCCAAATTTGCTAAATAACATTTCTAACACATTGTCTCATAAACTTTTTTTTTACTATCTACAAAGCTTCTTCTAGGAGGAAGCAATATAACGTCAAAATATTTATTGCAGATCATTTTAAAGTTTGACTCAAGGAACTATATTTTCCAAACGTGGGCTCACCAAGTGTCCTCTTACTTGATTCATGGAGTGGACACTGTCCTAAAGTAATTGAAGAAGTAAAATCAGCTAATAAAGAAGTTATCATTAAAAAAATCCTACAAGAAACTACTGGAAAAATAGAGCCGTTAGACGTTTATGGATTCAGAATATGGAAAAATTACGTTAAGCCTTTTTCGGATAATGTTATATTAATGAACGAAGACTTAAATCTGCACTTAAGAAATAACATAATTAAACTTCAATCATTAATACATAATTAACTGTCTTCTCCAAGGTACACAAATTTATTTCAGTATTCTTGGTATAAGAGTGGTTACATTGAAAAGATACCTGAAGAATTCGATAATCCTGTTCATTTTGCATTCAGAGATAGAGCCAACGTAAAATGTGAAATACCAGGATGTTCCAATGTTGGAATCGTTAAATATTCCTGGTATAAGAAAACAATATGTTTTCAACATTTCTTTCAAGACTGCCATTACTGCACTGATTATAAAGAATAGATATGAATGAGAAATGTAAAATTGTTTATTAACCGGAAATATACAATCACATGTACGTTTATATTTATATATAAATATAAATATATATCAGTGATAAAAAATATATGTAGAAGGGAATGTAGATACAACTATAGCAAGACTATTAAATCACTTTATTTCCATTTAAAACTTCTCTTCCGTTATAGTGTTTAAAAACACAGGCCTTCCGCCTGTTTGAGGTTTAAACGTTTGGGATTATTAAGCTTAGGTGTTTAGAATTTAAAAGTACAGGCCTTCAGCCTGTCTGAGGTTTAAGGGTTATGCGGAGTTAAAAGGCCTTCGGCCTGTCTGGGGTTTGGGGATATGGGGTTAGAAAGCACAGTCCTTCAAATTGTCTGGAGTTTAAGAATTTGGGATTATAAGGCTTAGGAGCTTGGGGATTTAAAAGCACAGGCCTTTGGCCTGACCGTGGTTTACTAATTTCTAGTATTTAACGGTTTAAGCATTTCTGGTACGTTGTATCGTGCTATACATAATCCGCTATTTTTTGTTTTGGAAAACTGACAGCAGATTTGTAATCAGAAACCTCAATAACACCTAGATGTAAGGTTTTAGGAAAATTAGAGATTTTTTTAACAATTTCATCCGCCATGTTGGATCCGCCATTTTGAATATTTTAATCTGACGGAAAATTTGTGATCAGCAACCTATGCACAAATCTAATATGAAATTTTATGGTTTGAAATACATGTTAACAGTTATTTGGTGTTAGGGTTGGTTTACCCCCATAAAGGGTGAAATTTATAAAAATGCCGAAACGCCCAGTGGGATAAAATGGTGATTTTAGAGCCAAAAATCTATACTTCCTACAAATTACAAGGGATTTGCATGAAAATTTATATACAGGGATTTTGAAGGTCGCTGAATTCAATAAAGGTGCCGAGATTTTCCAAATCCTAACGATTGATGCAGTATAACCAGTATAACAGCTCAGATACCTATGTTGGCCTACAAGAACTTAAAATAAATATAAATCTGTCAACCTACAATAGCGAAAAATAATTTTGAAATCAATTATATGTTTGCAGGTATATTTTTTGATTAAATAAAATAAATTAATTAATGATTAAACATAATTAAATTAATATATAATATATGTTATTTTTTAATGAAAAATTTTAGGTATCCACTTTTATACCAGGCATATTTAAAAACATTTTGAAATCTTGGTGAAAAAAATTGATTATGGGATAGAGATTGTAGTTTGATTATATTATTTCTCTCGTGTAATTTAGCATCATAATTCATAAGAAGTGTTATGTCTGATAATTTTCTTATGAAGTTTTTCCATAATTGAAAACCATATACATCAAGAGGCTGTATCTGACCAGTTGTGCCTTTTGGTATCGATTTCAATATAAGATTTGACTCTTTCAGTAAATCTTCTTTTACAGCGTTTTCACATTGTCCACTCCATGAATCTAATAGCAGTATAGGTGAATTCCCACTGTGAAACAAAAATACATTTTGAATATATATTTGAAATAGTTCCTTGGATAATTCACCGGACGCTGATGCTTCTAAGTATATATTTTCTGGTTTGAATCAAGTTTTCATTACTTTTGGTCCAAATCGCCAATGAGCCTCTTTCAAAACTACAAATAACGGGGACATAAGCTGTCTCTCTGCTGATATTGTTGGTTGAATAGCGTAACTATGTGTTGCAGAAGATACCGACTGAACGAAGTTTTCTACATTTTTAATCCCCTCATGACAAAGAGTGCGACCACTATGTATCTCTAAATTGAACCCACTTTGAGCAGAATTGTAAAGATTTTGAGCACTGTGACATCCATCGTCGCATCGTATGATGACGTCTGTCATCAACCCACTTTTCGTACATTTTCGCAATCGGACACGCTAGTATATCGTGTACGGTTATATAGAATCGCGGTCGCCGTCAGCAGTTTTGTAAGCGCTTGCCGAAATTACGCGTAAGCGCCCGACTTATGTGTAATACTTATTTCATCTTTTTATCTTCTCGTCGGATATAAGACCGCGTGCGAACGAGGAGACAATGTCACTCTCGAACTTCCTCTGGCGTGCCCTTGCATAGTTAATTAAGGCCGAACTACCGGAGTCTTGGGTACCCGCTGCAGGATTCCAGCGTTACAAACCTGCAACTCAAGATCCAACAAGAACTAGATTGTAAGTTGTGCCAAAAGCGTCGTTACATATTGTATCAAAGTGCACATATTAATCCAACACAAGTTTATATATTTCCTACACACGTTATTGCCAAAAGCGTCGTTACATTATTGTATCAAAGTGCAATACACGAAAATATATACATACATATATACACATATCATAATCTTCAATTTCTTAATCCTAGACCAGTGGGAGCTCTCGGGCGAGGCTAAACTCCCAGGACACACAATCTTTATATTTAAGTACACCCAATTCTGGGCGTAACAATTGGCATCCCTTGTGGGGATTCTAGCCTCAATTGTTCTAGGATTGATGATAAAGTCATAAATCTATCAGCATGGTAACGCTAGAAAATATTGACCGGGAGAAGGATCTCGAAAAGTGGTCACACTTAGTAGAGACGTATCGCAGACAAGAGGCGCAATCACTTCAACAACGGATGGCTGCCGCCGAACAGACACACAACCTCACACGAGTGTCTTTACGGCTCTCTGACTACGATGGAGAAAGTTTGCCTTTGGATGACTTTATGCAGACAGCTCGGACGGGCAGTGCCGAACTCAGCGACCCTGCATTAGAAGAAAGTTAGCTAAAGATAGTGCTCGCACACATCAAGGGACGAGCGCACTGCCATAAGAAACCAAACAATTCGAGATTTGGATCACCTAGAATGGCTGTTACTATCAGCCACTACTCAAACAAAAACATACTCCGAGTATGTAAAACTGATGTGGTCTGCAAAGTTGCGAATAGGTGAGTCAGCCAAAGATTTCTAAGATCGAGTTGTAGGTTATAAAACTGCAGCCGCCACCGCTCTCAAGAAAGATTTGCCTCCTACGACAAATCAGGCCAACACAGTCTCACATTTGGAGTACCTAGCCATCGACGCTTTCATCGAAGGGTTACCAGATGGATGGCGTACCAGTTTTGCTGCGATCATCCCGACCAGTTTGGAACAAGTGCTAAATACTACGCAGGCCCCAGAACGCTACCGAATTCCGACTGGGTCTATTACAACAAAAATATGTCAGCTGCTACGCGAGAATCTGACATTAGCCGGACCCACGGACTTTGCGCAAGGAGCAGCAGCATCAATTCCAACTGCTGCTGCAAACACAGTGCCGCATCTTACACCGAGTAACCAACCTCAAAAGAGCCGCAGTAAGAGCAAGCGCAGCTTGAGAAGACACGAATCCAGCTCTGATGACAGTGGGGCCGAGTCTAGTAGCTACGAACACTCAAGAAGAGACAGGCGAAAAGGGAACTGCAAGTCCAAACAGCCGCAGGTAGTCTACTTACCACCTGCACCTCGGTACGTAAACTTCGCCAGTCCAGACAGTTATCACCGACACATTATGCCATACTATTACGATAGGAATAATACAGCCTTCCGAGGAAGTTACATAGAACAAGGACGAATAAATGCTCCAGCACAACTCAGTTATAGTCCAGGCATTATAGACAACTGATGACAGGAATTCCCAATAGAGTAAAAAAAATATGAGCGTATAGGAAATTAAATTTAAAAATGAGTGTCTTTTTCATTAAATTCGATCCTAAGTAGCGAACATAACCAAAAAAATTGGCAAAGTGTCCAAAAACGGTTTTTCGTAAATAACTGAAAAACTATAGCTCCCACCGAAAAAAATTAAATGAAAAAATTGTAGGTATTAAAAATATCTATCAAAATGCTCTATGATAATTTATCGATATTTATCGTATTTTTCGAGTTATATCGGAAAAACCGATAAAAATCGGGTTTTCTAGATCTCATTAACTATAACGTTTCCATACTTGTTACTTGCGGTAAATATAGCTCATGGTAAGATAAAAAAATGCTTTTTTGAAAAATTAAAAAATATTGATTATTTATCGAGTTATCTGGATGAAATATTTTTATTGAAAAAAGGTGCTCTCATAAGTTCGTTAGATCTTCTCAGGGAATGGTGCTAGAGCAACGATTCAGGGCTTATTTTGTTCTTAAAGAGTTGTACTATCATGCTATTGAAAAATTATATCGATTTTGTTTATTTAAAGGGTCAAAACGTCAATTTGAAAATATTGCACTTTTAAAGACGTTTTTATTTGAATAATTTTCTTAATTTTTATTTTGTGGAAATGACAGTTACAGGAATAGATTCCTGGCATTTTTTCACGAATTTTGAAAAAAAAAAAAAAATTCTACGAGTATCAGGAGCCGAGATAATTTTTTTATTTCAAAAAAATCTGGGAGGCGAAATAAATGTCGTAGAGCACTGAGCTTAACGCATGTTAACGTTGAATGTCTATATTTTCAATAAAAAAATACTAGGATATGTTTCATTGGTTTGTAGTATTCGAAATTTAATAATAAAGTGCGAAGCGTGCGGACGCGGAGAGCGGCAGCTCTGGAGCTGCCGGCGGAGTGGGGGGAAGTGCTGCGCGCATTTCGTGCATTCTAAATGACTCGCGCTTGCTAAATCTTTAATATCTCATAATTCATATCACATTTATTCTTGCCTTAGAAGCTAAATAGACCCGGGAACACCTCATTTTTATTAACTTTCCCATATTTTCTTTACTTTATTCGACATTTAAATTATCATTTACTATGTGACAATGAATTTGCTTTGGTGGAGAAGTGTGTGGCGGAGGGATAGAGGGAAAGGCGATTTTGGAAGGGGCGCAAATAAATGTGCGCAAACACTACGACTTTAGATATATAAATAACACTTCTTTATTTCATTAAAATTTCACAGTTGAGCGCCAGCCGCACAGACGCGGCACGATTTTCTAACGTATACACGCGCCAGTTAATTCGGTGAACACGACGCGAGGCTCGACAACACGCACCGACACATTAATCACTCGCGGCTCACTAAACTACTTACTTCTACCATAGAGCACAAACAATATTTGTGACGATCGCCGTCGTTCTTATGTGCACGCAAACTTTTCTAGGCGGACTTAAAAACTATCGCTAAGTACAAAAAACGTCAAAGCCGAACTAATAGCTGTAAAAGCCCAGTACAGAGTGAGCGAGCGCGTCTCTCCAGCCCGCGCTGCCGCTCTCGGCCGTAACTGTCACAGCGCTCTCGCCGTGCCCCCTCTCACCCCCTTGATCACCGCTTACTCGTTCTCTCTCTCGTCTCTCCACGTGCGCGCTAGCTATCGGCGTCGCATCGACCGGCGCTCTCGTGCGCACGCGCTTCGGCACACGACGACATGAATACGACGTGCTTCGGAGTGTTAGTGGTGCTCTGCTGCTGGGGAAGACTGTCCGCTGCTGTCCTCGTTGTCATCCTCGGGGTTGGTGGCGTACTTCTGTCCAGACTGATCGCACAGGACCTTCATCACTCTTCGGGGTTATCTTGCTCTGTTGTGGCTGCAGGTAAGGTCTGTGTGTCGCCTACACCCACAATCTGCCTGTTTCTAATTATTAGTTCTTTTCAGTAGTGCCCGATGATTGCTGTGGCAGGAGATCCCGCTGTAGATGCTGCTGTAGACGCTGCCCCTAAATTTTCCATGAGCGAGACACCAGGAGCTGAATATATGTAGCCCTCCACTTCAAGTTATTGCAGTGTCTTTCAGCAGGTTAGTATCATTTCTATGTTGTTGTAGTCTTGCTGTTTTTTAACCTAGTGTTCTTCTTACAGGAGGGACGTTCCATCCAGGGTGGTGATCTCCTGTTCAAGCGATCCCCATCTCGATATGCGTTTGACAGGTGCTCATACAGAAAGGCCATCGTTCCAAGAGCTTAGCCCAATTACCTTCACATATCCGTACAGTAAGTAGTTTATAACCTATAGTAATTGTTTTTAATGTGATTTTCAGGTGCGATCTGGTCCAAGTATGAGGGAGAGATACCATAAGCTTGGTATGGAGAGGCGACAGGGGGACAGTTGAGAGGCTACGACTGCTAAGCCTCCTGCAATACAGTCTGTCGCTGTTGTACAAGATCTTCTTTTTCTAGCCTAACAGAGAGTCGCATACTCTCTTATACAAGGTACATCTATGTAGAGTAGGTAAAATATACGTAAGTGCTGTGTTAGAGGGAGGTCTATAGGCTACCTAGGGCCTGCTCGTCAATCTAGGTTTTTTTTTGAGTGATAGGGTTTTCTGTTCGACTACAGTATTCTGTTCGTAGGTCGAATATCTATATAGTACCTATTGAAATATCAAAGTTGATGTTACAAGCTCTCCCTCCCTTATTTGAGGAGCGCTTGCGCGAGTCATGGTTTTAGTACCATGTTCTTTACGTCCGAGCTGCCTGTTTGGCTGTAGTTAGTATCTACACTAATTTTCTACCATTACGACAAAAGCGCTTCAAATAAGAGGGTGAAGTTTCCCTAGCAAATTATACCTATATCTGTCTCACATAGTGAGTTACCTAACTATCGCTAAATACAAATCGTAATATTATCCTTACTCTAGTATCACAAGTTTACGGTAATAATAGTCTAACTAACAAAGTCAGTGCGAGTGTCTGAGCCAAATTCGAGTACATTCTTAATAAGGACGCTCACAATATTATTTATTCGAAAGATACAACGACAAAAATTTAATACGAAGTTTTCAAGATTATTTCCAAGCTAGATCGGGAAGTCTTCCACTCGATTGAGAAAATTTGGGTAGGAGGTCGTTTCGACTCTCTTAGCCTATAAACGCTTACTTAAGTATTATAACTAAATTGGTACGTGGTACATAATATGGCAACGTAGTACATCGGGAAGTAAGTAAGCCTTGTATGCTGTCGTCTTGGCGGCTTTATTGCTCGCCGTCGGATGAATTTTAGCTACTGAAAAGAGTTATACATATAGATAGCCCTGGTTATTTACATTCAATTATTATTACGAGCGATAATACGAGGAAATTTCTAGATACTACGATGTACATTTTTCATTTCTCCAATTAAATTTCTTATGCAAACATTTCCCCGTACTGGGTTTACTCTCCTGTACTCCAGGATTCACTGGGCAGTAGACATCTGTGTGGTGCGGAGGAAATGTATGCATATAAAGGTGAGATTCGAGACATCACACATAAGATCGGTGAGTATGCGGTCGGTTCGCCTGGTGTGTAGGCGAGATGGGTCACGTGCAGTAGACACCGGGGTAACGATAGGGTGGACGGTAGGCCAAGTCGTTGTGTGCAACGATAGAGGGAGCGGTAGGGGAATTTATTGTGTAAACGGTAGAGTTAGCGGTACGTGTGTTTATTGTGTAAGCAATGGGGTAAACGGCAGGCAAGTTTGTGTGTAAGCTATAGGGTGAGTTGTAGGAGAACTTATTGTGTAAACGGTAGAGTAAACGGTAGGTGTGTTTATTGTGTAAGCAATAGGGTAAATGGTAGGCATTTTATGGTGTAAACGGTCAGGTAAGCGGTAGGTGTGTCCATTGTGTAAGCAATAGGGTGAACGGTAGACAAGTTTGTGTGTAAGAGGTAGGGTGAGCGGTAGGAGAATTTCTGGTGTAAACGGTAGAGTAAACGGTAGGTATGTCTGTGTAGACTGTAGGATGGGCGATAGGCTAAATATATGTGTAACGGTAGAGTAAACGGTAGGCAAGTTTTGTGTGAAATCGATAGGGCGAACAGTAGGCAGTTTTGTGTGTAATCAATAGGGCGAACGGTAGGCAGTTTTGTGTGTAATCGATAGGGTAAACGGTAGGCAGTTTTTGTGTGTAATCGATAGGGTGAACTGTCTTCTGGAGAGACCAAAGACGTTTCCCCCACATCTTTCCTCTCCTTTTCTTCGGGGAAAAGAGCCAGTGGTGGCCTCGCCTTTGCCTCCGACGCTTCTAAAAGGAGCCTAGCCTTTTCTATCTCGACCCCTGAGATGGTATGGGTGTCGATGGCTCGGCTTGTCTCCTTCCTCGGGCGTGCTTGGCCGGGCGTCTGGTGGTTGGGCTTCTTGCCTGCTCCTGCCATCTGCATGATTGGTTAAGTTCGGATCTGCGGGAGGGAGGACGTGTAAGTTCGGGGCCGTATAGGATTTTACGTCCTCTATATGAACTTTCGACGTTTTAATCCCATCAACATCTCTCACCACATATATGACTGGGGATAATACTTGTTCAATGCGACAGGGGTCGACAAATTTCGGTGCCAGTTTGGCTGCGAAATGGTCTGCCGCTGATGATAATACGTGATTTTTACGAAGTATCGAATCTCTGATTTTAAGAGTAATGTTTCTTCGATTACGATTAAAATATCGAGCTTGTCTTTCATTCGCTCTTTTCAAATTAGTCTGTACCAAGTCATATATTGCTGGGAGACGTTGCGTTCTATCCACCCATGCCACGCTATCTATCAGTTCAAATGTTTGGAATTTTTCTCGTGCGTGTTTGAGGGTTCGAGCTTGTCGAGGATTTCTGTCAAAATTAAGAAATGCTGGGGTTAACTGTGTTGATGCTTGTACCGAGGTATTTATTGCGAAAGCAAACTCATTTAAATGTATATCCCATGTTCTTTGATCTTTATCGAGAAAGGTTGCAATCATGGGTTTTAAGGTTCTATTTGTTCTTTCTACTGGGTTTGCTTGTGCGTGGTAAGGTGCAATGGTAGTCTGGGTAATTCCTAATTCTTTCAATTTTGCGTTCATTAAGTTATTTGAAAATTCTGTTCCGTTGTCATTAACTAGAAATTTTGGGCAGCCCCAGCGGAAAACAATTAAGTCGTCTAACGCCTTAATAATGTCTTTCTCTTTGGCATTACGAAGGGGTTTTATTTCTACATACTTAGTAAACAAATCTTGAAAGACTAACACATAACGAAACTGACTTCTACTAGGGGGAAAGGGACCCATTATATCGGCTGCAACTATAGACCATGGCCCTTCTACATTTCTCTGACCTATTAATCCCATAGGGGCCTGTTGTGGAACCTTGTGAAGTTGGCACTCCATACACGGTTTTACATAGCGGACTACATCTCTTTCATTTGCGGTCAGAAGTACGACTGGAGTAACCTATGGTATGTTTTGTCCACACCTAGATGCCCTGCATCAGATGTGTTATGACATTCGAACAAAGCTCTTTCCTGATCTAGTTTTGGTAGTACTAGTTTCCATCTGTCTAGGACGGGTACGAAAGGATCGATCATTGGATCGGGCCTATGTTTATAAAGGAGGTTATTTTCGACTTCCTATTCGGAAATGCTTGTGGATCCTTTGAAAATTTGGATATTTGGTTATTATACCATTTATCTAGTTCGATTAGACCCGTGACTGCGAGTTGACACTCTTCCTCGAAGGCCCGCGAGAGAGCGTCAGAAACTTTATGTAAAGCTCCTTTACGATGAACAATAGTCATATTGTAGGCTTGCAAGGCGATGGCCCAATGCGCTAAGCGGCCCGTCGGGTCCTTTAGGTTATGCAACCACAATAGACTCGAGTGGTCAGTAATTACTACGAATTCTTCTCCTAGAAGATAACCCCTATATTTCTGAACAGCCCATAAAACTGCCAGACATTCTTTTTCTGTTACAGTGTAGTTCTGTTCAGCTTTGGTTAGAGTTCGACTTGCGTACGTGATCTGGTGTTCTTCCCCTTCGAAGTTCTGAGTTAGAACTGCCACTAAAACATAGCTGCTTGCATCCGTTTGGACAGAAAAGGGTTTGCTAAAATCGGGGCGAGCTAACACAGGAGCTTGTGTTAACATTAAGAGTAACATCTCAAATGATCTCTGCTGCTCTTCACCCCACCCATATGGTACGTTCTTTTGTAGTAATTTCGTTAAGGGAAGCTTTATTTCCGCTAACGATTCGATAAATCGAGCGTACCAACCTATCATACCTAAGAAACTTCGAAGTTGCTTGATATTTCGAGGAGCCGGGAAGTTCAAAATCGGCTCGATCTTATCAGGGTCTGCCTTTAACCCTTGGTGGTTAACTACATACCCTAAATATTTTACTTCCGTACATCCAAACTGTGATTTTTCGAGATGTACAGCGAGGTTGGCCTCCTTTAATTCATTGAGAACTTTGTCGAGCCAAAATCCATGTTGTTCGAAGCTATTCGTGGCAACTATTATGTTATCCATGTATACAAAGACATGCGGATGATAAGCTGGCCCGAATATACGATCCATGCCCCGTTGGAAAGTTGCGGGTGCATTGGTTAAGCCATAAGGTATACGAAGAAATTGGTAAAGACCTTTACCTGGCATTGCAAATGCGGTATATTCTTTACACTTTTCTTCCAAAGATATTTGGTGATATGCTGCACTTAAATCCAATTTTGATAGGAAGCGAGCGTTTCGAAGGTTATCCAAGACTGAATCGATATGTGGTAATGGATAAGCGTCTTTTTTAGTCGCTTTATTTAGTGGACGATAATCTATGCACATCCTGCTTGTACCATTAGGTTTAGGAATCAAGACAAGACAGCTACTCCATGCACTTTCTGAAGGTTCGATTATGCCTTCTGCAAACAACCTATCTACTTCTTCATATGCTTGTTTGAGAAGTTTTGGAGAAGTACGACAAAGAGGTTGTTTAATCGGTGGATGTCCCTGCACATCTATGTTATGCGGAGTTATTCGGGCGGTACCTAATTTTCCTTCTCTAGCTACTACGTATTTATCAGTTAAATCATTAATGGCCTTTTGCTGACTAAGTGTTAGTTCGGAAACTCCTCCTATGCACGCGGTGGCAACTATTACCCCCGGACCTTTTAGCTTAGGAAAGAAAGATCTGACTATTTTGTTATCTGTATATCATGATCTTTTTTCTAAATCTACTCTAATCTTTAATTTGGGTAATACATCCATGCCTAAAATAATGTCATAATCCAAACGATTTACCACTCTAATAGGAATAGTAATAGATTCCCCATCTACGCGAAAAGTTATATCCACTAGGCCTTTAATTTTTTCTAATTGTCCATTCGCTAGCGTCATATATGATTCAGTAGGGGTAATTTTCTGAGTCATATGTTCGGCTACTTTAGATCCTATAAACGATGCCACAGCTCCTGTATCTATCAAAGCAAAGTAACATTTTCCCGCGATCTCTATGCTAAGATATAGCCTATTATCCGTATCTGCGATTGGAGCTGTGTCAAATTTCGCAAGTGATGAAAAACCACTATTAACTAATCCTGATTCTGAGTCGCTGTGTGGAGCTGTAGGTAGTGTTTCAGTAGGAGGTTTGTGTTTTGCGTGGTGAGGGAGGTTGTGTTGTTGGTTCGGTAGTGTTTCGGTAGGAGGTTTGTGCGACTCTGGAGCTAGGGGTTGGTGTAGTGTTGGTTCTAAGTTTATCCTTGGACTAGAGGACCCTATACCCTGAGTGTTTGTCGAAGCTATGCTACCTAGGGACGATTCTACCAAGAGTGAGCTAGATTTCGACGATGATTTCCTATCTTTGGGGTTACTTTCTATTCTCTTTACTTCAACTTTCGACTCTACTTTATTATTATTCGACGATATTTTCGAGGGTTCATCTACCGCTCCGTGCGGTTGTTGTGTCGATAGGGCCTGATTTTTGTTGGGGGTTGTCTCGGCCCTTACTGAGTTCCCCCTTTGGCGTTTCCCGAATTTGCTTTACAGTTCGGGCCCGTTTTGATGGTTTCGTCTTTTCTGCCGCAAATTTTTCCAGTTCTATGTGGGCAGTGGTAAGCCCAATGTCCTAAGTCGTTACACATCCAACACGGAAAAGTTCGCTCTTGTTGGTTTGCCTTTTCCGAGGCAGACGTGGTTCGTGTGGCTGCAATGTTGGAGTTATTTGCAGTTTTAGACACTGGCGGGTTGGTCCGACTTTTCGGAATCTCCTTAGGCGAGACTTCTTTGTTCTGCGACTCGTTTGACTCTCGTTTCGGTGGGTTGTGTGGCGCGAACTTCACATTATTGAGGGCAGCTGTTTCATTCCGTTCTCCCTCCGCTTTACTCACTGCTACCTTATTTCCTTCTTGGTTCCTCGGCTTACGTCTTATTTGTAAGTCTTCTAGTGGGCAGAAGGCGACATTAGGAAACAGGGAGGCGTCCGGTGAGGGTGGGGGCTTATATTTCCTCTCCCGTTCCTTTCGTACTTCCTCCTGTTGTCCTAGTTGTAACAGCTCTTGAAAGGTATTAAATTGAACTCGACGAATTACCCTTGAGTAACTTGGGTGGAGATTTCGAAAAGCTTTGTCCAATTGACCCTCTAAGCAAATGGGCGGCACAGTTTTATCGAGTAGCAGTCTTAACGCTGCTACGAAAGAAGCCATGGTTTCTCCTGGCCCCTGCGTTCTATTCCTTATCTCATCTTCTAACCGAATTTGGAAATCAGTCTTCCCATACTGTAGTTGAAGAGCTGATTTGAAGTCGTCAAATGTCATCCAGTCTCTAGCTAGAGGTTGCGACCAGCTTTCTGTTCTATCTTGAAGAATGACAGGTAGTAGCCGTAGAAGAGTCTGATCGGAGGTGTTATAACTTCTGGCGAACGCCGAAAGTCGCCGGAGAAAATCATCCGCATCCTCTTGCGGTTTTCCAGTAAAAGAAATTTTCCAATCTCGCAATAGGCGAATCAAACGAGAATCATCGTGAGTTACTGTAGCGCTAGTATTGTGAGTGGAATTGTGGGGAAATAGCGAATTCGATTGAGAAATATACAAAGGATCATCGAACCTCTGGGCCGAGAAAGTGTTATAAAACGATTGTTGTTGGGGAATGAAACTTTGGACCCCTTGGGGTGGTATGTGTTCCCACGGCAAAGTAGTCGAACCAGAAGGTAATGCTACATGCGGCTGATAGCCTTGTGGGTGAAAATTCATAGGATACCCTAAATAATTATACTGATGCATGCCAGCAAAATTTCCCATGAACGGGGGGTAATAGGGGGGCATCATCTGCGCTCTGTTCATCATATACGGTTGTTGATTTTGATAGGGTAATTGTGCGTTAGGCTGTTGTGACAGCATTTATGGTAGGGTAAAATTCGTTTGTGCACCAGTAACATCTGCGGTCGACGTAGGATGGGGATGCGATAATGACTCTACCGGGATCGGGTTTGTGTGATGGTTACTGGTCGAGAACCTTAATTGCCTGTTATTTGCAAGGGTTGACTGTGTGTATATGGATCAGTTATTGCCATTCGCTAAAGAGTTATTTGTTACGGGGTGTATTCTACTTCTTCCCTCATTTGGGGGAGGGAAATTCAAATTCGAAAAGTCTAACCGAACATTTGAGTTGCTCGGCTTCCTATTCCTTATTTGCGAGTTATCGATGCCATCCGACCCGGAAGGTGGGGTAGTAGTTACTATCTGTGTGTCTCCGGTGTTACGGAAAATTTGCGGCTCTTCATTGATAGGCGTTAACCCCTTTGCGAGTCGTGGGGTTTTCGTGATCGCACCTGTCGATTATTCTGACATTTTCCTATGGGGTTCTACCGTGGTCGAGTGAAATACTCTCTCGCTCCACGATTGATCGAAGGTTATGTTCGTATCGGAGAGTAATAGGTCATTGGCGTCCACTGACGTACGATCCGAACTGCGCGAGGGATCATTGTCCCTTTCACCGTCCCATTCCGCAGCGGCTGGACCAAACAACCTCCTCAAGTCGAAGCGAATTAATCTGTCTATCAGAATTTCTCTTTCTCCATCTCTCCTTATCCTTGACCTTCGTGCATGAGTTTTCAATTCCTCATCGGAGCATTTAGAGAATTCCTCCAGCAGAACTACCCACTTCGCCTCGACAGCGGTTGCAAAGCCTTTACTTATGCGGTCCACCATTTTCTGAGTATATATACTCAACGGAGGTTCAGGTTTATTGTTCAGGATTGCTTTGTTAGCTCACTTTTGCTTGCCTTCTCAAAAAAAATCTTTTAATAAATTAAATAAATTTAAATTAATACAAAGTTTTCTTTATTCGCAAAATTTTACTCCATTTAAATATACTTCAAAACAACAAAAAAAATACATCAAATCCAAACCTACATTAAACTGTATTCACATCCGATTAAATTAAATCTAATGAGAGCTAATCCCAAAACTGAAAGCAGTTAAAGCCTTTGAAAGCTCCAATGGAGTGGCAAGCAAAGTGAGGGGAAAAAAATCAAAACACTTACGACAGGCAAGTTGTAAGCAGGAAAAAAATCAACGCCAGGTAGTTACAAGTGCTAATGCCAATAATTAAATTCCAGCTATTGTAATTACTGTAACTAGGTTGTTATAGTTGATAGGGTTCATAAATAGCAAGGATAAGTCAAGCGGTGGTATTTGGCTTTGAAATGCCTTTCGGGTATATTGCAATGCCAAAATAGTAAATTAAAATATACGATAATTACTATTCTCAAAAGAAATTCTTGTTTATTCCAATTGTGAAAAGAAAATTCTAAATGTCAAAACTTTTTTTTTTCGTTCCGTATACCAAAAACAAGAATTCCTATGCTAAAATAATTTCTCCAAATAATAAATAATTCAAATAAAATTTTTTTTAGAGTCACAAAGAGAACGAGCAAGCGGGGATCAAGGGGTGAGAGGGGGCACCGGCGAGAGCGCTGCGACAGCTACGGCCGAGAGCGGCAGCGCCGGCTCGAGAGACGTGCTCGCTCACTCTGTACTGGGCTTTTACAGCTATTAGTTCGGCTTTGACGTTTTCTGTACTTAGCGATAGTTTTTAAGTACGCCTAGAAAAGTTTGCGGGCACATTAATCACTCGCGGCTCACTAAACTACTTACTTCTACCGTAGAGCGTAAACAATATTTTTCACGATCGCCGTCGTTCTTGTGTGCATGCAAACTTTTCTAGGCGGACTTAAAAACTATCGCTAAGTACAAAAAACGTCAAAGCCGAAGTAATAGCTGTAAAAGCCCAGTACAGAGTGAGCGAGCGCGTCTCTTGAGCCCGCGCTGCCGCTTTCGGCCGTAGCTGCCGCAGCGCTCTCGCCGGTGCCCCCTCTCACCCCCTTGATCACAGCTTGTTCGTTCTCTCTCTCGTCTATCCACGTGCGCACTAGCTATCGGCATCGCATCGACCGGCGCTCTCGTGCGCACGCGCTTCGACACACGATGACATGAATACGACGTGCTTCGGAGTGTTAGTGGTGCTCTGCTGCTGGGGAAGACTGTCCGCTGCTCTCCTCGTTGTCATCCTCGGGGTTGGTGGCGTACTTCTGTCCAGACTGATCGCACAGGACCTTCATCTGTTGTGGCTGCAGGTAAGGTCTGTGTGTCGCCTACACCCACAATCTGCCTGTTTCTAATTATTAGTTCTTTTCAGTAGTGCCCGATGATTGCTGTGGCTGCAGGAGATCCCGCTGTAGATGCTGCTGTAGACGCTGCCCCTAAATGTTCCATGAGCGAGACAGCAGGAACTGAATATATGTAGCCCTCCACTTCAAGTTATTGCAGTGTCTTTCAGCAGGTTAGTATCATTTCTATGTTGTTGTAGTCTTGCTGTTCTTTAAACTAGTGTTCTTCTTACAGGAGGGACGTTCCATCCAGGGTGGTGATCTCCTGTTCGAGCGATCCCCATCTCCATATGCGTTTGACAGGTGATCATACAGAAAAGGCCATCGTTCTAAGAGCTTAGCCCAATTACCTTCACATATCCGTACAGTAAGTAGTTTATAATGTATAGTAATTGTTTTTAATGTGATTTTCAGGTGCGATCTGGTCCAAGTATGAGGGAGAGATACCATAAGCTTGGTATGGAGAGGCGACAGGGGGACAGTTGAGAGGCTACGACTGCTAAGCCTCCTGCAATACGGTATGTCGCTGTTCTACAAGATCTTCTTTTTCTAGCGTAACAGAAAGTCGCATACTCTCTTATATAAGGTACATCTATGTAGAGTAGGGAAAATATACGTAAGTGCTGTGTTAGAGGGAGGTCTATAGGCTACGTAAGGCCTGCTCGTCAATCAAGGTTTTTCTTGAGTGATAGGGTTTTCTGTTCAACTACAGTATTCTGTTCGTAGGTCGAATATCTATATACTATCTATTGTAACATCAAAGTTGATGTTACAACTATAACTACAATATTTGTCGTGCAATACCTCAATTTTTGCCTTATTAGTCATATTAATATTATATATTTGTTGCTGGATTTTCCAATAATTTTTTCCATTTATTTTAAAATATATGTGCACAATTATTTATTGCATTTATAACTGCACTTGTTTATAATATTAAATTATAAATCCGAAAATTCAAAGCACTGAATTACTTTTCAAAGTTTTGAAATGTCACGATATATTTGGAAGGGATGCAGGTATAAGTATGACGTTTTAAAAGATATAAAAAAAGATATAAAAATAAATTCATGTATTTAAAAAATCACAAGTGTATGAAATATGTACAAATCATTTATTCAATGAAATTCTCCTTCTCTTCGTTCGATTGTGTTCTGATTCATTTTCTTGATCTATTTCTTCCACATTTTCGTGAAGAAGTATGTTAAAAGCATCAGACGAATCTTCATCAACATTTTCAAATTCTGACTGATCAATATGTTCGTCAAGAAATTTGTCGAAATCATCAAGATAGTCTGCATCTATTTCGATTTTAGCAGGAGTTTCGAAATTTTCACAGTGAGTTGAGTCACAGTGTTTGCAAACGCTCGTGCATGTGAGGAAATTTTTTTTATAGCCACATACTTTATACTTGCAAGCACCTGCACAGCTACAAGATATTTTTTTTATAATTTCCTCTGGTATCAAGGGTTCCGTAGTATACACTGGCATTAGCATATTATCTAAGACTTTCCAGCCCAACTGAGTCACATCAAAGTCGTCGTTGCCCAACTATTTTCGCAATTGTAAATAAACTCTCAAGGCATATTGTTTGGCAGCTCCTTCAGTTGGAGGAAGATTTTCTAAATGAAATGAAGCTCGAGATGTAGATCGCTTAAAATACTCAAAGCGATGTTCGTTGAGCGTGCCTTCTGTTTTATTGCAATATAGCAAAGAAATGATTTGATACATATTCTTCGTAATTTGTTCATGAAGAGCATTTTTGTTATAAATAATATCTATTAATTTCAGACAATCAGAATTAGAATGAAATATTTTTAATAATTTATTCTTCCCTTGTTTATAAAATGAAGAAACTGGATCACAGCCCGATACAGCGTGAAAAAAGCTACATATTTTGATAACTCTGGATATTTAAAGCTGCTATTGCAGTACCATTGATCTACATCTTGTCCTTTTCCTTTTTTCAATAAAAACATATTTTTTGTCCTGGGAATCAATTGCGTTAGGAGTAGAATTAAATCTACATCGTCCCCAACTATATTAATGTTATTTACTGCAGTCATATTTGCCGCTGTTTCGATAATTAATGAATCTGCATCTTCTTCAGCTATTTTAGTTTCAAATCGAGCATTTTGTAATTCAACAGAAAGCATACTAATAAGCCTTTTCTTATTGCTATTATTTGACAAAAAATTTGCCTGCTTTTCAGTGATTTTTGTGTTCTCATCAAAATGAATTTCTCGAGATACATTGTTACGTTGCCGTCTCAATCGCTCCCACGTTTTCAAATTACTGCTTGTATGCTCGGGATATCCATCAAATGCTACTGTTGCTCTCTTATATTGTTGTACAGTATCGAACATATTTATCAATAATTTCTTTGATAAGGAGGTTGCGTTGCCAAACAACACGATGCAGCAGACTGCCGCCGTCAAGAACAAAAATGTTGTTTGCATTTATTACTGGAGGCTGAGGTAAACACTCAAAATTGTCATAAAACTGGATTTTGACGTTTTGCGCATTACATTCTCATCAAACAGAGAAAGTGGGAATGATGCGAGTTCATATTGCAGATACTTTTTCATATCTTCTTGATTTTTTAAATTCAAAGAATATAGATTTCAGGAAGCTGATGGCCAATCACTACCAGGTGTTTAAATAATAAAAAAATTTTTTATTAAAACACAACGTTTCGGACATTTTTTGATGTCCCTCTTCAGGTGCTACATATACAATAAATACAAATTAAATTAATACAATAACGTTTTACAAAACACTTAACACTTAATATTATGTACACCATTTACTTACAAAATTTGTCAAGCTTAACTACTCGGAAGAATTTTCCGTTGTCAGTAAGTTTAAAAATCTATTGACAACGGAACATTCTTCCGAGAACTTACTGACAACGGAAAATTCTTCCGAGTAGTTAAGCTTGACAAATTTTGTAAGTAAATGGTGTACATAATATTAAGTGTTAAGAGTTTTGTAAAACGTCATTGTATTAATTTAATTTGTATTTATTGTATATATAGCACCTGAAGAGGGACATAAAAAAATGTCCGAAACGTTGTGTTTTAATAAAAAATTTTTTTAATATTTAAACACCTGGTAGTGATTGGCCATCAGCTTCCTGAAATCTATATTATATACTACTACCATTAGCGTCAAGAATCAACCTAAATTCAAAGAAATTCGCTGAAAAATTAACAGCGGATTTATTGTGACGACGTCGCCTCCAATTTTTATACTGGATATCATGGAGAGAAGGGACCGAACATTATTTTTTGATGAAGATTTTATACTTCCAAAAGATTTTCCAATATGGCTCTGCAATACTTTTATTCCTTCTTCATACGCATTATAACAGTTTGTGCTTTCATTACCGGCTATTCCAGAGTAAATAGACATTACAAATTTTGATTGTACGAATGGATTGTACTTTTCGAAAAATTCATTATTTTCTCCAAATTTGACATGTCTCTTCTTTTCTTGTGACACGAGTGTCTATATGTTGCTCTGACATATCGAACAAAACGTAACAAAATTTTTCCATTTTATTACATACCTCAGTCAACGCTATGGTAGATAAAATCCACTTTGCAATAATACTATCGGAAATTCCACGCCCATGGGTCAATCCACCACTAGTTTTCATCGACTTCATCAAAACCTGCTCGATAGTCATATCGGCAAAAATACCAGACCATGATTTTTCAGACCCTCTGATCGTAAAAAAGCCGCTCTTTGCAAATTTATCGTATTAAAAAATATCCATTGTGGATTCTAATGCTATCATATCTTGATGGTACATATTACTACATTTAGAATACAAGTGATGTCCACTAGCGTGGAAGTACGGCAACATACTTTTCACACATTGCAAGTGCAATACCCATTCCCACTACGATCAGCTTCAATGAAACGCTTTACAATGTTTATCATAATGAAATTTGTATCCATTATTTACAAGTTGGGCCTATTTCTTCAATTTTCCGTAATTGCTCAAGAAACCTTTTTTTAATAAGAAATACTTCATCATAGCAAGCACTCGAATCTTCATCTGATTTCTTAATGTTCTTTGTAAATTGAGGCAAGCAAGAAATTTCTTCTTCACTTAAAGGAATTTCTTGAAATATTTGAGCAGCAAGTGATGCTTGAATTAATGTATGTCCTCTTATTACTCTGGAATAAGCATGACCTTGAAGTGCTTTTTCAGCAAATTTTTCTGCAAATAAGACGCAAAATGCTTCTTGAGTCCAGAACCTTTCATAATAAATCCAATAGATCCTAAAACACTCATAAGCATGTGGAAGCCTCCAAGTAGTACTGTAATTGATTTTAAATTACAAGGATCATTTGCAGAATCTATACAAGAAACTATTTCGCACGCTTTCAAGTATAAAGGCTGATCGAAAGTAACAAAACAGCGCTCCTGAGCCCTTGATTTGCATCTTTGCGCTGCTTCGACAAGAACTGTAAATATTATATTGTAATCAGTAGGAGGATGATTTACGAATGGAATCGGTATTATTCTTGATGTATTGTAATCAATATTTTCATGGAATTCTTCTTGAAAACCACTCCATCATTTCGTTTCAAGCGGACGTGTATTTTTTTTATGTAACCAAACAAAATCTGCAGTGGAAATATCGAATTCATCACGAAGGTGATGAAAATTCTGTACAGTTATATTATGTAATCCTATTGATGTGCCTGTATCAAATAACTTGAGAGGAAGAAATCCAAATTTTCCAATTTCTGTTGAAGTTGGTACAGAGCCTAATCTTTTTATTGCATTTTCTGATGTGACAGCAGAAGAAGGAGTGACACACATTATGCTGCCCATAGCATGGAAAGTTTTAAAGCCATCAATCTTATTTGTATTGTGGTCCGCGTTATCAAAAGAAAACTGAATGAAGGCATCGACAGAAATTTTAATTTGTTCAGGATCATTTACTATAGATGATTCGAATTACAGCGTTTCACGATAAGGTGCACACAGTCCCAAATAAGATAAAGTATCTAATAGACCTCTTGCAGCGAATTTTTTGTGTATAAAAGATGACAAGCCTAATAAAATTGATGACAAAAATGTTCGAGGTCTGACGCAAAATATTAAAATGTGCGCAATTGTAGAAACTCGTTTGGACCATTTATTTCCCAATGTGCGTTCCGAGCAACGCTTGTTGCTTTTAACCTTTAGAGGGCCGGAAAACCACTGAAATGGTACACCCCCTTATGGACACTTTGTCTACGTTCAATCAATAATATAAGATACCTTTTGTCCCAATTTTTTAAGGTGAATTTCCCTCTCAAAATTCCGGCCCTCTAAAGGTTAATAACAGTATTTAAAAATACCTGCAAACTTTTTGGAACATCTTTTTCAACATCATCTAAGAAGGAGCTTGAAGCGTTATAACAATATTTATCAGAGTGTCTAATTCTTATAGCTTGACGAATAATATTGGCAGCCATTTCCACTATGCTAAAGCGCTCTTCTTCATCCGTAGGGACTTTTTTTGATACCATTCATTGTCAAGTATTTTTCCTTGTCTATTCATAAAACTTATTATTGTATCGTTAGGAACTGTGTGCATAATTATGTCATCTTCAAAATAATTGTTCAAATGATTTTTTATGAGACTAATGCGCCGTAAATTATCACGGAAACCTTCTATCATTTCTTTTAGAGAAAACTGCGAGTCATCAGAATTCTCAAGTATATGATTTATAACGTGATGCACCACCGCAGACATATTTTCATCCATTGGTCGTCCAACTATTTTCATAGGATTCTGTTTGTAAAATGCCTGCATACATTTAGCATGGTAACGAGCCTTTTTAATTTGTACGGCATCAGCAAAATTTAACCGTAGTTTTAACTTTTTATTAAAATCATCATCATGTGATCGTGATTCCAATGCTTTTAAAATGTTGGCTTTAGTGTCATCACTGGTAACTAATTGTTTGGTTTCTTATGAGTATCTGTTATTGCATCAGAACCACAGAAAATGCATAATGAACTAAAGTTAAATTTGCGAGCTTCTTTGTTATCTCTTTTTAATTGTTCAATTTATCTGAAATAGCTTTCTTCTCACTTTTAATGTGAGACGGTCTACTGTATAAAATTTGAAGTTCTTATGAACATTGAGAAATGCTACGTCTTTCATTTTTAAGTGTTTCCTATCTCCAATCTCTTTACTTGCTTTTATAATAGTATTTATAGCCTTCTCACCGATGCGAATGTTATCTTTCTCCTCCATTTGCTTATTACATAAAATGCATATCCATTGTCTCTTCCATTGTACGTCACGTACGTTGTATATTGCACTGGTCCTATTCACTAAAATATTAAAAAAAAAAAATTGATTTCTGAACTACACTTTCAATGTATACAGAGTTACATTAAATGTATACAGACTTGAAGTACGATGTGCTGCTGTTAACCGTCTGCTCTGCTCGAACACGTAAGTTGTATATTGCACTGGTCACTATTCACTAAAATATTAAAAAAAAAAAAAATGATTTCTGGACTACACTTTCAATGTATACAGAGTTACTTTAAGGGGGCTAGACACCTTTTTTCTCTGAAATAAGAAGTCACATTTTAATACATAAATGTAAACTAATTATTTCATACTTTTTACATATAAAAGTGGGTATATTTACCTTACCTTAAAACTTTCTCCGATGGGACTTTTATATGGTCCAGAACCATAGTCATCGATGAAACAAGTTTTTTCACTATCCGTAAGCTTTGAAATTTTCCTGTGGATGGATTGACTTCAGATTTGAACTAAATTACTCCTGAATAGTATAATTCTCATATGAGTGTAGGGATTTTTGATCTAATGAGAACAAAAAAATTGTGCTGTTTTTCAAGAGTTTTTTTTTATAATTTTTTTTAATTTTCTATATTTTTTCATAATTTTTCTGATGTAAAAATTTTTTCCGACATTTAATCCTAAATCCCTACACTCATATGAGAATTATACTATTCAGGAGTAATTTAGTTCAAATCTGGAGTCAATCCATCCACAGGAAAATTTCAAAGCTTACGGATAGTGAAAAAACTTGTTTCATCGATGACTATGGTTCTGGACCATATAAAAGGCCCATCGGAGAAAGTTTTAAGGTAAGGTAAATATACCCACTTTTATATGTAAAAAGTATGAAATAATTAGTTTACATTTATGTATTAAAATGTGACTTCTTATTTCAGAGAAAAAAGGTGTCTAGCCCACTTAAATGTATACAGACTTGAAGTACGATGTGCTGCGGTTAACCGTCTGCTCTGCTCGAATAACTAAGACAAACTGCTCCGTGTGATTTTCAAGGTTCATCTACCTGCTCTGGTCCCTTTACCCCACTCCTCGTCTGGAGCTGCTTTTAAATTATTCACTGCATGTACCCTCTCCAGGTAAAACCAGTGTCACACGGTGGAGGACGCAAATTTAAAATAGTTGAATCTACGAAGAAGCGTATGGAATAAAAGGACGCTACATGAGAGCGTATCGGATACTAACCTAACCGTCGTCGTATTAGTCATCAGACAGTTGTATAAATTCCTCCCTCGATGGCAGAAATGCTACAGCTACGCAGCCAGCGTTTGCCCCGCAGTATTCTGACTGTAAGGAATGTATATCTATATATACAGTATATATAGATATACATTTCAGAATACTGCGAAACCAACGCTATACGCAGCTGCTCTTTCATAACCGTCATACTTATACATGCGTCCCTTCCAAATATACCGTTACATTTCAAAACTTTGAAAAGTAATTCAGTGCTTCGAATTTTCGGATTTATAATTTAATATTATAAACACGTACAGTTATAAATGCAATAAATAATAGTGCATATATATTTTAAAATAAATGGAAAAAATTATTGGAAAATCCAGCAACAAATATAATATTAATATGATTAATAAGGAAAATATTGAGGTATTGCACGACAAATATTGTAGTTATAGCAAAAGATAATTTAAATGTCGAATAAAGTAAAGAAAATATGGGAAAGTAAATAAAAATGAGGTGTTCCCGGTCTATTTAGCTTCAAAGGCAAGAATAAATATGATATGAATTATGAGATATTAAAGGTTTAGCAAGCGCTAGTCATTTTGAATGCACGAAATGCACGCAGCACGTCCCCCCACCCCGCCGGCAGCTCCAGAGCTGCCGCTCTCCGCGTCTGCACGCTTCGCACTTTATTATTAAATTTCGAATACTACAAACCAATGAAACATATTCTAGTATTTTTTTATTGAAAATATAGACATTCAACGTTATCATGCATTAAGCTCAGTGCTCTACGACGTTTATTTCGCCTTCCAGATTTTTTTGAAATAAAAAAATTATCTCGGCTCCTGATAGTCGTAGAAAATTTTTTTTCTCAAAATTCGAGAAAAAATGCCAGGAATCTATTCCCGTAACTGTCATTTCCATAAAATAAAAATTAAGAAAATCATTCAAATAAAAACATGTCTAAAAAAAGTGCAATATTTTCAAATTGACTTTTTGACCCTTTAAATAAACAAAATCGATACAATTTTTCAATAGCATGATAGTACAACTCTTTAAGAACAAAATAAGCCCTGAATCGTTGCTCTAGCACCATTCCATGAGATGATCTAACGAACTTATGAGAGCACCTTTTTTCAATAAATCCAGATAACTCGATAAATAATCAATATTTTTTAATTTTTCAAAAAAGCATTTTTTTATCTTACCATGAGCTATATTTATCGCAAGTAACAAGTTTGGAAATGTTATAGTTAATGAGATCTAGAGAACCCGATTTTTATCGGTTTTTTCGATATAACTCGAGAAATACGATAAATATCGATAAATTATAATAGAGCATTTTGATAGATATTTTTAATACCTACAATTTTTTCCTTTAACTTTTTTCGGTAGAAGCTATAGTTTTTTAGTTATTTTCGAAAAACCGTTTATGGACACTTTGCCAATTTTTTTGGTTATGTTCGCTACTTAGGATCGAATTTAATGAAAAAGAAACTCATTTTTAAATTTAATTTCCTATACGCTCATATTTTTTTTACTCTATTGGGAATTTCTGTTAATTTAACATTGGGCTGTGACAGAATGCCTGGACTATATTACGAGGATCACTTATCACCAGGACCCGCGAGACGAAGTAGGACACCACCTCCTTGTTCATCGCCGACGCCTCCTCGATCCCGGTCTCCTTATCGAAAAGTGGCTGGATATTATCCACCTCAGCACCATCCTTTGCCAATGCTACCTCCTCAACCATATTACTATCCACGACAACCCCAACAACCACCATCCAGTTATTGGCCGAGGGACGCCACGCCGGATAGATCTGGAAACTATCACAACACAGGAGAGCCTTTAAACTCATCAGGTGCTCGACGACGGGACGCAGCGACGAGCAATACCGAAATACCGCGTCCCACGGTGAGGTTCGAGGAACCGGAACGTTTTGCTATGTCAACTCAGGGAGCGTCGCACCGACAATACAAGTAAAAACAGAGAACATGGCAGGAGGTACGGGTATATTTTTAATAGATACGGCTGCAGATGTTAATGCAGTAAAAAGTCACGTACTTGCCACATCTGTCACGATAGATTCGTCACACATATTAGAAATAACCGGCATTTCTACTAGCCCTGTCAAAACACTAGGCGCAGTAGAGATAAAGATCTTTGATAAACATCATAAGTTTCATGTTTTATCTCCGACTACTCCAATTTTACAGGATGCCATTCTAGGAGCCCCGTTTTTCAAGGAAGAGAAAGCTCGCATCTGTTACAGCTTGAAGGTATTAATACTGGCTTCCCGACCTCCAGATCCTATTCCTTTCTGTAACAGATCGCCTCAGGCCCTTGACACAGAGCGAAGACTATTCCAAAAGATCACCGGGAATAAGAAAAGGATGTGTACATTGCGGCCTATTCCACTCTACCAGAGCCTACCGGCACGTTCAAGAGTAGTACTGAACATCCCAGTTACTCAAATATCACCAAGCGGCGAAGGCTACATGGCCCAGATACCAACGCCTCAAGGAGTCTATGTAACCACAAAGTCGATATAGAAATAGCACCACAAGAGTTGCAGCCTTTTGATGTGGACATGTTCGAAGATTTCTTCGATTCAGGCAGCTCGTCGAACCTCCAGTCACGGAGAGGGTAAAGGATATATATGCGAAAGATTACATAGGGAACATCACGATAGCCAAGCTACAGAACAAATCCGGAGGATTGTAGAGGAGTATCATTTTTTCTATTAAAAGGAGATCCACCACCCCGCACCCATGTCGTAAAACATCACGTCAATACAGTCGATGATCGACCCATATTTACAAAGCAATATAGATATCCGCCCTCACTCCATCAAGAAGTGCGAGAACAAGTTGACAAACTCCTGAAAGACAGCGTTATTCAGCCTTCCGAGTCTCCATATAATAGCCCACTATGGATTCTTCCAAAGAAACCGGAACCAGACGGAAAGTAGAAATATCGTTTAGTAATCGACTATCGTAAGCTAAATGAGAAAACTATTCCAGACGCTTATCGTCCAACCAACATTAGAGATTCTGGAACAGATAGGAGGAGCCGAATACTTTTCTGTCTTTGATCTGGCTAGTGGATTCCATCAAATTGAAGTGGAACCGAGAGACAGGCAGAAGACCGCCTTCAGCATTCCGTATGGTCATTAAGAATACGTTTGTATGCCCTTCGGACTGAACAACGTACCACCCACGTTTCAACGCCTTATGGACCACGTTCTACTGGGGATGCAAGGTACGGAACTTTCTGTTTATCTGGATAATATTATTATATATGCCAAGACACATGAAGAACACGAGGATAAAGTGCTTCGTACATACGAACGCCTATCAAAGGCAGGACTACGTTTGCAAATCGATAAGTGCGAATTTCTGACTCCAGAGGTCACGTATTTAGGACACAAAATCGGATCGTACGGAGTTCGACCTGACCCAGGAAAAGTGACCGCTGTAGCCAACTTTCCAGTTCCGAAAAGTGTATCGCAAATTCGGCAATTCTTGGGCCTAGCCGGCTACTACCGTCGTTTTATTTTCGATTTCGCAAGCAAAGCACGTCCACTCAATTGCCTTACCCATAAAGGAAAGAGTTTTAAATGGATCGAGGAAGAACAAAAGAGTTTTCAAATACTGAAGGACGCACTATGTGACTCACCGGTATTGGTATGTGCAGATCTAAGTAAACCTTTTATCTTAACTACAAATGCATCAAACGAAACTATCAGGGCCGTGCTCAGTCAAGGAGATTCAGCAAACAATCATCCAATCGCAAACATGTCTCGCAGTCTCAGTAAAAGTGAACTTAATTATTCAATAACAGAAAAGGAATGTCTAGCTGTTATAACCGCGGTCCAGCATTTCAGACATTATCTGTATGGTCAAACTTTCACCATCTACGTGGATCATGAACCTTTAACGTGGATCGACTCTATCAACGATCCCATGAGTCTTCTTAATTGCTGGAGAGCTCGTTTGAGAGGATACGATTATAAATTCATATATAAACCAGGAAAACTAAACACCAACGCAGATGCCTTGTCGCGAAATTCAGTTCTGGAAGGAGAGTCAATGAACACCGCGGCTCCGCCTCGTCAACTGTTACGACGACACCACTGTGAAACCACTTTTTTTTCGAGATCACCGAATTGCGATGCCTCAGGGGAAGAAGACGAACCGTAATTGAAAGCTCGTTGCATACCCTATTAAAAAACCTAGACCAACTAAAACTTCTCTAGCTCGACAAGCCCAGACACGAGCATCATCCGATGTAAGTTGGTCAGACTCTGAAGTGCCGCAAAACCGTCCTCGACGTGGAAGAAAGAAAGGGTCTAAGAATTCTCCCCTTTTACCACCACTAGGGATGGAACCAGGCCAAGGGAAGTCTCGATGCTAGCACAATAGCAAAACGACTAAGGATGTGAAAAGAAATACAGCCTGAACCTTCCAGTTCGAAGGCGGATACCAAACCATTATCTACACCATCGGACGAAACGTCGACGAAACTCTTGTCCTCTGAAAGGGAAGCTTCTGAAAAACTACACGTGCCATCCATATCTTTAAGAGACCAATCCCTCATGCCGAGTTTACTTGATGCATCAGCTGAAGTCACAGATCAGGAAAATCCCGAGGGTTCCGAAAAGAACAGCGACTCGAGTTCTGAAGAGGAAGCGAATAAGACTGTGATAGAGAGTAAGGATTGTATAGAAGACGATGCATCTAATGCTTCCATCGCACACGTAGCATCCAATGATTCTTCGTCTTCATCTTCCGAAGGTGACTTATTACCTATTTTTCAGTCTACTTTGCGACGATCGGTAGTACCGGATGATCTGCCTGCGAAAACCGATCAAGATGGTGTGCAACCAACCAATTTCAGTCGAGAAGGCAAAAGCAAGTTCCTCAAGGAATGGAATACGACTAGCCTATGGTGGGATTCATACAAGCAACAGGCCAATGATTCAGGAAATAACCCTGAATGTATTGAATAGGTAGAAGTCACTCGTGAAGATTTGCGTACACCACCGATGATAGACCGGGAAGGAGAGTTGCAAATTTCCGGTAACTTTGAAGACCTACCAGTCCCTTTCGTTTCTCGTAATGTTAAATCCTTATAACTTTCACCTGTGAAACCTCACGAGGCCATCGCGCTAAGCGAATACGGAGGCCGTGCAGAGAAAGAAGAAGTCGCACCAGAAGTAGTACAATCATGGAGAAGGAAATCCTTTTTAGACACAGACATAAGTCAAGTAGCGCCTGCCTCAGTATCTTCATCAACCCGGACCAAGCCACGACCGCTAGCACGTTCTAGTTCAATTCCAACAACACCTCCAAAATCACAACAGTAACAACCCCAGCTGTCGACAATTCAACAAGAAGATAGCGGGGAAAGTATATTTCATTACCGGGGATCTGAGCCTCGATTCCGATAATAATTTAATTTTTAGTCAAAAGCTATTAGTCAAAATGAACTATAAAAATTGAATTCTCGAGTAGGTGACGTAACAGTTACCCCATATCGAAATCGCAATATATTTAGTCTAGTGATATCAGCGAGTCATAGAGAAGTAATAACATCCAAAAATGTAACTAGTTGTCTGAAAACATTGGAAAGTAAGTTGTGCAATTTTGATGTACATTCCATACGCATAGGAAAGTGCGGCGAAATCACCGATAGTATACCTAAGGGAGTTTTGAACGAAGGGCTGAGAAAATTTTTAGGTGAACTGGATTTGACCATCACCGTGTTTTCGGGTGCTTGCAGACCGGTACCAGAGAAAGAAAGAAATAGGGTCTTGCAGGATCACCACGACAGCTTGTTCGGAGGACATCGCGACATGGAGAAAACGTATAGATGCATACGAGAACGGTTTTATTGGAAGGGAATGAAGCCGGAAGTAAATGACTTTGTAAAGAGATGCGAAATTTGTCAAATGCAAAAGTTAACCCATGTTAAAACAAAGGAGCCAATGGTGATGACGGACACGCCCAGTGAGCCCTTCGCAAAGATAGCCATAGACACAGTAGGACCGCTGCCTATAACCACGTCAGGTAATCAACACATTCTTACCATGCAATGCCTACTATCAAAATTTTGTATTGCAGTATCCATTTCTAATATCAAAGCAATAGCAATCGCTGATGCATTAGCCCGACACTTTATCGCCCAGTATGGAGTACCGAGAATCGTTCTAAGTGACAGGCGACGAAGTTTTCAAAACAAATTACTAGAAGAATTATCTAGATTCTTTGGATTTAAGCTCATAACAACAACTGCCTATCACCCGCAGTTGAATGGATCACTAGAGCGAAGCCACGCGCTACTGACTGATTTCATTAGAAATCATGCAAGTGATAAAAGTGACTGGGATAGGGTCATACCATTTGCAATGCAAGAATACAATACTTCTGTTCACTCTGCCACGGGATTTACACTCTATGAAGTCATTTATGGTCGAAAGGCTCGAAATCCAACCAAGTTAGCAGATGAGTTCCCTTTACAAACCTACGGATCGTACGTTTGTGATCTCGTGAGAAATCTAATAAATATTAGAAATGTTGCAAGAGAAAACATAATATCTGCTAAGCATCGGAGTAAAGAATATTCCGAAAGAAAAGCCAGACCACAGCACCTAGAAGTAGGAATGATCGTGTATGTATTAAAGGAACCAAGAAAAGGGAAATTTGATCGGTTTTGAAACGGAAAATTTATAGTAAGAGAAGTTCGAGATAATAATAACGTCATAGTAGAGGCAGAGAATGGAAAACAAATGCTTAAACATAAGGATAAAGTTAAGTAATGTTATACATAAACTCTATTTTGTTGCAGGAAGCCCACCTCCACTAGAGATGCCGCAGGATTCATACGAGGAACATTAGTCTATAAAAATAATCATTTTTTGTTGTTTTTTTTGGCAGTCAAAACCTAAACTCGCATTTAACTCACCGAGAAATGCGAAAGTAGATCCGCAGAGGAACCAGTTAGGAAACCTCCATCCTTATCATTTACGAAAACACCTGGAGTACTTATTTTCCGTAATTTCTGAATCTCCACGAGAACATCAGGAGACGTAAAAATACTACTTAATTGATTCACAGCCACAGCCTGAGGGATCGGTTGGAGGACATTAGAAAACTGAAAACCATAAATATGTAAAACATCACAAAATTTAATATATATATATATATAACTTAGTACACTGCTACCTTCCAGGACACCTACAGGTTTTCTGCAATAGAAGTAGGCATAAAACGTTAAACAGTATATAAGTGACTAAAGAAATAATATCCCTCAGGGTGTTGACTAACACCACGACGCCTGCGGCGCCCCCTTGCAGTTCCGCAGTATTTTACGTTGATTTCGGAAAAATTTTACGGAAAAAAACGTTGTGAAAGAAACTCTAAATGTCCTGAATAATACAAAAATGTCCTGAAAGGTAGCGGTAAACATATTCCTAATTCAGTACAGTCCTGAAAACATGCAAATGTCCTGAAAAACCAATGAAAAGTCCTGAAACATAGCGGTGAACAGAAATATATATATATATATATATATATATATATATATATTAATATTAATTCATACTTACCTCGTGTACCATCCGATGCACATGCTGACCACTCGGGCGTTGTATAAAACTAATGGCTTGGGATAAATTCTTATTAAAATGAAACTTAAAAAATTCTTGCGCCGTACCACCAAAGAAAAAATCTGTAGAACGAACCGACATGTCTTTCTCTTTTCCCGCGAAGTCGATACGAGGCGGTACGTTATAAGAATTACGAAAAATACTTCAAAGCTAGTCAAAATAAACCTATAAAGAAAATGCTCCGACGCGCGATTACTCACACATTGAAAGTATACCGGGCTTACACATGATACACGAAGCGCCTGCATTTACTCACATATCGACACCACACAGTAGCGTGAGCCAGCATACACAATACGCAATACGCGGCCTGCATTTACTCACACACCCATGCGTTAGCAAGTATACAAGGAAAACGCTCCGAGCTGCAATTACTCACACATCCAAACGCTAATATAAAATACATGGCCTGCGCTCCGAGCTGCATTTACTCACACATATAAACTCTGTATATGTAAGCAAAGACCTGCGTATCATTATACATTACTTTAAAACATACAAATATAGTCCGATTGCAAACATACAAATATTATTAATATATTAAGATAGTTAACAATTAAAATTTTGTTATTATCAAAAATAATTCAAGAAAACATCCATAATAATTTTATATTTTCAATAATCATAATCAGTAATCATAACGATTCGCGAATTATTTACGATAAATAAATAATAATTATAAACATATAGTATTTTGGTATTATGATATCATTAAACAATTTAAAATTTTTAAGAGAACATGGGTTTTAATTTCATATTTTTTTTTGTATTCTTGAATTGTTATAAATAATTGATGCGAAATTATTTTATTATTTATTTATTTCTTTATTTCTTTGATAAAATAATACCATTTTATAGTATCCAATATTATAAATAATTTGTTATGGATTATTAATAACGAACGCATTTAAACAAATTATTATTAAGCTTGGAAGTCGTATAAAGTTATTAATAATTCAACATATAATTTTGTATTAGTTTATTAAGAACAACAATGTAAAGTTATAATTAAATACCGAAAATTGTTAAATTACCCAAGCATTGATTCATAAAACATTTCAGGAATCTAAAAAGCAAAAAAAAAAAAAACGCAATCAAATGTTAATGAACTCTATTGCAATAGCTTGAACGAAAAATCATGACGCGCGACAGAGCATCGACCGATGCTCGATACACGTGCTACGATAGAATATAGTGACACACTCGTTGGTTGCCAACGCACTAGGCGCTGGTCAATCATACTCGTTGGTTGCCTACGTCCTAGGCGCTGGCTAATCATACGCAGTGGTTGCCTATGTACTAGGCGCTGGCAAGTCCTACTCAGCAGGTTGCCTATATGAAGGCGACATCTATCTATCAGAAACTATACCCACAACCGCATATAACTATACAGCGTGTCCAAAAAGTCTGGGAACACCCAAATAATTTCTCAGCTGAATTACTATTGGAAAATGTTAAGGTCGCCTTTGTAGTAATTTTTTACGAGGAATCCAATGGTGACCTTGGATTCGACCTTGGACCTCATTTTTGAGGTTATTTCAAGGTCAACCTCATTTTTTTAAATGGTAACCCCTATTTTTTATAGCGGAATCTGAAAGAGCGGAAAATTTTACGTCCGGATATGTATTAAGGTATGAGGTTGAGGTTGCCCCAGAGGTCAAATTGAGGTCAAAGTATGATTTCTTAAAAATTTCGCGAGTTCAGTGGTAAAACAAAACAAACAAAGGTAAGGTTTAGTAAGTTCGAACGAAGACTTGAAGGTGACCTCTGATTCGACCTTGAACCTCATTTTGAGCCTCATTTTTGAGGATATTTCGAGGTCAACCTCATTTTTTAAATGGTAACCCCTATTTTTTAGCGGAATCGGAAAGAGTGTGAAACTTTACGTCCAAACATGTACTCAGAACATAGTTCAAGAAGGACCTTGACGTTCATTTGAAGGTCATTTAAACTTAATGCCGGTCTGATCTTGTGTAAACTTTTTAATTTTTTTAAACAGTCTAACATCTTATTTCAAGTGCTCAAATTATTTTCCATCTACTTTTTGATAGTAACCTAATCGATGATCGAAAACACCAACAGTATTTTTGATCATTTCAGTAGGAATGAGAGCTGATTCATTGTAAAATTTTTTGAAACGTTTAAATATTGAACATTGTTACTTGTTATTTTTCGTATGGTTAGAGTGACAATAAACTATTATTCATTCCATAACCACCACAGAAAAGGGTTGGTCATCTTTCAAACATATTTTTTGAAAATTAAAAGTTCTTTTTATTTTCAACTCAAAAAGTATTTTTGGATAAGGTCTACTACGAAGAGTAATAAAAATGAACAAACTCACTGATAGAGAAAGAATAACGATTCTCATGATGAGAGGTTGGGGACACATGCAGCGATCTTATAGGGCCGTAAGAGATATTTTTAATGCTTCATTTAGGGTTGGTGGAACTCCACTATCATTTTCAACAGTTCAAAAACTGTTAGAAGGTTTGAAAATACCGGCACTATCAGCGATTTACCTCGATCAGGCAGACCAATGTCAGCAGGTAACGAAGAGAAATCTTTAGATGTTGTGTTAACATTCACCGAAGATCCGCATACTTCCGTTCGTAGAGCTGCTCAAGTGCACGAAATAAGTAAATCATCTATTCATAACATACTAAAGAGAGAGAAGTTCCATCCATTTAAAGTAACGCTAATACACAAGTTAAATGAAGATGATTTCGATCGTCGCGTTGAATTCTGTGATGATATGATGGCACGCATCGTACAAAATCCAAATTTTCCATCAAATATAGTCTTCTCAGATGAAGCTACATTTCAACTTGACTCAAGCGTAAATAGGCATAACTGTAGATATTGGGCAGTTGAAAACCCTCATTGGGCAAGAGAAGCCAAGTCACAATATCCACAAAAATTAAATGTCTGGGCTGGAATATTAAATAATAGGATTATAGGACCATTTTTTATTGATGGCAATTTAAATGCAGAAAAGTATGAAACTATATTGCGGAATCAAATTGTTCCTACTATAAGAGAAATAGCTGGAGAGGACTTTAATAACACATGGTATCAACAGGACGGTGCAGCAGCTCATTATGCACGAAACGTTCGCACATACTTAGATACAGTATTCATTAATCGATGGATAGGACGAAGAGGTGCAATTGAATGGCCAGCTAGGTCCCCCGATTTAACGCCTCTAGATTATTTCTATTGGGGTTATCTGAAGGATCGTGTATTCAAAACAAAACCCTTAAACTTAGATGAATTACGTGAAAGGATCATTGATGAATCAGCTCTCATTCCTACTGAAATGATTGAAAATGCTGTTGGTGCTTTCTATCATCGATTAGGTTACTGTCAAGAAATGAATGGAGAACAGTTCGAGCACTTGAAATAAGATGTTATACTGTTTAAAAAAATCAAATGTGAGAGGCAAGGGGACTCACGTAAATCAAGCGCCCCATCGTGAGAGGCAAGGGGACTCACGTAAATCAAGCACCCCATCGTGAGAGGCAAGGGGACTCACGTAAATCAAGCACCCCAAAGGGAACAGATTTTACTACGTCCACGTCGTTGTTCCTGGGTAACGCTAAATGTAAAAAAATTGAACTTGACATGACTTTTAAGGACAATGTCAAGGTCACCATTAGATTTCTCGTTGAAAACTACTAAAGAATTAACCTCGCTCAGTGTGATAAAAAGTTTACACAAGATCAGACTGTCATTAAGTTTAAATGCCCTTCAAATGAACGTCAAGGTCCTTCTGGAACTATGTTCTGAGTACATGTTTGGACGTAAAGTTTCACACTCTTTCCGATTCCGCTAATAAAATAGGGGTTACCATTTAAAAAAATGAGGTTGACCTCGAAATAACCACAAAAATGAGGCTCAAAATGAGGTTCAAGGTCGAATCAGAGGTCACCTTCAAGTCTTCGTTCGAACTTACCAAACCTTACCTTTGTTTGTTTTGTTTTACCACTGAACTCGCGAAATTTTTAAGAAATCATACTTTGACCTCAATTTGACCTCTGGGGGTAACCTCAACCTCATACCTTAATACATATCCGGACGTAAAATTTTCCGCTCTTTCAGATTCCGCTATAAAAAATAGGGGTTACCATTTAAAAAAATGAGGTTGACCTTGAAATAACCTCAAAAATGAGGTCCAAGGTCGAATCCAAGGTCACCATTGGATTCCTCGTAAAAAATTACTACAAAGGCGACCTTAACATTTTCCAATAGTAATTCAGCTGAGAAATTATTTGGGTGTTTCCAGACTTTTTGGACACGCTGTATATGTATATTAATTAAAGTGAACATTTGTAAGAATATATGAATGTATATGTACTTTTAATGTTTCCTTTTTTTAAATTCGCTATCTATATACATACATATATTCCACATATAAAACCTGTAACACACTCATTGCCGGGGGCGGCAATGGACCAAAGGGGGAAGGTGTGACATCCGTCGTCGCATCGTATGATGACGTCTGTCATCAACCCACTCTTCGTACATTTTCGCAATCGGACTCGCTAATATATCGCATACGGTTATATAGAATCGCGGTCGCCGTCAGCAGTTTTGTAAGTGCTTGCCGAAATTACGCGTAAGCGCCCGACTTACGTGTAATACTTATTCCATCTTTTCATCTTCTCGTTGGGTATAAGACCTTCCTCTGGCGTGCCTCTGCATAGTTAATTAAGGCCGAACTACCGGAGACTTGGGTACCCGCTGCAGGATTCCAGCGTTACGAACCTCCAACTCAAGATCCAACAAGAACTAGATTGTAAGTTGTGCCAAAAGCGTCGTTACATTATTGTATCAAAGTGCACATATTAATCCAACACAAGTTTATATATTTCCTACACACGTTATTGCCAAAAGCGTCGTTACATTATTGGATCAAAGTCCAATACACGAAAATATATACATGCATATATACACATATCATAATCTTCAATTTCTTAATCCTAGAGCAATGGAAGCTCTCGAGCGAGGCTAAACTCCCAGGACACACAACCCTTATATTTAAGTACAACCAATTCTGAGCGTAACAGCACCATGTACTTTAATGAGATTTTTGATATCGTTAACAAAATTTTCTTTGTGTTGTTCTACTTCTATTACTTTCCGTGTAGATGAAATAGTAAATTGTTTACGTGAAACAATGTGATGTTATTTTTTGAATATTTGTATCCATCTATGTGAAGCTTTAAACCACGGAATATTTAGTTCTGCTTTCTTTACGAGAGCCCATCTTTTTATATCAATATCATGCAGTGTCATTTTTTATTCTATCGCTTCTTTAACTTTTTGAAGTACATAAGTTGTTATTCCATATAGAATAGTTTATCTGGTATCCCCTGCTTCAATTAGAAATTTCCACCGTAGCAATTGACGACCGGAAGTAACTTTTCTATACTTCGATTGTACACTTGTCACAGATAATGGCTTTCTTCTTCCACTTTGCCAATACTGCACTGCCTGTTTTCCATATTCAAAGTCTACATCTTCTTCATTCGGTAAACAAGCAGGAACCTCTGCAAAATCTTTATTTAATTCATCCTCTTCTTCAATATCTTGTGGAAGTGTATCACTGTAGTCATCCACAAAAAGTAAAGTATATTCTTCTTCTGTATGTAAATTGTAATTTACACACACCTTTATTTTTATTCTATTACATGATATAAAGTTATCTCTCGTTCGTTAGCATGTGATTCTTCAATTTTAACATTGTTAGGATTAAAGGTTATAGATGATAAAGATATTACAACCAGTGGATTAATAGCCATTTTTTAATTTTATTTGAGGCAATGACGTTCAAGCAACAGCCGTAGATTATTTATTGTATAATTATTATTTAACTTAAAATAACTTTATTTTATTTTCATGAAGGTCAATTGAACTTACTTTTTTTCAGATATTTCATAATTTTATCCCCTTTATTAAAATTGATGGCTATGTTATTTCACGTTTTATTCGTAATCTGATTGGTTGGAAGCGTTGCCATGCTGTAGCTATGTGCATGGTAACGTAATGTTGTTTGTTTATATTTTTCTTATAAGATTATTTTCCTATTTTTGAATATTGTATTCAAAGCATAGTTGATTTCCGCGCACGCAGCGCGCGTTTGATCTAGTCTTCTTTTTAAAATAAAGTTATGTTTCACTGAAATAAAAATATTATAATTACTACAATATTATGTGACACACACAAATTTATTTAAACCAGAGTAGTACATGTTGTATTACATGTTATTGCTTACTTCAGGACATAGTTACATGTCTGAAGCAGCAAACATCCTATAGAGGTAGACATAGCTACCTGTACATAGGTCCGGTGTACTTAAAACTAAAAAAACTTAAGTAACTTATAAACTAGGCATGGAATCAAGATTCCACTATAAATAATATATTTTGTCCACATTGATTATCTCACCCATACTGGAAGGTTAAATTTTTATTTATTTATTTATTTATTTAATTTATTTATTTTTTTTTTTTAAATTCTAGAATATATTAGTACCAATCCAAATTTTTAGCTTTTTCTTATTATAATTTTTTGCGATATCTAGAACTTTAAGATTTGGATTAGATTTCGGAAGACAATTAAATACTTGTATCGCTCTGACGTAGTTATCTTTATCACTAACAGTTTTCGAACACTTTGGTGGTATTATAAGTTTATTTCTAGTTTTGCTACTCGATGTTAAGTATAAATTTCTAAGTTCATTATAATGATACGTTACAAATTCGTAAGGAAAAATTTGTTTTAGATTCAAGGGGTTGTCTCGATTGAAAATATTTTTGTTTATAATTTTTAAAATCCTATTTTGGATGTTTTGTAGTAATTTTAAGTTGTTTTTATACGCACCACCCCATGCAATATTTCCCTAGCTAATGACACTATGAAAAAATGCATAATATATTATCTTAAGTGTGTCAGATTGCATATATGTTGATAACTTGTACAGTATATATATTATATATTTAGTTTTTTTTATTATATATTCAATATGTTTATCCCACTTTAGCCTATAATCAATAATTATACCTAGATATTTACAGTATTCAACGCTGCTCAATTTAGTACCCTGTATGCATATGTTCATATCTTCGGGAACACTATCACAATAGTTACCAAAAGTTATGTACACAGTTTTCTTTATATTTAGTGATAGTTTGTTAAGTGCTAGCCAGATATTTATATCTTCTAAGTACTTGTTCATTTTATTTTCAACTTTCTCCCAGTTATCATTTGTTGAAATAATAGCTGTATCATCCGCATATGAGATGGTACTATCTGTTCTGTTTGTTAGTAAATCGTTTACGTAAATTATGAATAAGAGTGGCCCTAGTATAGTACCTTGCGGCACACCTGTAGTTATCGTTTCATAATAGCTTTCAGTTGTTCCTATTCTTACTTTTTGTTTTCTGTTACTAAGATAGTTAGATATAAGTGCATGCGCTTTACCTCTTATTCATAATTATATAATTTGTCTAAAAGAATAGCATGGTTGACAGTATCAAAAGCTTTTGCTAGATCTAAAAATGCAATAGCTATTGGTTTACTTTTGTCTAATTTCTTATAGATTATGTTCATTAAGTAACTAAGAGCATCTTTGGTACCTTTCTTTTTTATAAATCCAAATTGATTCTGCGCTAAAAAATTATTATTGTCCAAAAATGATTGTAAACGAACATATACAATTTTTTCAAATATCTTTGCTACGTTAGAAATTAGAGATATCGGTCTATAGTTTGATGTATCCATTTTACTACCCGATTTAAAAATAGGAACTACCTCAGCTGCTTTAAGCGCTTGAGGCCATGTTGATTTTTCAATACAAAGATTAAAGATATGTGTTAGTGCATTAACAATTTGATATGATAGTATTTTTAGTGTTTTGGTAGTAATGTTATCTACCCCACCATTTTTTATTTTCATATTATCAATTATTTGAAGAATTTCCTCGTTATTAGTCGGTTTAATGTAAATTGTATTCATGTTCATTGCTGGTAATTGTAAATGCTTACCCTGGGGTTTTACAATGGTGTTAGTTAGATCTTTTCCAATTCTACAAAAGTACGAATTCATGTGATTGGCAATTTGTGTCTGATCCTCTATTGTGCAATTGTTATTTAAAATGATCTTATTTATTGTGTTATTCTTTTTCAAGTTGGTTCCCATTTTTTTGTTTATGTATTTCCAAAGTTGTTTGGTATTATTGATATTGTTCTTAATTAAATTTCTTTCATGTTTTATTTTTGCCTCTTTAATAACTTTGTCTAGCCTCTTTGTGTAATTTTTATATTCTAATTTTATTAGATTATTATTTGGTTCATTGCGCATTTTAATATATAGTTGTTCTTTCTTTTCACCCGAGATCATTATTGCTTTAGATATCCAATCCTTCCTTGGATATCTCTTGTTATTTTTTGTTTTATGCGCTTCTTTAGACTTTTCTAAACAGTCTTGTATTTCAGTTATCAAGAATGCGGTAGCTTCATCGGGATCATGCATTGCCTCTATAACATTCCAATTTTTTGTAATGGCTATACTTGAAAGTTTATAGTAATTATAGTGATACTGGATATTTTCTTGTTTTAATTTTGGTGGCTTATTCAGTTTCAAGAAAAGTGGATAATGATCAGTAAAAGGAATCAAGAGTTTAAAAGTTTTAGTGTCTATAGATGTAGCTTTTATATACATGTTGTCAATGCATGTACCGCTTCCGCCACTATCATTTGGTCTAGTTGTACGTATAAAACCCGGGAAGAAACCCTTTTCCATCATATTGTCTAATAATTCTAAGCTATATTCATCATCTTTCATAATATCGATGTTAAAATCACCAATAATCAGGTGGTTTTTTATATTTCTTTTGCTATTGATAAATGATTTTACATTCAAAATAAATTCAAGGCGCGGTAAATCATGGCATCGATATAATGCGGAAATTTCAAGATTACTGTTGTTATTTAAACTTATTCGTGAGTTTAATACTTTGAGTCTACCAATTTCGATTATTTCAGTCATTTCTGATACACAATCTTTTATATATACAATGACACCATCATTTTGATTTAAGTTACCGTTATTATAGTACAATTTATATCCCTGTATTGCAAAAAAAGTGAGGATTGGGTAAATTCCATGTTTCTGTACATACAATTATATATGGTTTGATCTTCAAGCTCTTAATAAGAATATTCAATTTCGTATAATTGTGATTTAGACTTCTAATATTGACCTGTGATATCAAACTATCTTTTTTATTTATATTTTTATTGAGAGTTTTAAGATCAAGAAATGACGTTTCTTCTTGTATTACTTCTTTTTGCAATTCTTCAATGAGATCAACGTGTTGCTCCATTATGTAGTTTACTGTTTCCTTGGTGTCGTATGTGTTAGAGATGCGGTGCTGGCTCTAAACGGCGAAGTCAGCAAAGTTGCGCTAGTCCAGTTGTCTCTAGACGGCGAAGTCAGCATAGTTGCGCTAGTCGAGCTGGTCATCGTAGTGGCTTGATTGCTGTTTCCTACTTTACCTAAATATCTTGGTATAGTAGGTCTTATCGGATAATCAGTCATATCTATATATCTATTGAGCTTATTCATAAATATTGTACATTTCTCTGTGTCATTGGCCATATGTTTAACCTCGAAATTTGTGTTATATTTCGAATTGCTGTAAAAACAATTGACACATGTAATGTTGGATGGGTTATTATCACATTGCACAGTCTTATGCGGACCTGCACATTTTAAGCAGCATAGAGTATTTTTGCATTTCAATGTGTTATGTCCAAATCTTCCACAATTTAAGCAGGGCTTGATGTTTCTATTTTGATTGTCACTAATATGTTTATATAGCTCTCTTGGAACTTCAATTATTATGGTTGTCTTGTTTGTAATCTTATTTTTGTCTATATTTAGTATCTTACACTTATCTTGATATCCAATAAAATTTCTTTTATTTAAGTCCTCTTCCAGCTCTTCTATATTCATATTAGTATAGTTGTCTACACCAACTATTTTCATCTTCGGGGATTCAATTTTTTCAAGAAATGTTTTATAATTGTTAGATAGTTTTTTTGAGAGTAATTCAATTGTTACTTTAGCACTTTTTTCATTCATACTTTTAATCTCAATTTCATTGTCGTTCACTACTTTTAGTTGTTTCATCTGTATATCTTTTTCTTTTATTAAAATGTCACATACCTTTTTCTTAAAGTCATGTGGATTTTTGATGTCCTTTTTAAGATTTTTCACAATTATTTTCGGTATTCTTCTGTTTTTAATTGCTAGTTTGTTAGTTGCTACTTCTGCATATGTTTTTTGGTTATGTTGCTTTATTTCCATCTCTTGGTCATTTTTATCCTTTTTTATTAATTGCTTCAATATGTCGTTTTTTTCCATTAGTTCTTGATTTAATTGTCTTAGTAGTTGAATTTCAATTTGATGTTGATTTTCCAGTTCAGCATTTTCAGTTAGCATCGTAACGTTTAGTAGTTTTTCATTATCTACTGATTTGTGTACACTATCAGAGATAATAAATATTTCATTTAATATTTTATGTTTTATTTGTTCCTCCTTTTCACTTTTAATTTGCGCAATTAATATTTTAGCTGCTTCACAGAGTTTAGTTTCTTGATTTTTTAAGCTTATATTAAGCTCCACGTGGTCTGGACATATCACTAATAGATTACTTATATATTTTTTGTCTTTACACTTTTCATAATCAATTTTATGGTACACGTTTTCGCACACTATGCAAACTACAAGTGACACTTTCCTTTTTGGGTGGCATTTATACACTAATTCTAGATTTTTATCAGGAGGCTCTCCGGAAGGCAGCCCGCCTTCCGACGCCATCTTGGCGAATCGCAAACAAATAATTTAATTTATTTTATTTGTTTATTATAGGGTAGAGAGAATCGTGCCAGTTTAATATAATAAATACATAAAATAATGAAATTGAAAATATGTATTTACAGTCAAGCGCGCGCATACACTCACACACTTACACACGCACGCTCATACGATTTCATTAATTTTATTTATTAATTGTATTAAATGGGCAAGATTCTCAATAAAATAAAATATTATACTAGTTTTATGTGAAACAGTTATTGAGGGCATGTCGAATAAGAATAAGTAACTTTACCGGCCACCACGTGTTTTAATTAAAAAATTAATTTGTAAACATTTATTTGACTTCAGGCCTTCGATTTGTGCGGAGATAATTTTCAGAAATTTTGTGGATCATTTTTTGTTATAGCATCTGTGAAATATTTGGGTTGAAAAATCTGACGACTTTTTTAGATAATTGTAATTATATAACATACACTAAATAAAAGGCAAACGAAAAATTTATTAATATATCATGATATGATATTTATGCGTATAATAAATATTATAAATTCTATTAACTCTAGAAAAAAAATGAAAACAAGTCGATATTTTTTTACAAATATTCTTCTCATCATGGTTATATTAATAAATTGAACATTATTAGGATTATGATTTTATTTTACGTTTTTATAATAATCCTATTTACATTATATCACTTCTTTTAATCAAACCTACTATTTGACTTTAGATATCATTTGACTTTAGATATCATTTTAATATTTAGACTATTTTATTTTTTTCTAGAAAGTTCTTATTTGTTTAAACGTTTCACCCATATGACTAAAAATAAAATAGCAATACTTACAAGCCCTTTTGATTAATATATTTTCTGTATCCTAATGCGGAATTTAAAATTTGTTTTTGAAGAGTATATAATAAAATGTATAATTATATCAATTTAAATAATTGTATAAACTGCGACAATATGTAATTAGTTTAGTAATAAGCGTGTAGTCAATACAAAAGAACACTACAAACTGACCCCAGCCGAATAGAAATATCTCCTGTTTACTCAAGAATTATCTCGTATACAAAGTTAATTTTTAACTTACCAATATTTTTATAAATGTCGTCGCGAAATTGATATTCGTAAAAGCGTGATGACATTGAAAATTGTAATGTAAATTTAATATAATTATAATTATATTGCATATTTTAGTAAGTAGTATACCCCTCGCTATGGGCCGTCACAACAAACCTGACCTTGACCCCAGGCGCCAGCTGGGGTCAAGGTCAAGAAGTCCGACGACGCATAGCGAGGGGTGGGGATAAAAGCGGTGCACGTATGTGTGTGTGTGTGTGTGTGTGTGTGCACGCGTGCGCAATCATATTCCGGAGAGAACACCCACACACACGCACGCGCACGCACACCCGCATGCACACGCACACAGACACACGGACATACACACACGCACCCACACCGACGCCAGCACGCACACGCACGCACACAGCCACAAACACGTGCACACACCGACGCCAGCATACGTACGCACGCGCACGCACGCGCGCACACACACACGCAGACACCCACACACAAACAGACACACACACACGCAGACACCCACACACAAACAGACACACACACATATAGGTGTATTTTATAACTTTTGCATATAGCCTCTTTGTACCATGGCAAGTGCACCTACATAAAAAATTTTCAGATTCATGGGTTTTTTATGTGGTTTTCCATATTTTATAGGATTTTGGAAGCTCATGGTACATGATTCAGGAATATACAGTCTTATGGAGTGTCCATGGGGTTTTTATGGTGTATTTTATAAATTTTGTGTATAGCCTCTCTGTACCATGGCAAGGGTATCCACATAAAAAAATTTCAGATCCATGGGTTTTTTTTATGGTTTTTTACAACTGTTGTGTATAGCCTCTATGTATTGCACAGCGAGTGACCAGCACCCACGCGCACAGCTTGGGAAAATAGAAAAACCGTAACTTCACATCCCATAAGGCCACGTCATCATAGATTACACTTTCGCGACACTCTCGTGGAACGGTACACTCGAATTTTTGTGTAGAATCACTATCTACATAACGTACTCGCACACAACATTTACATGGGGTACAAGAGAGGCACAGGACGCACTTCAGAATCCTCACAATACACTCATGACACTTTGCGACGGATATGTCCACGCGACAAGACAATATCGAGTTTTCCAAACGAGAAACGCGCCGACTTTTTTTCTCTTTTATTTTAATCGTACGACACTGTGGAATTTTGCTGATTAATGAGGAAACGTCACGTACACCGAGTTGCAGCTGCACATTATTTTGACTATTGAATTACATAGGGAAACAATTTTTCTCGAGGAAAGAAAGTTGAAATTGTTTTTTCTCCTTTATTTGATCGTACGACGCTGTGGAATTTTGCTGATGAATGAGAAAATGTCACGTACATCGAGTTGCAGCTGCAAATTATTTAAAACCGAGATTAAAAAAGATGCGGCGACCCGGTGAGCTAAAAATGTCTACTGATGAACACGCGGCATACTTTTCGGGGAACGGATGACCAGCAGGAAGTCGGCTGTTGGAAGTCGCCCGTTGGCTGGTGGAAGTCGGATGTGAACTGCTGGAAGTCGGCTGTCGGCTGCTGGAAGTAGCTGCTTCAAATACTGTTTCAGTTATCCATACGGTTACATTCGTGATCCGTCTGCTACCGACGCATCGAAGGGCCACATCTTGGACAGCTAGTGGCACTGATGTAGCAGCTCAAAGAAAACACTCGTGATCTGTCACGGCACAGTGTAAAATCAGATCATTGGTTGTGTCTCCCAACAAGATGCTTTAATGACCGCGGGTGGCGCAGCATGGGAAGAGCTGATTGGTCACCGCTGTGCCGTCAAAAGAGCTGTTAGCTCCCCACACGGTCCGCAGATTTGCGAGTGGCCGCACATACGCGCACGCACACCTGTACGCACATCCGCACACACACACACTAAGCTATGCCTTCAAGGCCCAGATCGCGTAGCCTCTCCGTATCATGGCAAATGCACCTACATACAAAATTTCCAGATTCATGGGGTTTTTATGGGGTTTTCGATATTTTATCAGATTTTGGAAGCTAATGGTACATTATTCATGAATATATGGTCTTATGGAGTGTCTATGAGGTTTTTATGGTGTATTTTATAACTTTTGCCTATAGCCTCTCTGCACCATGACAAGTGTACCTACATAAAAAAATTTCGGATTCATGTGGGGGTTTTTTATGGGGTTTTCGATATTTCATCGGATTTTGGAAGCTAATGGTATATGATTCATGAATATATGGTCTTATGGAGTGTCTATGGTGTTTTTATGGTGTATTTTATAACTTTTATGCATAACCTCTGCGAACCATGAGAGGTGTACCTACACAAAACATTTTCAGATTCACGGGTTTTTTATGGTTTTTTACAACTTTTATGTATAGACACTGTCAGTACTGTGCAGCGAGTGTTCAACACCCACGCGCAGTATCTAATCACGCGCGCACGGCATGAAAAAAAAATGGAATAACCGTAACCTCATGGACATCTCATAACCACTTCATGATAGATCCGCGACACTCTCGTGGAACTGTACATCCAAATTTCTGCATTGAACTACATAACGTACTGGCGCGCAACATTTGTATGGGGAGCACAAGAGAGACACATGACACATTTCAGAATCTGCACAATACCCTCATGCTTTGCGATGGAGATGTTCACGCGACAAGACAATATTCGCGACTGACAGCTCATCGCACGTGCGCCCTCTGCTGTCGAATTATATCGCCTTACCTCGAATTAGTCATAACTTACAGTCGTCGAAATTGTATCTTACCACGTGTCCCACCATGTTTTCTGAACGAGAAACGCGTCGACTTTTTTCTTCTTTATTTATTTAATCATACGGTACTGTGGAATTTTGCTGATTAATGAGAAAATGTCACGTACGTCGAGTTGCAGCTGCACATCATTTTGACTATTGAATTACACAGGAAAAGAATTTTTTCTCGAGGAAAGTCTCGGAAAAGGAAATGGAGATTATTTTTTCTCCTTTATTTCATCGTACGATACTGTGGAATTTTGCTGATTAATGAGAAAATGTCACGTACATCGAGTTGCAGTTGCACATTATTTTGACTATTTAATTACATAGGGAAACATTTTTTCTCGAGGAAAGGCTCAAGGAAAGGAATTACACATAGAAGCAAATGCACCCATACACATACTCACACATACACAGACGCACGCACGTCAATATTTTGGCGTTCCAACAAACATACACCGGGCACTGCTATTTTTCGAATCGTTGATAGAGGAGGGACCGCAAGGTCTTCTCAGACCTTTCTCGAGGAGTGGATGATCAGTGCGAAGTCGACTGTCGACTATTGGAAGTCGACCGTTGGCTGCTGCAAATCGGCTGTCGACTGCAGGAAGTGGCTGTTTCAAATACTGTTTCATTTATCCATGCGGCTACATCGGCGGCCCGTCTACTACTGACGCATCAGGGGACCACACCCTGGAAAGTTAGTGGCGCTAGTGTAGCAATACAAAGAACGCACTCGTGACCGATGACGACGCAGTGTAAAAACATCTCATTGGCTACCGCGGTGTCTCCATCGCTGTGATTAGTGGCGGCGGCGCACCAGAAGAGAGCTCATTGGCTGCTGGTGCGCCCCAACAAGCTGTATTAGCGGCCGCGGGAGGTGCAGCGGCTAAGAGCTCATTGGCCACCGCTGCGCCGACGAAAGAGCTGCTTTGCCGCGGAGCTAGCCCCACCACAAGGCTCGTGGGCTCGCGAGCCGCCGCGCGCGGGGGGCACCGGGAGCGGTCACGAGCTCTTCGGGAGAAGTGTTTCAGAGTGTCAAGTCAGTGTGAATGATGGACACGCGCTGGAAACATCCGTCGACGTGTACGTTGTGTGGCCCCACCGGTTGCGGTAAAACAGTATTTGTTAAAAAATTTCTGAAATACATTGACCATTTGAGCGACACTCGCTTCGAGCGTACTATTCTTTATTACGGTCAATGGCAATCGGGATACAGAGATCAGGGTAAAGACGTTGAATTTCGCAAAGGTCTACCGCAAAACACCGATTGGCTTAACGATCCGAAACGTAAGTTGATCATCATCGACGACCTCATGCGCGAATCGTCCTCTGGAGAAGCTATAGTGAATCTCTTTACGAAAGGTAGTCATCACAACAACTTGAGCGTGATTTTTATCACTCAAAACATCTTCCATCAAGACAAAGGTCAGCGCGACATATCTTTGAACGCTCAGTATATTGTAATCTTTAGGAATTTGCGAGATCGTGCCCAGATACGTCATCCTGCCAGGCAAGTATATTCTGAAAATCCTCGATTTTTAGAAGAAGCCTACCGGGACGTAATATCGCAAGCTTTTGGCTACCTCTTGTTGGATCTTAAGCAAACTACATTGGATAACTGTCGATTTCGAACGTGTATTTTTCCCGATGATGAGTACCAGTACGTTTACGTACCGCGAAAACAACTGACAAACAGTCAAAATCAAGTTCCAACGTGGCGTTGTAATGACAACAAAAACGCGTTATTCTTTTGGTCGAAAAGATGCTACCGTCTTGGCGGCATTGTACCATTTTAACAAAGAACAGCGGAAAGCAGTTTTACAGAAAGCTGATGCAAAATTAGTTCATCGTATTTGCGAGTGCGCTTTGAACGTATTGATAGGTAACGTTCCGTTAAGTAAAGGTCAGAAGGGTCGACTGCGTAAGCAGGCAAAAGTTCTGCGAAAGCTAGCATCACCGGATATCACTTTACAACGAAGAAGAAACATTATAGTGCAACGTGGTGGTTTTTTGCCTGCTCTGCTAGCACCTCTGATTGGCACGCTTATTGCTAATCTCGTGAATAAATAAAGATGGAACACGCGAGAAAGATGATTTTCCTACCGCAAGAGAGCCTTGAACGTTTGCAAACCACGCTTGGAAAAGATAACATAAAATCTGTGCAAAAACCGGGATCGGTGACGAGTAGACTTGATGCTGAAATGAGGAAAATATTAAACTCACCAACATACAAAGGCGATCGTGAAAAGTGGACTCTCTACCGTCAAGTTTTACGGCGGTATCTTCACTTTAAAGGAACCGAAGGAGGCGATAAGTATAAAAAAGAACAAAAGAATGACAGTGTCAGCGAATCTAATACGGTGGACGATAATGAGCAGCAAGAGGAGGAGGAAGAGGAGGAGGAGGAGGAGGAGGAAACCGATGATCTCATTGACGCAAACATTATCTATACCGTCCCGAAAAAGTACAAAATGAAAGCCAAACAGCTCATGCGATGCTTGCGAGCTGGTGGTAAAGTAGTTTGGGATTGTGCCCCGAGCCAACATTGTCGACTTGGTGAATGACGCAATGAGAGATAGAAAAAGGAGCGCTCCGCCTGGTCATCTTCAGTTCGCTGTCGCTCTTCGCCAAACAACTGTACCCCGAGAGTTTAAAGGTAACAAACGTGTTTGGAACGACGTTACCAGATCCTCGCCGACCAGTGAGCATTTAGAAAACAGTGCTTTTACTACACCGCCTTCCGTTCCTATTTTAAGAGTTCAGAGTAGCGGCAACAGCGCCGCTGATGAATCAGATCCAACGCAACCCGAAAAAAGAAGAAAAAAGAAGTCAGCTGAAAAAAAAGAAGGTCTCACCACCACACTCTGAAATACTGTCATGGCATGGAATGAACAAGACATTCGGGCTGCGCTAATAAATTCTCAAGAAGAAGAACAAGAGAAAAACAGCGTTCTAGATGCACCCGTTGATTTATTACCGTTTGAAATGCATGTATCGCATTACAAATTTTGCGGACCCGGAACTAAGCTAGGAGAGCATATCGAACGTGGCGATGTTGGAATCAATCCGTTAGATGAGGTCTGCCGACAGCATGATCTAGCTTATGCTGACTCGAACAGTGACCGTCGTCAAGCCGACCGAGTTTTAGCGCGATATGCCTTCTCTCGCATGCTCGCCGAGGAAACGCCGTCTGACGAAAGAACAGTCGCGATGATGACAGCTTGCTGCATGGTTAGCAAGATAACTTTTGAAAAACTTTTTCGCGTATCAAGAATGTTATCAGAAAACGAGACAAGAAAGATAAAAAACCAAAGCGTGGACAAATAAAAAAGGATAAGAAGACGAAGCAACAGAAACCAAAGGATAAGAAGAAAATAGACAAAATAATAATCTCGAACAATGAATAAAACGTTTGAAAAACTTTATTACGAAGCACATCGGCCTTCGGCGTACACTGGTGCTGATAAACTTTTGCGAGCTACGCGTAAAAATACGATCGTCAAAATGTTATTGAATGGCTTGAGAGTCAAGACGCTTATAACTTGCATAGACCTGTTCGTCATTGTTTTCCTAGACGTAATTATAATGTGCGCAATTTCGACGACGTGTGGGAAGCTGATTTGATGGACATGAGATCTATAAAATCTTACAACGATGGCTACAGCTACGTTTTAACCGTTATCGATGTTCTCAGCAAATACGCATGGGCTGAACCTGTCAAGGACAAAACTTCGAGAAATGTCGCTGATGCTTTTCTGCGTATTTTGTCGAGAAGTAACGGACGGAAACCAATATGTCTTCAAACTGATAAAGGTAAAGAATTTATCGGCGGGGCGTTGCAGAGGGATCTCTCAAAGCACGGTATAGCGTTTAGAGTGTTATGCAGTCCAGATGTAAAAGCGGCCATTGTGGAAAGATTCATAAGAACTATAAAAGAAAGAATATGGCGGTATTTTACTCACAAAAATACTCGAAGGTATGTTGATGTTTTGGAGAATATCGTAGAGGCGTACAATCATACCAAAGATTCGGCCACATAAATGGTACCAGCAGTCGTAACACTGTACAAAGCAGCCAAAGCTCGTGAAAATTTACAACGTCGATATGGTAATCGTGTTTTTATAACTCCTAAATACTGCGTCGGTGACGGTGCGCGTCAGTCGTGCAAAGAACGTTTTCGCTAAAGGATATGAGAGTGGCTGGACACTAGAGATTTTTAAAATTACACGAATCTCAACGAGGCGTCCGCCTGCAGTTTATTATTTAGAAGACTTGGCAGGTGAGAAAATTGACGGTTTTTTCTACGCCGAAGAATTGTGCAGAGTACGTAAAAATTTAACTACAGACGTTTTTGAAATTGATGAAATTTTGAAAACTAGAGGCAAAGGTTCGTCTAAAGAATATTTTGTAAAGTGGAAAGGATACAGCGATAAGTTCAATTCCTGGGTTAGAGCGAATAAATTGACGAATATATAAAAAATTTTTAAAATGAAAGATCAGTTTTATATTGTGTTGCCGAGCAACAGCAGCATGAATTATTTTGCGGAAAATACCATAACACGTTTCATCACGCAACTCCCTCAGCAGATACGTCTTCAAGGTTCGTGGTCAGTCGCGCTTACGGAGGTACAAATTCCGTTGATGTTTCAACACGTGTCTTCCGAGCAACCGGATAGGACAGTTTCGCTTAATCTCATTCCACACTCGACTCTAGAGACAACGGCAAAAAATGTTAGTACTACAGTATCGCTGGTTCGTCCAGGAATTTACAGAGATATAAAAAATTATAATAAGCGAGCTAAATAATTTAAACTGTATAGAGGGCCATTTGGAATTCGGTGTCGATCCCGGAGGTTACGTGACAGTCTACAGAGTTTGTACAAAGATAACTTGCTCTGAATTCAGTCATCAACTTTGTTTATCCAAGAAGTTGAGAAAAATTTTGGGATTCAAAAGTATGAGTAGTATTTTTATAAGAGATGAAGAATCAGTAGTAAGTGATAGACCTGCTCATCTCTCCAATGGGCTTCCATCCATGCTTATGATTTATAGCGATATTTGCGCACCTTACGTAATAGGTGACGTTCAATCGCGATTGTTGCGAGCAGTAACGTTAAACATCGACGATCATTACACGTATGGTAGTACGAGAATCAAGAGTTTCTCCCCACTCATGTATATACCTTTACTATTCAACTCATTTCAGACAATCGAAATCGATATAAGGGACCAAAGTGGACGTGCGATCCCATTCGATTACAGTACTCTGACGGTGACACTTCATTTCAAGAAACTTGACTAGAACTCATTTTTAATACAATGATGGAGCGTTACCAAGAATACTTCAACATGCAAGTTGGCGGTGGATACAGCGGAGGGGAGATGTTTGGTGGGGGTCAACGGATTAATGGTGGGATCGGACATATTTACGTTGGATCCCCCTACCAAAGGGGGTACGGCGGTATTGGTTCATTTTTAGCTGGAATTTTCCGTCGCGTTCTCCCACTTTTCACTCGTGGAGCCAAAGCTGTTGGGAAGGAGGCTGTGCGTACTGGTATGAACATTATGTCTGATGTTACCGAGCGAAACACTCCGTTTAAAGAGTCGATTCGCAAACGCTTTAAAGAATCTGGCGAAGTTCTCAAACGAAAAGCAGAAGAGAAATTGGATAAGCTAATGGAGGGGTCTGGATATAAATTACCACGCTACGGCTTACCACTTCAGTTGCGAATGGGCGCTGGCTCTGATACAAATCACAGAGGTAAAAAGAAGAAGAGCAGCTCTAGAAAAAGGAAAACAAGAAAACGCAAGTCTAATAGTTCGAAAAGAGGCAAGGCTAAGAGAAAACAAACGAAACAAAAGAAAAAGAGAACCACCAGAGATATTTTTGGATAGATAAGATGGCATTTTTACACACCCATTCGTGCGAGTGTCTCAAGTCGGAGTTGTTTCTTTTTGAAATTCCTCCTACTCAAACAAGGATAGAAAATTCACACTGGATACAATATAAACCAATATCGTCTTTAACTGATGACTCACCTATGGTATTTGTGTTACCGGGCAATGGTGAAGAATACATTGATCTTGCTCACACGATGCTTAGTCTGCGAGTAAGTCTACAAACTGCGGTTGACGTACCACAAGCCGTTACAGACCAGGTACCCAAAGTCGGCCCTGTCAATAATTTTATGCATTCTTTATTTAATCAAGTGGATGTATTTCTTAATCAAAAACCGGTATCACCGCCTACAAACGCGTACGCTTACAGAGCGTACCTTGAAACTTTATTAAATTATGGACCTGCTGCAAAAAATTCGCATTTGACGAGTGTGCTGTGGTACAACGATACTGCTGGAAAAATGGACGACGATCAAGATGCAAATGCAGGCCTTGTGCAACGTCGCAAATTACTGTCGGCAACAAAATCAGTTGACATGATTGGCTATCTTCACTGCGACGTGTTCAATCAAGAAAAATTATTAACAAACGGTGTCGAGGTAAGAGTGCGATTAGTAAGGTCTCGCGATAGTTTTTGTCTCATGGATCCTACGGGCTGTTACTCTGTACATATCGACGAAGCTAATCTTTTAGTTAGGCGAGTCAAAATTAGTCCGGGTATATTACTAGCACACGCCCAATCACTTTCAAAGACAACTGCGAAATATTCTCTCACGAGGGTTGAGGTTAAAGCTGTAACAATGCATAGAGGTATTCACGGTGAAACTTTGGATAATATAATATTAGGTCAACTGCCAAAGCGAATTATAATCGGGTTTGTTGACAATAAGGCTTTCAATGGCGATCGAGCTCTAAATCCGTTTAACTTTGAACATTTTAATATAAATTTTCTACGCTTATTCGTTGACGGTGTACAAATACCTTCTAAACCTCTACAACCTAATTTCGGAGCTAGCAAATTATACATTGATGCTTATCATACGTTATTTTCTGGAACAGGCATACATTTTCTTAACGAGGGTAACCAAATCTCGCGTGAATCATATCCTAATGGCTATTGTATTTTCGCGTTTGATTTAACTCCCGTCCTATCGGCTAACGAATGCACTCATTGGAATTTGATTAAGCACGGTAGCGTCAGATTAGATGTACGATTCGCTGAAGCATTAGCCAATACTATAAATTGTATTGTCTATGCTGAGTACGATAATATTTTGGAAGTAGATGCATCGCGTCAAGCTATTGTAGGCTTTAGTGGTTAAAATAACAAAGTACAGATGGCGTTGTTGTACTACATATACGTGGAAGATTTGTTTCTTGATGGCCAGTACGTTTCGAGTGGTGATCATCATTGCAAGCTACATAAAAACGATGGAGTTAGTTATAGATATCCAGTGTCTTAAAGATACTGATAATAACAATGCACCAAAGGAAATCGCTGTTGCTGCTCTTAATGGTGATTTTCACGGTCATTGGTTAGTGGCTTCGACGGCTTGTGTAGATGATTTGAGCGCTGAAATTAGAAGACAAAATAATTGGTTAACTCAGCATTGCCACGGCATTAATTACTTGGAAGGTGAAGTTGATTTGAAAGTGTTTCATAAAACTCTGCAAGATTTATCAAAAAGTGCTCGAAAAATTTACGTTAGAGGTAGTGAAAAGTGGTTGATGCTTCATAAAATTATAGCAAACGAAATCATCAATTTGGAGTATGATTTAGATTGTCCTCCGTTCGATAAGTTATCATCTAATGTATATTGTATGCATCACGCTTTAAAATTTTCGGGTCATAAATATCGATGTGCGTTAAATCACGCTTATCGTTTGAAAGGCTACTTACATTCACGCCTTGGTTATCTAAATAAAAATTTAATTGATCTTCATAATGGATAGCCTTCAAATATTGAAGATCCTTTTACCAATCCAGACGCATACTGTAGGTGTATTATCAGCCGATCAAATCCCGCGGGTGTGGACCAAGCCGACGGCGTTCATCGTTAACACTGACGACCATACCAAGCCTGGCATGCATTGGGTTGTGTTCTACGTCGATCTAACGGTCTATACTTTGATAGTTTTGGATTACCACCTATAATACCCGATCACATAAGCCGTTTGCGAAAAAATTGTAAAACATTTCGTTGGAACGCAATACAACTTCAAAATGACGCATCCGATGTATGTGGCCAATATTGTATTATGTTTTTAAGCTATATGAGTAATGGTTTAGGTTTCAAGAAGTTTCTGGATAATTTTTCTGTCAACTTAGAGAAAAATGATAACGTAGTTAGACGCTATGTGCGTTATAAAAAAGCTGACGGAAATTTCATTGGCAACGGTGGATGCTTCGTCAGATGTTTGCAAAACTCTCGCTCTAAAATGTCTTTGTTATAATTGTCAGCATTTCTATTGTCGCGCGAAAGAAGTTTTGATGTAAGATGATACAACGTGTGTCATGGAAATTTAACCGTTTCAACTATATGTGCGTCGTTGTTTAACCTCGCTCGTCTCATTCTTTACTTCTCAAACGTCTGCACTTTTTTAACCGTGTGCTTAGTTTGAAAAGCTATATTTAAAGGATCACTTCAGAGTGTTTAGCACCAGGCGCTTTCTACTCGTAAAGATACGCGGATCGCCATGGTGACCCTACCACGAGCTGCACAACACCCACATCAAGTCTTTTGTACGTTGTACGCCTTAAATAAATCGTTCACCAAGAAGGTAATTGTTGGTTTGGAATATGACGAGCTCGTCGACAAGTTCAACGACGAGTGCTACAAACCTGTGGTTCGACTATTATCGAATGACTTTGAAGGTCTTGCATTTTTATACAACGACCGAGAAGAATTAAAAACAAGTTTCGACGACATTGATAAATATTTTCGTGGACTTGATAATAGTTTAAAGGACCAGAAAATTTACGGAAACGGCTGGACTTTAAAATTCACCACAAGTCACCAGGAAAAAGCAATCGAAATTGAAGAAGACAGGAGGTCTGGTGTTGGTCGAATCAAGCGGTTTCGCCATAGTTTGGTAATGAAAAAAGTTACTTTCGATTGTCTCCAAGAATTTATTGTAAAGTGTGTCGATACTCGTCTTAAATATTTAAATTCTATTGCGAGTAGTGTACAATATCTTACCTGCGACGTTATGGAGTTTATTAAAACTAAAAGTAGTCTCATGCGTGAAGCACAAGTACAACTGTATACACCTAGTATTGTAAAAGACGTTGTAAATTTAGTTGATAATGATGTAATAGACGAAATAACCTCTAGTGTAGAATAGCAATGTAAAGAAAAAGATCAAGCATCTCTACCTAAGCGCGAAGTTGCTGATGTTTTGCATCAGATTGTATCATTACCCATGCCAAGAATTGTTGATGTATTAAATACTATATTATTTGATAATAAATAGAAAAATTTGAATATACTTACTATGTACTTCTTTTTGTCTTCCTTGCCTTCCTCTTAATCCCAATTTATTATATTTTTGAAACCGTTAATTTTTAATTTACATTTCTAAATTGTAACTTATATAAATTAAATTTTATTTCACAAAATGAAGCTAGCTTGCATTTGAATATTTTTTGAATGAGTATTTTTAAATTATTTCATTGAAAGAATAAAAAATCAGTTGAAATTAGATACTCATAAATATTTTAATTTGCTGACGCAATACGTAATTTGTTTACGTATGTATATCAAATAGCCGACTGAAACACGTTCACACGTCTGTATGTGATTTCTTGCTTCTCCCGGAGAGCTAGTAACCGCGCCCGGGGCCCCCCGCGCGCGGCCGCTCGCGAGTCCACGAGCCTTGTGGTGGGGCTAGCTCCGCGGCAAAGCAGCTCTTTCACCGGCGCACAGTGTTCTATTTTGAAAAAAAAATGGACAAAATGAAATATCTCGCGAACAGATATCGATAGCCGGATGAATCTAACTGCATTTTAAAGTTGAAGTAATGTACAATAAAGGAAAAATAGTACAGTACTGATCATTTGACCCTGTGACCTTAGAAATGAAAAATGAAAGTCGAATAAATAACGAATTTTCGGCTTTTTCATTGTAGACTTTGTGGCTATCCATTTTTTCGATCAAAAAAATATGTACTCCTGTAGTGTTTGATGCAAGGAATCCGAATTTGATGTCAGAATTATCCTATCGCACACCAATTTGTTTTTAAAGCTGAAAACTCCATAAAAAATACGAAAAATTCACCGTGGAAGAAATGGAATATTATTGAGTAATTTCGACTTCGGATTTGGATTCAGCTTATCATAATACATGGGTACACAAACGCTTGTATTTAATACAATTTTATTAAAGAGCATGAAAATATTGTAAAAAATGCCATTTTTTAATAACCCTTAAATTTTAATAATTCATATATGCACCTACAAATTTGTGTACTTGTATTTATGTATCCATGTATTGTGATTCGCTGAATCCGAATTTGAAGTCGAAATTACTCAATAATGCTCCATTTTTTCAGGGTGAATTTTTCGTATTTTTTATGGAGTTTTCAGATTTAAAAACAAATTGGTGTGCGATAGGACAATTCTGACATCAAATTCGGATTCCTTGCATCAAACACTACAGGAGTACATATTTTTTTGATCGAAAAAATTGATACCCAGAAAGTCTACAATGAAAAAGCCGAAAATACGTTATTTATTCGACTTTCATTTTTCATTTCCAAGGTCACAGGGTCAAATGATCAGTACTGGACTATTTTTCCTTTATTGTACATTACTTCAACTTTAAAATGAAGTTGGATTCATCCGGTCATCGATATCCGTTCGCGAGATATTTCATTTTGTCCATTTTTTTTTCAAAATAAAACACTGTGCGGCGCAGCGGTGGCCAATGAGCTCTTAGCCGCTGCGCCTCCCGCGGCCGCTAATACAGCTTGTTGAGGCGCACCAGCAGCCAATGAGCTCTCTTCTGGTACGCCGCCACCGCTAATCACAACGATGGAGACACAGCGGTAGCCAATGAGATGTTTTTACACTGCGTCGTCATCGGTCACGAGTGCGTTCTTTGTATTGCTACACTAGCGCCACTAACTTTTCAGGGTGCGGTCTCCTGATGCGTCAGTAGTAGACGGGCCACCGATGTAGCCGCATGGATAACTGAAACAGTATTTGAAACAGCAACTTTCTGCAGTCGACAGCCGATTTCCAGCAGCCAACGGTCGACTTCCAATAGTCGACAGTCGACTTCCCGCTGATCATCCGCTCCTCGAGAAAGGTTTGAAAAGACCTTGCGGTCCTTCCTCTATCTACGAGTCGGAAAACAGCAGTGCCCGGTGTATGTTTGTTGGAACGCCAAAATATTGACGTGCGTGCGTCTGTGTATGTGTGAGTATGTGTATGGGTGCATTTGCTTCTATGTGTAATTCCTTTCCTTGAGCATTTCCTCGAGAAAAAATGTTTCCCTATGTCATTAAATAGTCAAAATAATGTGCAGCTGCAACTCGATGTACGTGACATTTTCTCATTCATCAGCAAAATTCAACAGCGTCGTACGATCAAATAAAGGAGAAAAAATAATTTCAACTTTCTTTCCTCGAGAAAAATTGTTTCCCTATGTCATTAAATAGTCAAAATAATGTGCAGCTGCAACTCGATGTACGTGACATTTTCTCATTCATCAGCAAAATTCAACAGCGTCGTACGATCAAATAAAGGAGAAAATATAATTTCAACTTTCTTTCCTCGAGAAAAATTGTTTCCCTATGTAATTCAATAGTCAAAATAATGTGCAGCTGCAACTCGATGTACGTGACGTTTCCTCATTAATCAGCAAAATTCCACAGTGTCGTACGATTAAAATAAAAGAGAAAAAAAGTCGACGCGTTTCTCGTTTGGAAAACTCGATGGGATACATGACAAGATGCAATTTCGACGACTGTAAGTTCTGATTAATTCGAGGTAAGACGATATAATTCGCCAGCAGAGAGTCCACGTGCGATGAGATCATCCGTGGCAAAGACGAACGGTCGACCGTCTGTCAGTCGCGTATATTGTCTTGTCGCGTGGACATATCCGTTGCAAAGTGTCATGAGTGTATTGTGAGGATTCTGAAGTACGTCGTGTGCCTCTCTTGTACCCCATGTAAATGTTGTGTGCGAGTACGTTATGTAGATAGTGATTCTACAGAGAAATTCGAGTGTACCGTTCCACGAGAGTGTCGCGAAAGTGTAATCTATGATGAAGTGGCCTTATGGGATGTAAAGTTACGGTTTTTCTATTTTTCCAAGCCGTGCGCGTGGGTGCTGGTCACTCGCTGTGCAATACATAGAGGCTATACACAACAGTTGTAAAAAATCATAAAAAAAACCTATGGAACTGAAATTTTTTTATGTGGGTACCCTTGCCTTGGTACAGAGAAGCTATACACAAAAGTTATAAAATACACCATAAAAACACCATAGACACTCCATAAGACTGTATATTCCTGAATCATGTACCATGAGCTTCCAAAATCCTATAAAATATGGAAAACCCCATAAAAAACCCATGAATCTGAAAATTTTTTATGTAGGTGCACTTGCCATGGTACAAAGAGTCTATATATATATGCAAAAGTTATAAAATACACCTATATATGTGTGTGTCTGTTTGTGTGTGGGTGTCTGCGTGTGCGTGTGCGCGCGTGCGTGCTCGTGCGTACGTACGCTGGCGTCGGTGTGTGCGCGTGTGTGTAGCTGTGTGCGTGCGTGTGCGTGCTGGCGTCGGTGTGGGTGCGCGTGTGTATGTCCGTGTGTCTGTCGCGTGTGCATGCGGATGTCCGTGCACGTGCGTGTGTGTGGGTGTTCTCTCCAGAATATGCTTGCGCACGCGTGCACACACACACACACATACACATACGTGCACCGCTTTTATCCCCGCCCCTCGCTATGCGTCGTCGGACTTCTTGACCTTGACCCCAGCTGGCGCCTGGGGTCAAGGTCAGGTTTGTTGTGACGGCCCATAGCGAGGGGTATACTACTTCAGTAAAAATGAAACCTTCGTTGATAAAAAAAACATAAATTTTTATGACATCAACAATACAAGTATCAATACGGGAAATGAAATATTATCCTAATATAATGTAAAAAAAGATGAATTTTTAATAGAATTTTACCTAGAAAAATTCTTTGTTTATAAATAATATCATCATTAATTTCGGAAACAAAAAAAAACAATCGATAAAAATTTTCTTGCAAATTTTCATTTATGTATTAAATTTTAGTAGTCAATTTTAGTATTTCACGTAAAAAGTGATTTGAAATAAGCATCTCAAAAATAAAAATTAAAAAGAATGTTTTGATCAATTTTTTTTCATCACTAAAAGATAAATAACTAAAGTAGGGGCAGCTCACCTCTTCTATGTGCTTTTTTTAAACTACGAAACAGGTCAACTATAATTTTTAATTTTCTTTACAACATGGCATTTTTTAATCAAATATGGCTCGTCAAAACTTTGTTATTTTAAAAACAGAGTGAAAAAAATTATATTTACCCCCATAAAAATAACGTCCATTTCCCCCGCCCCCCCAAATCACTAATCCTAAAATAAGCAATTGGATAATTTTGTATACTTTTTTTACAATTAATTTCAACCATCATCGACTTTTTTACAAGTGTATAAACAAAGTTATAAATAAGTTCTAAATAAGTTATAAATAAGTTATAAACAATTTCCAGAACGGTAACGTAATCTAAGATTTATTTCCAATTATTTACAACCATAAAAACTGGTAAAAGTCGATTATTTATAACGACTTTGAGCAATAATTTCGCCAGCACCCCCGTACGCCAAAACCAATTGTTCCAAGTGCTAACGTAATCTACGATTTAATTACAATTATTTACAACCATAAACAATGGTAAAAGTCGATGATTTGTAACAATGTTAAGCAATAATTTCGCCAGCCCCCCCACATGCCAAAATCAATTTTTCAAAGCGCTACCGTAATCTACGATTTATTTACAATTATTTACAACTACACAAAATGGTAAAAGTTGATTATTTGTAACAATTTTAAGCAATAATTTCGCCAGCCCCCCCACAAGCCAAAATCAATTTTTAAAGCGCTACCGTAATCTACGATCTATTTACAATTATTTACAATCATAAAAACTGGTAAAACTCAATTATTTATAACAATTTTAAGCAATAATTTCGCCAGCGCCCACGTACGCCAAAATCGGTTTTTCAAAGTACTAAAGTAATCTACGGTTTATTTACAATTATCTACAACCATAAAAACTGGTAGAAGTCGATTATTTATAACAACTTTTAGCAATAATTTCACCAGCCATATGCCAAAATCAATTTTTCAAAGCGCTAACGTAATCTGCGATTTATTTACAATTATTTACAACCATAAACAATGGTAAAAGTTGATTATTTGTAACAATTTTAAGCAATAATTTCGTCAGCCCCCCCACATGCCAAAATCAATTTTTCAAAGCGCTCCCGTAATCTACGATTTATTTACAATTATTTACAACCATAAAAAATGGTAATAGTTGATTATTTGTAACAATTTTAAGCAATAATTTCGCCAGCCCCCCCCCCCCCCCACATGCCAAAATCAATTTTTCAAAGCGCTACCGTAATCTACGATTTATTTACAATTATTTACATCCATAAAAAATGGTAAAAGTTGATTATTTGTAACAATTTTAAGCAATAATTTCGCCAGCCCCCCCACATGCCAAAATCAAATTTTCAAAGCGCTCCCGTAATCTACGATTTATTTACAATTATTTACAACCATAAAAAATGGTAATAGTTGATTATTTGTAACAATTTTAAGCAATAATTTCGCCAGCCCCCCCACATGCCAAAATCAATTTTCCAAAGCGCTATCGTAATCTACGATTTATTTACAATTATTTACAACCATAAACAATTGTAAAAGTCGATTTTTGTAACAATTTTAAGCAATAATTTCGCCAGCCCCCCACATGCCAAAATCAATTTTTCAAAGCGCTACCGTAATCTACGATTTATTTACAATTATTTACAACCATAAAAACTGGTAAAAGTCGATTATTTATAACAATTTTAAGCAATAATTTCGTCAGCACCCCCAGACACCAAAATCAATTTTTCAAAGTGCTAACGTTATCTACGATTTATTAACAATTATTTACAACCATAAAAACTGGTAAAAGTCGATTATTTATAAAAATTTTAAGCAATAATTTCGCCAGGACCCCCAGACGCCAAAATCAAATTTTCAAAGCACTACCGTAATCTACGATTTATTTACAATTATTTATAACCATGAAAAATGGCAAAAGTCGATTATTTATAACAGTTTTAAGCAATAATTTCGCCAGCCACCCCATACGCTAAAATCTATTTCTAAAAAGGTAAATAGACTATACTTCTATATTGTTTAATATATTTTTAGATCATAATTTTATTATCCATTGTTGGACTTTCGTTTACCAAATAATACTGCCCGTCAGGCTACGTGCGGTTGTGATTCTCTGTGACTATTTTTACTCGGAAAAAATGTGTGAGGAAGTATTGCGTTTGATCGATGATAGGAAATGGAAATTTTTACCCTCGCAAATGTTTAAATGACTAGTAGCGGCTTAGGGTGACAGATGACAAATTCAGATGAATCGGAACGTAGAGCGAGTACGCCGATTTGCGAGTATGATACTCTATATAGTATAACTGTTACTATAACTGTTAGAGGCCTGCGTTTATTACAGGGATGCAACTGTCTCCTCTATTTCCTCTTTTTTTCAATCCTCTATTTTACCCTTTTTTCCAAGTTACACCTCTGTTTGCTCTATAAACAGCAATCGTCTCCAATTTAACGATGAATTGCAATGAAAAAGACGCGCGGGCTACAATTTGAAATGACTTGGTCGTCTCCTATAGGTAGGGTTGCCTCCTTTTACATTTGAAGTTTCTAGCCGACTGATAACTGCGTGGGCGGGGGGGGGGGAGTAGGCGGGGTATATGGGGTCCATGCATATTAGAGAATTACGTAGCCCTGAAACAATAAGCAAAACAATTATTTAAACAATTTTTAAACCAAAGTCGGGTGGGGATATGTGGTCCACGTATATTAAGGAATTACGTAGATATGCAATAATAAGCAAGAGAATTATTTAAACCATTTTTATACCCAAGTAGACGGGGGATATGAGGTACACGCATATAAGGGAGTCATGTAGATATGAAAAAATAAGCAAAAAGACTACTTAAATAATTTTTAAGTAGGCGGGATGTATGAGGTCCAGGCATATAAGGGAGTCATGTAGACATAAAAAAATAAGACAAACGATAACACAACCCCACAAAAAAAAGATTCTGTACTTTAGATCGGACTATCATATCTCAGTGTATTTTGACCCCCTAAGTATTACTTGAAGGTCAGAATTCGTCCATCACGTCTGAATTTGGAGATATGATTAGATATAAGATTTTTGAGATATCTTAAAAAACAAAATAAAAACAATTTTTTTGTTAATCTTTTCTACAAAACAATGTAGCATTGTTTGCGCCCTTCACGACAAACTTCACACCATCCCTCTACAATTTTTTATCTCGGAGATCTGAATGTATAAATTTCGAGATAGAAATGAAGAATTTGATTTTAAGAGATATGTGCGAGTTTACAAAATTTAGGTATTTAGATCTCGGAGAAAAAAATTGTAGAGGGATGGCGTAAAGTTGGTCTGTGAGGGCGTAAACAATGCTACATTGTTTTGTAGAGAAGATAAACAAAAAAATTGTTTTTACTTCATCTTTTAAGATATCTCAAAAATCTTATACGTAATGATATCTCCAAATTCAGAAGTTGTGGACGAATTCTGACCTTGGAATCGTACTTAGGGGGCCAAAATACATCGAGATATGACAGTCCGATCTAAAGTACAGAACCTTTTCTTCTTTTTGTGGGGCTGTGTAATTGAAATAATTTTTAAACCCAAATAGGTAGGGAGTATGAGGTCCTCGCATATAAGGGAGTCATGTAGACATGAAAAGATAAGCCAAACAATAATTTAAATATTTTTAAACCCAAGTAGGCGGGAGATGTGAGGTCCACGCATATAAGAGAGTCATGTAGACATGAAAGAATAAGACAAACGATAATTTAAATAATTTTTAAACCCAAGTAGGCGGGGGATATGAGGTCCACGCATATAAGGGAGTCATGTGGATATGAAAAAATAAGAAAAACCATTATTTAAAAACTTTTTAAATCCAAGTAGGCGGGGGATATGAGGTCCACGCATATAAGGGAGTCACGTAGACATGCAACAATAAGCAAGACTATTATTTAAAGAATTATTACATTCATGTAGCCCGGCCGCCAGGCCCGCGCATAGAAGGAAGTCGAGTTATAGATGTTAAGAATTTTTGAAATAAAAGTCTTGCTTACGTCGCACGTCTAAGTAAATCCGTTATACGTAGTGTGTTCACAAAGTAAGGTGACTTTATTTTTTTATCAAAAAATATTTATTTGTTCATCAATATTCATGTTGTCCCCTTGAAAGTAATCCCCTTCAGATATAATACACTTGTGCCAACGCTTTCTCCAATCCTCGAAGCACTTCTGATAAGCACTTTCTGGTATAGCCTTGAGTTCTTCGAGCGATTCAGTCTTTATCTCCTCAATCGTTGAAAATCTTCGTCCTTTCATGGGCCTCTTCAGTTTTGGGAACAGTAAAAAGTCGCAGGGGACCAAATCTGGTGAATATGGTGGCTGAGGCAAGATTGTGGTTTTGGTTTTGGCCAAAAAATCACGCACAAGCAACGATGAGTGAGCAGGTGCATTGTCGTGTTGCAAAAGCCATGAATTATTTTTCCACAATGCCGGACGTTTTTTTCGTATTGCTTCTCGCAAACGGCGCATAACTTCAAGGTAACACTCCTTATTAACCGTACGACCTTGTGGCAAAAACTCCTGATGCACTACGCCGCGGTAATCGAAGAAAACGGTGAGCAAAACCTTGACATTGGAATGAACTTGGCGTGCTTTCTTCGGTCTTGTCTCTTCTAGGCTCTTGCATTTGGACGATTGGGCTTTCGTTTCGACGTCATAACCATATACCCATGATTCGTCACCAGTTATAGAACTTTTGAGCCAATCAGGATCATCATTGACGTTATCCAACAGCTCCTGGACGATGCTCATGCGACGGTTCTTCTGATCAAAATTAAGCAGTTTCGGAACAAACTTCGCTGACATACGTCTCATGCCCAAAACATCCGAAAAAATTGCATGGTACGAGCCAATCAAGATGCCGATGTCATCAGCAACTTCTCTAATGGTGATTCGACGATTCTCCAACATCATTTTTTTCACTTCTTCAACGTTTTCATCAGTTATTGACATGCTGGGGCGTCCAGAACGAGGTTCGTCATTGGCATCTTCTCGGCCTTCTTGAAAGAGCTTGTACCACTTATAAACATTTTTTTTTTATCAGAGTAGACTCACCGTATGTCAATGTCAACATTTCAAGTGCTTGGAGCACTTAATTCCGTTTTTTACACAAAATTTGATGCAAATTCTTTGATCCATTTTTTCGACAGCAGAAAATCGCCGAAAAACACTTCTAACCTTTATGCTTTTCACAAACAAATAGAGAATGCTATAAACTTGAAACTGTGAACATATGTTCGGGACATGTGTACCAATATAAGAAAAAAAAAAACGAAAATCGACTGCAGGTATCCCGCGAAACTCAAAAAGTCACCTTACTTTTTGAACACACCACGTATGCGTGAAACTCGCGTCACCCGGTTACTTGGGTTTAAAAATTTTTTTAATAATCGTTTTGCTTATTTTTTCATGTCTACATGACCCCCTTATATGCGTGGACCTCATATCCCCCGCCTACTTGGGTTTAAAAATTATTTAAATTATCGTTTGGCTAATTTTTTCATGTCTACAAGGCTCCCTTATATGCGTGGAACTGAGGTCCCCCTGCTACTTAGGTTTAAAAATTATTTAAATAAACGTTTTGCTTATTTTTTCATGTCTACATGACCCCCTTATATGCGTGGACCTCATATCCCCCGCCTACTTGGGTTTAAAAATTATTTAAATTATCGTTTGGCTAATTTTTTCATGTCTACAAGGCTCCCTTATATGCGTGGAACTGAGGTCCCCCTGCTACTTAGGTTTAAAAATTATTTAAATAAACGTTTTGCTTATTTTTGTCATGTCTACATGACTCTCTTATATGCGTGGACCTCATATCCCCCGCCTACTTGGGTTTAAAAATTGTTTAACTAATTATCTTGCTTATTGTTGCACGTCTACGTAATTCCCTAACATGTGTGGACCTCGCGTGCCCCGGCTACTTGGGTTTAAAAATTATTTAAATAATTGTTTGTTTATTCATAATGAATAAGAAATGAGTAAAAATGTTATCTGTCTCCCTAAAAATGCTATTTATTAAATAAAATTAGTACATACTCCTCCTCATTTTTCATGATAATTGTCCTCTTTTATCACGATAATTTTCCTCTTTTCCTTTATTTTTTTTAACAATAGGGAGTTGCATCCCTGTTATTATTTCACATCGTTCTTAAACATTTCCATATTTTCTTTTCTGCACTATATATTAAATATTCATAAAGTTATTGTGACTGCTCGGAACCGATTCATCAGCTTGTTGACTGTCTTAAGGGTTCATGTTAAGGATTCTTCAGCTCCACCAGGGGGCTTAATTTTGTTACACTTTGGTAAGCCGGGTAGCTGAAAGTCTAAAGTATTTGATTAATGAATGAGAACCGAGAATTGGTTGAATGAGCTGTCTGTTTGCTCCTAGACAAGGTATGTTGGACTGTTCGATTTGACGAGTGTGGCCATGTGTGCTCAGGCACGAGCCAGAGCGTGCTATCAACCCGTGTAAAATAAACAAGGGGGCGCCGACTGAGCCGTCTGTCGAAAATGCACCAGAGAGGATATGTTCACAATAAAGGGTTTTGACATGTATTTAAATAACTAAATTAAATAAACTCAGCGTAGGAGCAGTGCCCTAGTTCTTGGCCTTTGATGAGTACCTCCAAGAAAGTTATAAAGTACTATGGACACTCGAACTTAATTCTATAAAAACATTTATTTGTTCGAATAACGAAATCCTAATCTTTTTTACTTATATAAATCTTTTCATATAAATACATTATAACTTACTGTATATCAATAAATAAGGGTATTGTAACAATCATTTTTAAACAGACAAAAATTTATTTACTGTTGAATAATACAAATGTTACTGTAACGAACTTAAGGATGTTCAATGGTTACAGCAAAGTTAACAGAAGTCTTTGAAATTTTAATATATCATTACTTAGATAAAATAAAAGCAGCTTGAATTTTTTCAATATTTTATACTGAGCATTTTTTCGAAAAAAAAATTCTTGAATATCGTGTTTTTAACATAGGCTCTTATGGAAGAGTGAGGTTATGTGACCTTTGAACATAAAAATCTCTTATAAAAAGTTAAGAGATTAGATTAAAAGACCTTTATTTGAATAGAAAAATAATCGAAGAATAAAAACGTAGAGAAATCTTGACCGCTTACAGGGCATTTTGGAAAGAAGTAGGCAAAAAGGTAAACAAAACACCGAGTTCGTTGGCTGTGGGAGGAGGTGCGCGGTAAGCGGGGAACGCGTGCGGGAAGAGAGGGGACGTCCCTCGCCTCGCCCCACAGCATGACACCATTGAACATCCTTAAGTTAATTATGTTTTAATAAATGTTCAAATTATTATTATTATTTTCCTGCTTGACGAAAGAGAGAGGGGGGGGGGGAGAGACAGAGAGAGATAGATAGATAGATAGATAGATAAGCCTTTATTTCACCCAACAGGTAAAAATTATAAATCATACAATAATAAATACATAAATATCATGACAATATACATATGAGAAAACATATGAAAACACGTGTATAAAATAAATATAAAAAAATAAATATTAAAAAAACAAAGAAGTCATCAATGTTACTAGTTAGAGAAAAAATGTAAATAAAAAATTACTAACAAAGCTTTGGTCAAGGCAAGTAACACTAATAGTATGAATATAAAAAGCACTTCAAGAAGTGTTAACTAGTGGTGACTAGTGGTCGATATCACAGTTAGCGCTAATTGTTAAACAATATTAGCTAAGTCGAGAGGCAAGATAGCCAGAATTTAATTCGATAAAAACAGATAATAACAACAATACTTAAAAGTAGTAATACTAATAAAGCTGCATGCTGACCCGCAGAGAGGGCTACGAGTCCAAGTCTAAAAGATATTGACGTACCGCCCTCTTGAAGGAAAAGATTGACGGTGAGTGGCGAAGGGAAGAAGGAAGAGAGTTCCAGAGACGGGCACCTTGAACTTGAAAACTGCGAGCACCCGATTCAGTGCTCACCAAAGGGACTTTAAGATCTTGTTCCTGACGGGCACCCCTACTAGAAGACCTGGGAGTATAGGCTGAAAAAAACTCGGCAAGGTAGCCTGGCTCTTTGAGTTTTAAAACTTTGAAAAGTAAAATCGCCATGAAATAAAGTCGGCGCGAATCAGTGAGGAGCCAGTCCAGATGTCTTCTAAAGGGGGAGATATGCTCATCCCTCCTAACACCAAAAATGTACCTCACACATGAATTGGAGAGTCTCTGAAGTCGAGTACGTTGTTCAGTGCTAGCGTCAAGAGTTACCACAGAGCAGTAGTCAAGATGGGGTTGGACTAGAGACTCGACTAATCTTTTGCGGAGGGTCTCGGTGGTACATGCCCTAATGAACCGCAGACTATAGAGGGCTTTGTTAACTTTCTTCGTAATTTGGTCAATGTACGGTTTCCATGTCAGTTTACTGTCCAATGTAACACCAAGACTCACGACCTCATCACTGAACGGGATGAGGACCCCGTCCCGCAGCCCGACGCCAGGTAAACCCAATGAATTAATATCATTAATATTGCGCTTAGAACCGAAAATTATCGCTTTAGTTTTCCGGGCGTTGAGCTGCAGACCAGAGGCCTCCGCCCATCCAGCAACCAGTCGTGCCGCATCAGATAGCCGAGTTATGCCATCCAAGATATTCTCCTTGGTGGTATGAAGAAAGATCTGAAGGTCGTCTGCATAAAAAATGTGCTGAGCTGCACAACCACAGAGAGTGTCCGTAAGGTCGTTGACATATAAACAGAAGAGTAGGGGACCCAGAACAGACCCCTGTGGAACTCCCAGATTAGTTTCTAACCATTCTGCATTAGTATCATTTCTTGATAACACTATGTGGGAGCGCCCCTGCAGATAGGATTTAATCCACAGGAGAGCCGCTCTGGAGAACCCGAGCCTTTGAAGTTTGGATAGCAGTTTAGTCGGAGAGATAGTGTCAAAGGGTTTACTGAAATCAAACAGTAGTAAAAGAGTCACTTTCCTTTTGTCTACGGCCATACGTATGTCGTCTGTCAGTTTAAGTAGTGCAGTTTGCGTGCTGTGGTGTTTGCGGAAACCAGTCTGGAGGGGATCGGGTAGAGCATGTTTATTAAGATACTCCGTAATTTGGGTGTGGGCTATCTTTTCGAGAACTTTGGAGAGAAAGCATAGTAGTGCAATGGGCCGAAAATCAGAAACACACGAAGGAGCAGTGATTTTCTTTAAAGCAACTAACTGCGCCTGCTTCCAAGCCCGTGGAAAGATGCCCTGCGCAAAAGAGAAGTTAAAGATGTTGACAATAAAATCCCCAATCACCGGAGAGCCTTAACTATCACCGACTGAGGAACTCCATCCACCCCTTTCGACTGAGAGGAGAAGTGAGAGATGGCCAGGACCACATCATTGATGTTAACCGGTTGAAATGAAAAACCCTCATCACTAGCAGTCGAAATAAAGTCCATAGCCTCTTCGATATTTTCAAGAGGTAAGATGGAGATTCCCGCAAAGTGAGCGTTAAGCTCTCCCGGGGTGAAACCGATAGAATCCTCCTCATTTCGCTCAGGCAAGAGGCCGAGGTTACGCATTTCCTTCCAAATGTTTTTGCCATCGTTAAGGGCGTCCGAGAGATGCTGATGAAGATAGGAGTTACGCTCCTGTGTTATGCGAACGTCGACCTCGTTGCTGGGCCGAAGAAACTCATCAAATAAATCTGCACGACTAGTGCGCTTATAACGCCTATGCGTAGCATCACGCTTATTGATGAGTTGCCTCAACTCTGGCCCAAACCAGGGAGCATGTTTATTTTTGAGGCAAACCGATTTTATAGGCGCCAATGTATCTATTGCAATGTTAAGATTAAAATTCAAATTATTTAAAGCTTCCTCCAGATCGGTTTCAATGGAGTTTGTGGCCACCCAGTCGCAGCGAGACAGCAGCACATTGAGTGACTCCGGGCAAACCTTGTTAAAATTACGGTACGAGAAAGAGGTCCTAGGGGGACTTGCCGTGAAGATGTCTATAGTCACATCAATGATGCTGTGCTTACCAAAGACAGGTAGCCACTCATTCCGCCAGTCTAAGGTGACGTCATTCTCGTCAATCAAGACAACGTCAATCCAGGTGTGTGAGGTGGGGGTTCTATGAGTAGGCCCGTGAGGGACAATTTGAAGAGATAACTCTTTAATAATGCGCCTGATGGTGGTGGCATCATCATTCGCTGACAGTAAATTGGCATTAAGGTCGCCCATAATAACCTTATGACTAAACTCGGAACTTAGATCACGCAAAACAGAAAAGAAATCAGAGTTCTTTTGTATGGGAATCTTCGGAGGTCGATAGATTATTCCAACAAGAACAGGAGGAGAGTCGCCCTGCTGCACCGTACAAAAAAGATACTCAGGGGTACCCGGCTTGCCGGGACCCAGAGAGTTCGAAAATTCAAGTTTCTTGATATGAAAATCATTTCTTACATACAGGACAACTCCCCCTCCATTCGTGTTACGATCTTGCCTAAGCACCGAGTAACCAGGGATGTTAATAATATTGTCATCAACAATGGGGCCTAACCATGATTCAGCAATACCAAAAATGTGATAGGAGGGATTGTCCGCCAGGAACAAGCGAAGGCTCTCAATATGAGCTCTCAACGAGTTAATGTTAACAAAACCCGCCTTGAAGGAACCACCATCCCTCCTCCCATTAGCACTTGGCGCAGCCAGTCAGGACGCATGCACCGACTTACTTGCCAGAGCTGGCTCCCTGGCGTCACGTCCGTTACTTCCTTTGTCATGACAGTCAGTAGCGGTGACGTCGACGTCAGTGGTTGGCCTGAGTTTTTTAGGAGCAGTCTGGCTCGCCGTGAGAATGACCTGTAAGTCAGCGGCCGAGGCAAAAACGTGCGCACGCTCGCCCCCCCTGCGCCTAGCCAGGAACACTCCACCTGAATGCCAAACGTACCTGAAGCCAAGCTCCTGAGCAGTATGCCTCAAGTTTTTAAACAACAAAAATTTATTATGAGGCAGTAATTCATTAATTAAGATTTTACGTTTGGGCAGGCAGGCAGAGAGCTCCGGATCAAGAAGCACGGGGTTGATATCATTGGTGTTAAAGTAATTGTGAGCGAGCGCCCGCTTCGCTTTCATGACGTCCCTGACAAGTGCACCACTGGTAAGCCTCACAATGCAAGAGGGCAGCTCGCCAGGACGAGATGCCAAGCCACTCCCTGTCTTACCACCTCCCTCCACGAACCGGCTCCGCGGGCGAAGGACCCGAACATCAGCAACGTTATTCCTATCCAAAGATGGAAGAATGGAGCCGAGCACTGCAAAGGCCACGTGCCTCAGTCTATCGTCGGATAACTCCGAGTCTACATTTAAAATACCGTGCAACGTGACCTCACAGCACTCGGCACCAACGCCGCCAGGCTCCGCGGCGTCCACCCCAGAGCAGGAGCGCGGAGAGGGGTCGAGTTAATAGTGTCGACGTGCGGGTCAGAGGCAGCAGTAGTATAAGGAACCGGCGCGGAGGGACCGCAGTCAATGCTTAAATTATCACTTAAATTACTAGACTTAAAATTAGAATTAAAAACAGAGTTTCGGTGAGCACCCTGGAAAGATTTGATGACATCACTGGTTTCAGTAATTGAACTCTTAAGCGATTTATTTTCAACTAGCAGCGAGTCAATTTTGTGATTCAGACTGGAAATAGTCTGAACCTGAGAGGATATCAAGTCCTCGAGAGCCCCGACCCGCGCCGACAGTCTCCTTCTACCCTCTTCATCAGAGAGTAGCGAGGAGACACTGCGAGACGCAGGGCCACGACTATCGAGGGACCTGATATCATCCAACTGCTGTTGAATCATATCAAACCTTTGAAAAAATATCTCCAGGGTGCTCACCGGAATCAAGGTATGCGTAAAACCACACAGATTAGGATCGCCCAGCGGTGACGAAAGTACAGGCGATGATGACGTAGACCCAGCAGTGGCGTCAGCGACATCAACATCAGCAGTGTCAGCGACAGCAGCAGCGACATCAACATTGACGACAGGAGCAGCAGCAGCATCGGTGACAGGTGTGGCAGCAAGCAGAGGCGAGGCAACAGTCGGTGATGACTGCGCAGCAGATGGTGATAGAGAAGGCCCCTGTGAGCCGACAACCCGAGCAGCATCGTCATAGGAGCCGTGCGACGAGTCAAGGCGCGCCTGCCGAACGGCTTCCCGCGCGACACCCGGCGTATCGATGACGGCGCTGAGTGAAAAGGGAGCGACCAGCTGAGAGCGACGGGCGCGGAACGGCGACGGCACTGCCGGCGTCGAAGCGCCGAGCGGCGCTCGATGGTGGGGCGACGCTCGAGGTGCTGGCAGCGCGTCTCGCTGCTGTGCCGTCAGCTGCGTGCCTCAAATATATCTAAAAACGTGCCTAAAAAATATCTCCAGGATGCTCACCGGAATCAAGGTATGCGTAAAACCACACAGATTAGGATCGCCCAGCGGTGACGAAAGTACAGGCGATGATGACGTAGACCCAGCAGTGGCGTCAGCGACATCAACATCAGCAGTGTCAGCGACAGCAGCAGCGACATCAACATTGACGACAGGAGCAGCAGCAGCATCGGTGACAGGTGTGGCAGCAAGCAGAGGCGAGGCAACAGTCGGTGATGACTGCGCAGCAGATGGTGATAGAGAAGGCCCCTGTGAGCCGACAACCCGAGCAGCATCGTCATAGGAGCCGTGCGACGAGTCAAGGCGCGCCTGCCGAACGGCTTCCCGCGCGACACCCGGCGTATCGATGACGGCGCTGAGTGAAAAGGGAGCGACCAGCTGAGAGCGACGGGCGCGGAACGGCGACGGCACTTCCGGCGTCGAAGCGCCGAGCGGCGCTCGATGGTGGGGCGACGCTCGAGGTGCTGGCAGCGCGTCTCGCTGCTGGTCGCGCCGTTCCGCGCCCGTCGCTCTCAGCTGGTCGCTCCCTTTTCACTCAGCGCCGTCATCGATACGCCGGGTGTCGCGCGGGAAGCCGTTCGGCAGGCGCGCCTTGACTCGTCGCACGGCTCCTATGACGATGCTGCTCGGGTTGTCAGCTCACAGGGGCCTTCTCTATCACCATCTGCTGCGCAGTCATCACCGACTGTTGCCTCGCCTCTGCTTGCTGCCACACCTGTCACCGATGCTGCTGCTGCTCCTGTCGTCAATGTTGATGTCGCTGCTGCTGTCGCTGACACTGCTGATGTTGATGTCGCTGACGCCACTGCTGGGTCTACGTCATCATCGCCTGTACTTTCGTCACCGCTGGGCGATCCTAATCTGTGTGGTTTTACGCATACCTTGATTCCGGTGAGCATCCTGGAGATATTTTTTAGGCACGTTTTTAGATATATTTGAGGCACGCAGCTGACGGCACAGCAGCGAGACGCGCTGCCAGCACCTCGAGCGTCGCCCCACCATCGAGCGCCGCTCGGCGCTTCGACGCCGGAAGTGCCGTCGCCGTTCCGCGCCCGTCGCTCTCAGCTGGTCGCTCCCTTTTCACTCAGCGCCGTCATCGATACGCCGGGTGTCGCGCGGGAAGCCGTTCGGCAGGCGCGCCTTGACTCGTCGCACGGCTCCTATGACGATGCTGCTCGGGTTGTCGGCTCACAGGGGCCTTCTCTATCACCATCTGCTGCGCAGTCATCACCAACTGTTGCCTCGCCTCTGCTTGCTGCCACACCTGTCACCGATGCTGCTGCTGCTCCTGTCGTCAATGTTGATGTCGCTGCTGCTGTCGCTGACACTGCTGATGTTGATGTCGCTGACGCCACTGCTGGGTCTACGTCATCATCGCCTGTACTTTCGTCACCGCTGGGCGATCCTAATCTGTGTGGTTTTACGCATACCTTGATTCCGGTGAGCATCCTGGAGATATTTTTTCAAAGGTTTGATATGATTCAACAGCAGTTGGATGATATCAGGTCCCTCGATAGTCGTGGCCCTGCGTCTCGCAGTGTCTCCTCGCTACTCTCTGATGAAGAGGGTAGAAGGAGACTGTCGGCGCGGGTCGGAGCTCTCGAGGACTTGATATCCTCTCAGGTTCAGACTATTTCCAGTCTGAATCACAAAATTGACTCGCTGCTAGTTGAAAATAAATCGCTTAAGAGTTCAATTACTGAAACCAGTGATGTCATCAAATCTTTCCAGGGTGCTCACCGAAACTCTGTTTTTAATTCTAATTTTAAGTCTAGTAATTTAAGTGATAATTTAAGCATTGACTGCGGTCCCTCCGCGCCGGTTCCTTATACTACTGCTGCCTCTGACCCGCACGTCGACACTATTAACTCGACCCCCTCTCCGCGCTCCTGCTCTGGGGTGGACGCCGCGGAGCCTGGCGGCGTTGGTGCCGAGTGCTGTGAGGTCACGTTGCACGGTATTTTAAATGTAGACTCGGAGTTATCCGACGATAGACTGAGGCATGTAGCCTTTGCAGTGCTCGGCTCCATTCTTCCATCTTTGGATAGGAATAACGTTGCTGATGTTCGGGTCCTTCGCCCGCGGAGCCGGTTCGTGGAGGGAGGTGGTCTCGCTGCTGTGCCGTCAGCGAGGCACGCAGGCTCACCTGTCTAACAGAAGTATTCGACTTCGACGGCACTGACGGCTGCTTGGTGGTGGTGCCCAGCGACACTGTTGGCTGCTTGCCGAAGGAGCACTGCGGCGATGAAGTTGCGGATGTAGACGCGCTCTTTGCTGTCCTTGTTGCTGTCGTCTGCTTGGCAGTGGTTTTGGCAGCTGGCTTGCGCTGCTTCCTGCATTTATCACACTGCGCCCCCTTTTTTTTGCCAGAGCAACGTGTATGACACAGTTGCTGGCAGGTAGGGCACGTGCTAGTGGGTGGAGTGGATGCATCACCGCACACTGGGCAGGTGACCAGTGCAGCCGACATGATGGTAGCCAGGCGAAATTAAAGTTGGCGCCGGCGATTGCGGCTGCGCAAGGAAGGCACGCAGATTGGCCAACTGTTGAGCAAGTAGGTGTTTGTTTGGCTTGCCCGCGACGGTCCCGCCAAAACAGCGCCGCACTCCTAACCTCTCCAGGACGAATGCACGAAGAAAATACGGTCTCCCGGCTCAGAAAAAAGGAGCCACGCAGATTATGCTCCGGTCAATGGAGCCTGCGGGAGACCGGACAGTCTAAAAGTATACAGACTCACACCGGAGCCGTGAGTAAAGGTGAAAAAGCGCTCAAAGTCGGAGCGATAAGAACAGCGTGCTAGTACGTACCTGGCAGACGGAGAGAGAGAGAGAGAGAGAGAGAGAGAGAGAGAGAGAGAGAGAGAGAGAGAGAGAGAGAGATCAATTTTATTTGCTTTTCCGGCAAAATTAAAATACATAGTAATAATATTCATTCATTTTAAGAAAACATTGGCCATAAAATACGTTGTTAAAAGAAATACATAGTTAAAAGAAAACATTATGCGTGAAAAAAAAAAGAATAAAACAAGATAATAAAACCATTTCCAGCATCAATATAACAATATAAAATAAACAAACTGTGCGAGATAAAATGTCTTCATATAAAATTACAAATATCACAATAATAATTTTAAATTACTAAAATTGACACATATTTCGCATATCACAGTTTAAATCAAGGAGCGCGGGAGCGCTCCGAAGGCAAGTATTGTAGAACAGGCCTGAGGAACGACCGCGCTACATATACATTGAAATGAGTGACGGAGAATTTGAAGTATTTATTGCAATTTTAAATGGCTTTTATATTCGCTCAAATTAAATAACAACATTCCATTTCGTTATATCATGTTGCAAAAAAAGTTTCATGTAAAAAGATTTTCTCGTATGCGAGATATTAAATAGTGAAAAATTTTATGTCATGTTTCATTTTCACAATTCTCCATTCGATTGCAGTTTTCTTCCCACTTCCGGTTTCCTGTTTCAGTGTTGTGTTATATACACACGCACACACATACACACACACACACACACACACACGCACGCACCACGTATGCATATAAACATACTTTCTAATATACGCATTAGTCCGTATACAACCATCATTTACAGGTTATATATTCAATCAAGACTTTTTACATCATTGAAATTCGATAGATATTTTAAATGGACTTGGTATATCTCAGATATATTTTCAGATAAGTAGCAAACTATCATTATAAAATAAAAAAAATAATGTTATTAATATAAGTATTGTTACTTTGTGAAATCTTTTTTTTTTGTTATTACAGAGATATCAGAACAAGGATAATTGACAAGTAGATCATGATTAAATAGTATGTAACATAGAAGAGTTCAAAATTATTATTATGCATTTTAAGGCCACCAAAAGATTATATTCAAGTCTGTCAAAGCACGCAACCTCCTGTAGTAGAAAAAATATAAATACTGATGCTGATAATATTACTCTAGCAGAGCCTCGTTCTACTTTATGGTGTTTTAATTGTGGAAAGCCCTATGATTTCTAAAGGTAAACTAGCATTATTAAAATCCGGAAATAATGATATATAAGATTTTCTCAGATTATTAAAAGTGCATCATGCTCAAGTACTCTTCAATTTTACATTTTACATAAATTCTTTCAGATTCAGGCTTCGTTCCATTTTCTGCTTAAAGTTTCACATATATTCAGATAAGTAGCAAACTTTGATTATAAAATAAAAAAAATAATGTTATTAATCTAAGTATTGTTACTTTGTGAAATCTTTTTTTTTATTATTACAGAGTTATATCAGAACAAGGACAATTGACAAGTAGATCATGATTAAATAGTTTGTAACATTATAGAAGAGTTCAGGAGTTGAACATATATTATTATAGCATTCTTTACAAATTTTTCATGTTTGATGGTGTGAATCAAAATCTCATTATTATTATGCATTAAGGCCACCAAAAGATTATGTACAAGTCTGTCAAAGCACGCAACCTGTAGTAGAAAAAATAGAAATACTGTTGCAGATAATATTCATCTAGCAGAGCCTCGTTCTACTTTATGGTGTTTTAATCATGGATGCTTTAACTGGCCCTATGATTTCTAAAGGTAATCTAGCATTATTAAAACCCGGAAATAGTGAGATATAAGATTTTCTCAGATTATTAAAAGTGCATCATGCTCAAGTATGTTTCAATTTACAGTACATTAATTCTTCCAGATTCAGGCCTCATTTTTAATTTTTTGCTTAAAGTTCAAATACTGCTTGAAAAAGATATTAACATAAAAACACACTAAAAATTGATGAAGTTCATTGCATATCAATGCGTCAAAGAATGGATAAAACCATGAATTTTAATAATAGTGACATTAAGTAGTGACATTAACCTACAACTAAGATGTTTTGACGGTATTGCACAGGAAGTGCAAAAAAAGTATTATGAATATAAAAGAAATTAGTTTTATTAGAATACAAGTTTTCAAAAATTAATTCTTCAAAATAAAATTAGAAAATTGTGATTTTAATAGAAGGGATCATCTACCTAGTTGGAAATAATATTAGAGCTGGTGAAGTTTTTTGAAGATTCATGTAACAAGCTCAGCCTATGATTTTTTTGGAGGGATTGTTGGAAACTCTATAATAACAAATAACGTAGTGATATGCTCAATACATTGCAAAGCTAATGTTGTTTGGCCATATGTTGGTGGTAGAAAAACCTACTTTTGCATATTATACAACTGCTTGAGGAAATGGAAATCTACAAGTGTCATCTATAAGAAAATAATGTAGAAATATCCTGATTTCATTCTCCAATTCGTATACATTCAATAGATCTTCAAAATGTGACAAAAGCTGTTGGGAGCTACAACTAAGATGTTTTAGACGGTATTGCACAGAAAGTGCGAAAAAAGTATTATAAAAATGAATGAATTAAAAGAATACAAGTTTTTAAAAATTAGTTCTTCAAAATAAAATAAGTAAATTGTGATTTTAGAAGGAGAAATCATCTATCTAGTTGAAGATCATATTAGAGCTGGTAAAGTTTTTTGAAGACTCATGGAACAAGCTCAGCCTGTGCTTTTCTCGAGGGATTGTTGGAAATTCTCTAATAATAAATAACGTAGTGATCTGCCTGATACATTTCAAAGCTAATGTTGTTTGACTATATGTTGGTGGTAGAAAAACCTACTTTTGCATATTATAAACAACTGCCTGAAGAAATGTAAATCTACAAGCGTGACCTACAAGAAAATAATGTAGAAATATCCTGATTTCATTCTCCAATTCGTATACATTCAATAGATCTTCAAAATGTGACAAAAGCTGTTGGGAGATACAACTAAGATGTTTTAGACGGTATTGCACAGAAAGTGAAAGAATTAGTTTGAAATTATAATTTTATTTTATTGATTACAATATGGATGAGAATTTTGTGAAAAAATTTTGTATGAGCTGCTGTTACGGAAATTGTAGTTGGCATGAAAAATAAACTTTTTGTCAACTTTGAGTTTCAAGTTTTATAAAAGCTAGAGGATCAAGTGATATCAGAAATTTAAATTTAAATTTTGAAAACTGGGCTGTCGTAAAAGCAGCATTGACAGCTGGCGTATACCCAAATAAAATTGTGTATAGACAAGAAATACACCCAGCTCAGAACCCAGTATGTATTGAGGAGGTACGGAGTATTTTGTCAATCATCAAAAAAACAAGCAGCAATGGTTACTCGTAAAGAACTGACTATATGACTGTGTTCAGAGCTTTTCAAATTTGATAAAATTAAAGAACAAAATTTGTATCTGCTACTGTTATGAAAATAGTAGGTGACACAAGAACTCAACTTCTTGGCAAACTTTGAGCTTCAAGTTTTCTAAATACTCGTATGGGCCGGAGCATATTTTCTTTATATCTTTAAATAAATAAATCTGTAATATAATGTAAATATAATTGAGTCTATTCTCACTTTCACATAAAACACATAGTGCTCAGATTCAAATCAACTTTTAAAGAAAGCAAAAGATGTGCTGACATGTAGATCGAAGTATGTACATTAGAACCTTTGTTTCTGTCAGAAAGTTATGCTATAAGCATTTTTATGAAGCATTTGCCCATAGTGATACTGGTTTGGTAACATGCATTCTGGAGTTTGGATTGCATGCATAATATATTCTACATTTATCTCTGTATAAGTATCTATAAAAATAAAAAAATTTATATTTTCATATGACTTTACAATTAATAGTATTGTTAATTGTTAATTTATCATCATACCTAAAAAAAATACACGTTTGATATTATTTCAAAAAATTTTACTAATGTAATCATTTTATCAAGCTTCTTAAAAAACATTCAAATTTAAAACTTTTTTGAATAACTATACTACCATTTAATAATTTTATTAATAATATACTATAACAAATCTCATAATGCAGTTTTCACATACTATGTAATTATTTATTATTTTCTCTTATAAAGTTGTGGAATCTATCTAAAAAAACTTTTTACAAAAGTTTAAACTAAGGCAAGTATTAGTCTTTCCCTCCCTCCCTCCCTCACGACCCATCCCTCTCCCCCTGTCTCACAGGCTCTCTCACTCCCTCTCTTTCACTCCCCCCTCTCTCTCTCCCTCTCACCATCCCTCTCAATATCCGTTCAAACTGAGTACCAAATTCTTTAAATGAGAGCTTAAATATTTTCTCAAAACAATCAACACGTTCTTTAAAAAACTATTTTTTTAAGTATATTCTAACAACACAATTTGTCTATAGCCCTTTTATTTATTCTAATCTCATCTATTCAACAACCACTCTCTACAAATGGTAATATTTTTTTCATGACTGTACGAATAATAACATTGTTAATAAAACTTTCTACGAAAGTATAAAATAAGGCAAGTATAGAAGTTTTTTAGTCTATAAAATAATAATATTTATGATTTTTTAAAAGAAATCAAATAAATACTACTGAAAAAGTCTGTTACTTCTTTGAGTCAATGTATGCTGATGCTGAACAAATTATATGTTACTAAATACATTCAAATTATTCACTGCTAATGAAACAAACGAAAGTTGTGAAATCAATTATCGATAGTCAAGTAATGCAAACAACTCTCCGAAACAACTGTATATGACTATTCTCAGAAATGTATTCGAATTTGTTCAAATTTCTATACAAATTAAACACAAGTAAGTACTGAAATCAATTAATTGTAGTTAAGTACCGGCCATAAGTACTTTTCGTACCTCGCGTGTAAAATTACATTTTACGCCCACGTTGTAACTTCAAAATTATTCAGCCATCGGGTATAAAGTACTACATAACGCCCAAGAGACCCAATAGCTCACACACTCCTACAAAACTTTATAGTACCTACGTACTTTATGCCCGAAAATTATTTTAATTATATAACTATAATGCCTTCTTTTTATTTCTAAAATTCATAAGAATTTTTTCAGGTATTCACGAAAAGTCAAAGCCTATATAAACAATTACATAGTTACCAACACATCACTATTTTTCAGTATTCCTTCTCAATTTTGAACTTTCTATAATATTACACATCTTGGAAGGACAAGAGAAGTCTAGAGCTGCTCTAGCGGGGGTGGTCCTCCGATCTCCCATACATACTTGGCGGGCCCGACGGTTTGCAGTTCAAGGTGTAAGGCATGGTCATTTTCATATAAATATTCATAGGTTTAAAGATAAAATGTATAAATGGGTTGCTTCTACATATTAATTACTGATCTATGAATCTATCACTCTGTTTCTAAATAGATAGTACACACCCGCGTGAAAATATCATATGAGATGTTATATGAGATCTCATAATATATAAAATTGCATATGACACCACATATAATATCTCATACGAGATATGCGCTGTCTGAAATTCTCATATGAGATCTTATATGATATTTACACGGGGGAAAAGGATATAACATATGTTGCTTATAAAACGCTTAGTAAAATGTAAAGGACTTTTGAGCAGGCTATAAATTTATATGAATTTTTTATTTTATTCTCATTTAAAAAGGACGACGGACACAAGGAAAAATATGTTTAGTAATGTAATATAAATCATGATTCTGCACATGTACGGATATATTGTACTTAACGGCATCAATTAAAAATTAGAGCCAATGTAATTATTTATAGTGGACTTATAGATATAAATATTGTTAATGAATTTATGCAAAAATTTAGTAATCTAGATTTATGCAATTTAGCCCACGTAACTGCAAACCGTCGGGCCCGCCAAGTATGTATGGGAGATCGGAGGATCACCCCCGCTAGAGCAGCTCTAGACTTCTCTTGTTCTTCCAAGATGTGTAATATTATAGAAAGTTCAAAATTGAGAGGGAATACTGAAAAATAGTGATGTGTTGGTAACTATGTAATTTTTTTATATAGGCTTTGACTTTTCGTGAATACCTGAAAAAATTCTTATGAATTTTAGAAATAAAAAGAAGGCATTATAGTTATATAATTAAAATAATTTTCGGGCATAAAGTACGTAGGTACTATAAAGTTTGGTAGGAGTGTGTGAGCTATTGGGCCTCTTGGGCGTTATGTAGTACTTTATACCCGATGGCTGAATAATTTTGAAGTTACAACGTGGGCGTAAAATGTAATTTTACACGCGAGGTACGAAAAGTTCTTATAGCCGGTACTTGACTACAATTAATTGATTTCAGTACTTTCTTGTGTTTAATTTGTATAGAAATTTGAACAAATTCGAATACATTTCTGAGAATAGTCATATACAGTTGTTTCGGAGAGTTGTTTGCATTACTTGACTATCGATAATTGATTTCACAACTTTCGTTTGTTTGATTAGCAGTGAATAATTTGAATGTATTTAGTAACATATAATTTGTTCAGCATCAGCATACATTGACTCAAAGAAGTAAAAGACTTTTTCACTAGTATTTATTTGATTTCTTTTAAAAAATCATAAATATTATTATTTTATAGACTAAAAAACTTCTATACTTGCCTTATTTTATACTTTCGTAGAAAGTTTTATTAACAATGTTATTATTCGTACAGTCATGAAAAAAATATTACCATTTGTAGAGAGTGGTTGTTGAATAGATGAGATTAGAATAAATAAAAGGGCTATAGACAAATTGTGTTGTTAGAATATACTTAAAAAAATAGTTTTTTAAAGAACGTGTTGATTGTTTTGAGAAAATATTTAAGCTCTCATTTAAAGAATTTGGTACTCAGTTTGAACGGATATTGAGAGGGAGGGTGAGAGGGAGAGAGAGAGGGGGGAGTGAAAGAGAGGGAGAGAGAGAGCCTGAGAGACAGGGGGAGAGGGATGGGGCGCGAGGGAGGGAGGGAGGGAAAGACTAATACTTGCCTTAGTTTAAACTTTTGTAAAAAGTTTTTTTAGATAGTATATAATACATTCAAAATACTACAAAGGAAAAAGAAGAAGAATGTCACATATATAAAATATGTACTAGGAAATCACAGTGTGCGGATATCACAGTCGTCAGTTCTTCAATCTCGTGATTGGGCCATTCGGCCAAGTCTTTAAAACTAATCCTACGCGTAGATCATTCTGGTAGCTCCTGATGCCACATACGAAGGCTAGGAATCGCGATCGAAGAGATATTGGCGCAACCCCCTCTTGAATGTGTTACATGATGGAATGTGGCGCAGGGACGGAGGGAGAGAGTTCCAGAGGCGTGCACCCTGAACTTGAAAAGATCTTTCACCCGTTTCATATGACACAGCAGGAAGTGATAATTCCGGTTGAATACCCCTGCTGGTGGGCCGAGGGTTGTGTTCCTTGAAAAAATCAGCCAAATAAGTGGGCTGTCACGTGCGTCTATTTTTGTATAGTAATAAGGCTGTATAATATAGTCTGCGAGAGTCCGAACGGAGCCAACCCAGGCGCCTCCAGTAGGGTGTGATGTGTGCATCCCTCCTAACCCCATAAATGTATCTTACACCTATATTGCTCAATCGATCCAGTCTGGTCCGCTGTTCGTTCGTTGCGTCCAAGTATACCACCGTGCAGTAATCCAAGTGTGGGTGTACAAGGCTCTCGACTAGTCTTTTGCGGAGTATCTCAGTGGTACAAGCCCTGATGAACCGCAGACTATAGAGGACTTTTTTGCTTTCTTAGTAACTTGGTCAACATGCGGTTTCCATGTAAGGTTACTATCCAGGGTAACACCGAGACTCACAACTTCGCTGCTGAACGGGATGAGCACTCCATTCTGCATCACAATACCTGGCAAACACCATGAGTTTATATCATTAACATTTTTCCTTGAACCAAATACTATTGTTTTGGTTTTGCCAGCATTGAGACGCAGGCCTGAGTTCCCTGCCCATTCAGACACCATTTGCGCCGCATTAGGTAGCCGAGGAATACCTTCCAAGATTCTATCTTTGGTGGTGTGAAGATAGATTTGTAGGTCGTCTGCATAAAAGATATGTTTGATCGTACGTCCGTCAAGTATTTCTCGCAAGTTGTTTACATATAGACAAAATAGCAGAGGGCCCAGGACGGAACCCTGTGGAACACCCAAGTTAGTTTCTAGCCAGTCTGAGTCACCATTTCTATTGATACTAACCCTTTGAGAACGACCCTGTATGTATGATTTTATCCACAGAAGAGCCGACCTAGAGAACCCTAGCTGACGGAGCTTATACAATAGCTTAGATGGTGATACCGTATCAAAGGCCTTGCTAAAGTCAAATAACAATAGCAGCGTCACTTTCTTTTTGTCTATGGCCATGCGTATATCAGAGAGACAGAGAGAGAGAGAGAGAGGGAGAGAGAGAGAATCTCGCCACATCGGGGAATATTGTCCGGGGACGCTTCTTTTCTCACCACCGTTTACATGAGTAACCGATAAAAGCTGAGAAGTACTAGGCAAAGGGACTAAAGTTCCTTTACGGACGGTTAGCCAGAGAGACGTTCGATTTTGGATGAACAATGGAATGCAATTTTTCTCATGACAACGAAAAAACAACATTCTCGTCAGGCAGCGAAAATATGTCATTCTTTTTCTGACATTCGTGCAAGCAACTTTAACTTCAATCTCTGTCTAATTTCTAACTTTCTTTATATGTGTTTCAATACATCTTTAAATTTTAGAAACTATTTGAAACATTAGTGCAATCGGGACCGAACCGACAACCTTCTGCATACCGGGCAGCTATGCTACCACTTGCGCCGCTGGGATGATGATCCTTCCACGACCCTGACCGCTACTCATTGTTCTCAATCTATTTTCCCAAATCCCCCCGTCTGCATTATTTCAGTCGAAGCACACAATACATTCAATTGATAAAAAATACGTTAAATAAACTAAAACTAATTTATTAGTTATTGTCATCCATTTATTTTCATATATAAAGGGGTCGTGTTCGAGTACCAAGTTGCTATACGCACGAGTGCCCGCGCTGTTTCAAAATAAACGCGATAAGCTTACCGCTTTCAATCGTACTTTGAATTTAGTATACGAGAACACTCGCGTCACCCGGTTACTTGGGTTTAAAAATTATTTTAATAATCGTTTTGCTTATTTTTTCATGTCTACATGACGCCCTTATATGCGTGGACCTCATATCCCCCGCCTACTTGTGGGTTTAAAAATTATTTAAATTATCGTTTGGCTAATTTTTTCATGTCTAAAAGGCTCCCTTATATGCGTGGAATAACTAAGATAAACAAAATAAAGTCGCACGGGTACGAGGTCCGTGAAATTTGGGAATGCGAATTTAATCGTGTTGTAGCTGAAAATTCCGAAATTGCAAATTATGTCAACAATCATACGCTTATTAGTTAAATGATTCCAAACCCTCGTGACTTATTTTTTGGAGGATGCACGGAAAATATAAGATCATATTACAAAGTAAGTGAGGGTAAAACAATTAGATATACGGATATTTGCTCATTATATCTATATATCTGTAAAGGAGGTAGGTTTCCGCTCGGACACCCAGATATATTTGTCGGAAATCAGTGCGACACGTTAACGGAAGGAAATAACAACGATCTATCACGAGTAGAAGGTTTGATCAAATGCAAAATATTGCCTTCTTGCAATTTATTTCTCGCTCTGTTAACAATGAAAATGCACGGAAAATTACTTTTTGCTCTTTGTCGCTCTTGTTGCGAGAAGATGTGTCAAGATGATTGTAATCACGAAGACATTCGTGAGCGTGAATTCTCGGGTACGTGGGTTAAGAAAAGCCATAGAATTGGGTTATCGAATAACGGAAATACATATAATATGGAACTATAAAAGTATGATCAGCAGAGCGATAAAGGTGGATTGTTCGCCGGCTATGTGAATGCCTTTTTGAACCTGAAACAAGAAGCTAGTGGGTGGCCAGCATGGTGTGAGAGCGAGGGAGATAAAGAGCGTTACTTAAACGAGTATGAGAAAGCCGAAGGCATACGACTAGAGGGGGCCAAAATTGAAAAAAATTCTGGATTGCGCGCAGTAGCAAACATCTGCCTCAATTCCTTTTGGGGTAAATTTGGGCAACGAAGCAACTTAAAGCAGACTGCAATTGTAAAAACGCGCGAAGCTTTGCACAAACTCTTGGTGGCTCCTGACAAAGTAGTGTCAACGTATTGCCCGTGAACGACGAGCTTTTATACGTAAACTGGCAAAACATTGCGGATGCCGTGGAGCCAGCGCCAAATACGAATGTAGTAATCGCCGCTTGTACTACAGCTGAAGCGCGTCTAAAATTATATAATCACTTTAAAAAACTCGATCAGCGCCTTTTGTATTGCGACACCGACTCCTGCACATTCGTTTGTAACGAAAGGGCGAAAGATGAAGAATATGGACCGCATCTTGGTTCGCTATTGGGCGATATGACGGACGAGCTAAAAAGTTTCGGTAAAAATGTACATATCGATACATTTTTATCCGGCGGGCCTGAATTTTACAGAGCGATCGATCCTTGTACAGGAGAAACATTTGAATGTTGTAAAATTAAAAGAATAAGATTGAATTATGCTAATACCTTAAAAATAAATTTTCGCAGTATCAACCGCATGATTGAATCTTTTTTCGACGGCGATGCAACTAATATCAAATTACACTTTAGAGCTATAAGACGAATGCTGGATCACGATGTCGTCACGCGAGATGAATTTAAAACTTGTATTGTCTTCAATAAACGGCGCTATCTTAGTAAAGAATTGTCATTGCCTTTTGACTATAAGCGTTAAACATTTTCTTAACAATAAAATTATTATTTCTTTTATTTGTTGTTTGTTTTTATTTTTCTCCTCTCCATCCTCATTTTAGAACTAAAAATAAAAATTTTCCCGCGCGTGCTGCATCAGCTGAAAAAATTCAAAATTTCGATAGTTTAATTATATTTAAGGAAGGAGAGGGGGTGAAGCAAAAAAAGGAAATAGATACGTCAGACGCGCGAGTCCTCGACACAGTTGGCAGATAACGATGGCTGGAGCAACACGAATGAATTCTAGACGCTGTTTGCCATGTAGTAAACGTTTTTCCAAAAAACAGTTGGAGCTTTTGGGCACTCTCTCACACTGCGACGGCAAACAGCGTTCGGCTATCCTTTGCACGGCTGATAAATCACTCGTCAAGTGCATATGCGAGTGCGCATTAAACGTTTTACACGGAGTAGTGAAATTGAGAGATTGCGAGAAGAAACAGCTGAATAAGCACAAGCACATATTGCGTAGATTAATCAATCGAAAGTCATCAAGTTGGAAGACTAAAAGACGCGCAATAGTGCAGAATGGAGGATGTTTTTTGCCAGCTCTTCTAGCGCCAATCATAGGCGCACTCATATCTAAACTATTTGGAGGAGGAGGAAAGCAGTGAAAAAAAAAAATAATCAGAGAAGCAGTATGGAACGTGCTCGTAAAATGGTAATTGTGCCCGGAGACGCAGTCGAACGCGTGTAGTCTACAGCCGTCGAAACAACGAAAAATATTGCCCCGAGCGAAATCTCCGGTGTAAATTCCGTGCAAATTCCCGGTGACAATTTGACCAGATTAGACGCCGAAATGTTCGATATACAAGTTTTAAGATGTTATCTTTTTTTCCGTGAAAGCGAGCACAGCAGCAGCAGTAGCGATACACAGCGAGAAATCGACGAAATTGATGAGACACTAGCTCCACTCACCGAAGAAACCATTATCGATGGTGTACCCAAGGCGTATCAACGCAAGGTACGGCTTTTGTGGCGTCATTGGAAAATAGTAGCACCCGAACGTCTCAAGTGGAGTAATGGCGGAACAGCGAGTATTGATGGCCGCGCAGTAGAGCGTTCAAATATTATAGAATTACTGAACGATGTGATTAGAAGGCGAAAAAATAACGACGGAGAAGCACCAGTTGGACGCATGGAGTTTTCTAAATTTGTTCAAACTTCCGATACTCTGACGAATTTAATAGGCAACAACATAGTCTAAAAATTGGCAGAGTACTCACAGCGCTTTGAATGCAACCAAACGGCGACTGAATAAGGAAGACGCGAATGCACAGCCCTCTCCCGTGCTTACGAAGAGAAGAAAGGCTGAACAAAGTAAAAAGAAGTGGTTACAATTCCAAATATAAAATCCGCACGCGCGCACACATACACACATACACACACACACACACACACACACACACACACACACACATGCATGCGTGCACAAACGCGTGTGCGCAGAGATATGATGTAGGAGAAATAGTATTACGATCTTTCGCACGAGGCAGGATATGCGGGTGCAAGAAATCTCGTACGCGTAAATAAAAAGAGAGGTAAATCCAATGAGAAGGCTAAAATATACGCAACACTTTGTAACCAAGACGCTTACACGCTTCATCATCCTATAAAACGAAAATTTCCAACACTGCACTATAAGGTTACGAACGTGGACGACCTGTGAGATTTACTACATTTAACCTCGATAAAAGATGTAACGTTGTATTTGCTTAAAACCCTATTAGAGCCTCACAATTAATTACTGAGACTCCAGCAAAACACCCAGTTATTATTCTTCTCCTTACCCCCCCCCCCCCGCTCCTTGAGCCTCAATTTTCCAGAGGGTTCGAATGAACTGTGACTACGAACCGACGCTGAACTCCGACACCGATAATCTTCATCAATGGTAACTCGCTAAATTTAACCTGAAAACATGTATGGGAATGGGGTAGAATATAGACGGGCACACAATAGTTTTAACATTCTCCAATGACAACATAATAAGTAATCACTAGGTTAATTTTATTAATGTGACCGTTGACGGTGGATGCCGCTCCAAGCTTCCCAATGGCTCCGGCTTGGTACCTGTAACATGGTAAACAAAAAGTACCAATAGTTATGACTACCGCACTGGCTCGGGCGTCTCCGGGAGCAATCAATACCACTAATCCTGAAAGAAACGATCACGACCCGTACGATCCCGACGTCCGCCTACACCACCCAGTGACCACACAACTTTTCTTTAACTTATGTATACTCTTGTTTTCGGTGAGTTGATCTACTCCGTATGCTAACTATAAGCGAACTAGAATCAGAGAGAGCGACCGCTCTGATTCAATTTAAGTCATCACCTCGGTCGCGTTCCTTCTATGACTCGTGTTCGTTTTCCATTGGCCTTTTCCCCCCTTATAACCCATCGCTAGTTTTTCTCCATGACTTGCATGTTATTAGTGTTACGTCCTGCCAAAAATATTTTTCTTTAAAATAATAAAAATTATTTTATTTCATTATTACATGAATCTCGTAAACCAATATCAGATTTCAGAGAAAAAAAAAAGAAAAAAATTTGGAATTCAAAATATTGTATAATTCCATCATGTTTCTTTTCCTTTATTACTTTGGATTTATTAATAAGAGATTAGAGATCTGATTCTCAATAGTTTTAAAATACAGAAGAGCACTTTTACCTAAGTACTTTTAGATACCAATCTTTTCGAATTAGAAAAATTGGCATAGTACCTCTTTTGACAATTATTTTGATTTCAACAATATAGAAAAATATATTGGAGCTTGATACAGTTTCCTTTTTTTTCAGAATATAAAAAAAAATATAAGATCCAGTTTTGTAAATAAAACTTGGAATCTTGTTGTAACCTTTAGTATTGTATGTTTCCTTTTCAAAGTATATGGGTCGTAACTGTACTTTTTTTAAAAAGTGTGCGCGGGGGGTCGTCGATTTTGTCGACGATTTTTTTTATGAAAGTACATATAAAAAAAATAGCTTGTGTAAAATTTCAGCCCCTTATCTCATTCCTAATTCCTGCTGGAATTTTTTTAAACCCTGATTTTGACCTGTTTTTAGCCAGTTTTCAAAAAATTCTAAAAGGCTGAAATTTTAACAAAATGAGGTCGGTGAGGTCTCATTTTTTTTGTATTCCTTCAAATTTTAAGAAAAAAAATACACTGATATGAAATGATGATTTAGGTTTTATTGGCGATCTGTGATATGGCCATTGCATTTCATCATTTTTAGATCATCTTTAAACCTCTATATCTCGTAACTGGTTCCACATTTTTGAACTCACTAGGTCTCTTTTTTTTTTTATCTCAACGAGACCTTTAATTTCTTTTTTTGAGGACCTAAATTGATTGAATAGACTTCAAGATACAGCCTTTTGAAGTTGACATTTTATCAAAAATCGCGAAAATCAACCGTGTTCATGGTCACAGTGTCAACCGAATTTTAATTAAAAATCATTAACAAAAGTATTTTTCATTAGAATATGATGTTATCTAACTATACTCTTTTCCTATCATAGGAAAAAGTAAAAAAATTATTTTTTGTCGAGCATTATAATATCTAATTTTTCGATACCTAAAATAATCAAAAATGGCTCTCTACTGACATGAATTCTATCATCTTATAATTATTTTTGACACGTATGCGTAACATAGATACAAAGGTGGTTCCGAGACCTTTAAAATCCGTAGTCGCTGATTTTTCTAGGACCACTAGAGCCAAAGTTATAGCCGTTTTTATAAAAAAATATTTTTCAAGTGGTAAAATTAGAGCTTGTGAAATATAGAAAAAGTTTTATTTACAAGATCAACCATAAGTTTGGCATAATTGTCCTAAAAAAAGTGCTGAGGCTGCATATTTTGAAGATCTTAGGCCATGTCTTCACTATGCGAGAAGCAGCGCGTATGCGACGCGAGCAAGCGATAGTAATGGCTTTAGGTTGATTAAATTACCTATGCAGACTTTATAGATAATTAAAGTTGAAAATAAGAATTTAAGTAAAATTTTTTTTATAATATTCATTTTATTTTAACTATTTTATTATCATTATTAAACGAAGTAAGTTTTGCTGTTAATGTTGAATCATCAATGGGTATAAAGCAGTGATATTTTCTTGTATTCTGTATAGTTCGGGTCAATTTAAAACGGCATTCTAGTATTTTACGCCTTTTCTCAATTGATTCTTGACTCACCTAAATAGATCTAAAAACCAAATATTCTATATTTTTATAACACATAATGATTTATTATTCAAATACATAATCAAATAATATAGTCAAAAAATCTAAATTATATTATTTTTACCTTATTCCATCAATATTTTCACTAACGTAATCATACATGTCTTTTGGATTTAAAATTGGTTTTTCTGATGTTCTTTGTAAGGATGCCCTGCGTACTGTTCGTTTAACCACTGCTCCACATCCATCACACGGACTTTTCCCATGGCTAGTAGAAAAAAAGTTGTGCGACTTAACTTTTAAGCCAAAATCCTCCTCATGATGGCAGATATTAATGAAATTGTTCCTACAGTAAATAAATACTATCTTGAAGGTAAAAATTATAAAAAATAAAATAAATCTGTTTAATATTGTGTACATAATAATACAAATTATTTGAACTTGCATCGTAGAAGTTGTTGCTTTTTTTAAATTTGATATACAGAAAAAATAAAGAACTGTTTTAGTAATTTATCTTTAAAGCTGTTTTCTACATAATGTAAAATTTTAACTTGCGTGTAACCTGCAGGTCCAGGATCTTTATTTATTTTGATGTTCTGGGTCTCAAAATAGTTTTTCACACAAATTAAATATACTTTCAGAATCTTACTTTGACATATTCTTAATAATTAAAATTAAATTTTTTCAGGTCATTTAATGAACAAAAATCTAAAGGTGTCTATTTTGTTCATATAATACGTATTAATATACTACAATAAAAGTACTCTTACTTGTTTTTGTATTGGGTAGGTGCTCCATCTGACATATAATGTACGTTCTCAATCAACGGAAAATCTCGTTTTAGAAGTGCAATGAGTTGCCCTTGAAAACTGCACAAGCATCATGTTTTAAACATTCACTAACAACACATACAGATAAGGTTTGTAATTTGTCGGTATTGTCTTCTTTATAATACACTACAAACGAGTGTACAGTTGCTTGTGTATTATTAAAATAAAATGCTTGGATCGAGTCTTGGCAAACAAATAAGAAATTTTCAGCAAAATCTTGAAGTATAATACATGTATCTGGAGTAATAATTATTTTGCAATGTTTTAAATAACATTTTTGCATTTCAGTCACATAATGATGCTTTGTTAACTCCCATAAGTCATTGGCTAAATTTATAATAAAATTTCTTGTAGGTTCTTTTACCATAATAAGACTGACTCTATTATTAGATTGGGATTCAGCATTATTTACCCAATTATGATATTCAATTTCTGAAACATCTTCGCATGAGCTTGATTCCAATATTTTCAGAATTTCTGCTTTACCAGGACAGTTTTCACAAAGATGTAGCATACAATCGCTCCAATCTGTTGAACAAACACAATCATTTAAAATTACTCGGTAAGCTAAATTTTTGTTGATGGCAGACAATTTTAATTTGACATTTTGGTGTATAGGACATACACAAATTGTATGTGTGCTCCAGCACTAATACATTCTTTTGGCCTTAAAGAAGCAAATATACTGAAACCTAGTTTGCGCTGATCTTTAAAATGCTGTTCATATTCTTCTTCCACCTAATTGTTGTATAGATCCTTCAAATCATACATCAACAGTCTTTTTTGTAACTTCTCTGTGATATTAGTAATAGGATTTTTAACACTGATGCAATCTTTAATGCCGCTACATATTCTACTATTGTTTTCATCTCTGTAATACTGAGTTACAGATTCTCTAACTTCATTAGAATGAATGCTGTACACTTTACGCTTAATAGTTCCTAAGACACCTGGAAAAATATATTTTGAAATTAATTTCAAATAGTGTATACTTAATCACAAAATAAAATCATAATAACAATATTATTTTTTTTAATTTAACGATTATCAAAACGATAAAATTTAGCTCAATGTTTATTCTATTTTAATTACTATGACTTGTTATATTGGAAGAAACGAAATAGTTTAGAATTAATTTATTTTTTTTATTTTTTTTTTTTTATTAATTTTAATAGTTCTTTTAAAATCCAATAATTACTTTATTATTTTTTATCTAATAATGAATAACGAAGGGTACCCCATGTTAAGATAGGCAAAATGCCACTATTAATGAAAGCGAAAAATGACAGTGATTTCATAGAAGTATACTAAAAAAAGAATTTTCTACGATTTTTCCGGGGTCCTATCTCGCCTCCTTATACCAGTAAGGCCTAAAAATCGCATTTTTTTGGAAATTATTTTTTTCTCCCGTTCCTCAATGTTAAAAAATTTAAAAAAAAATATGAGATTACAGCTTGTAAACAGAGAGAACATTGAGATTTCTCAAATATAGATTCTTTCTAATTAAATCGGATTTCATTTAAATGTTTAAATTACAATTCATGTATTATTTTACTTAATCCGTAAACAATACTTAAGCAATACGTAAGCAATACGTAAGTAATACATAAATAATAATACTTAAGTAATAATACATGAGTAATATAAACAAATAATTATGAGGATTTTAAATTAAATATTTTATAGGGGTACCCTTTATCATTATAGTTGCTTGAACAAAAATTACATAGATTTTAATAAATTAAACTAAAATTTTCTATTAATAATTCTCAAGTGTAATATAATATATGTAACCTAATGTATAAAGTATTATCGATTCTATATGTTTACACTATGTCTATAATCAAGATATTAAGAATTTATTACAACCCATTTTTTAACTTACCTACAGTAATTTTAAGTTCTTTTGCTTTATTAAACATATAACGTGAACATTGGAAATAATGTTTTGCTTGTTCAAATTTCCAATGATTTGGAAGTAATGTCAATAACGATATTTTTTTATCAAAATTAGTTACTTCATTATAACATTTAATTATGTTTCCAATCATTCCATAAAATGACATACTATCCTCTTGTAGCTATTTAAGATTGCATTGAGTTAGCAAATTAAGATTCAATGTTTTATTAACTGTTGTACAAAATTTCGTATTCATTGATTCTAAAACACTGTATGTTTTATTTTCCAAGCGATAATCACTATGTTTCTCTCGTTTAAGAGGAGGTTCATCAAATCCATCGAGCATTTTATTTAAACGTTGAAATTCTTGGCTCAATAATATATCTTCTGAACTGTCTGATGTACACACTTGGCTACTTGAAGAAACTTGACTACTTGATGAAAGCTGCTCATTATTATTTACGTTTAAACCATCATTCCCAGTGTTTTCATCTTTTTCTGCATTTTTTGTTATTATTGATGTAATTTTGAACTCACAGTTTTTACAGTACTTATTACCTGGATCTAAATTTATATTACAAATATTACGAAATTTATAACATTTATCAGCACTAATCATTACTAAATTATTCTCAATGGATTTTGAATGATTATTAAAACAATTGCAACACTTCCTTTGTTTACTTGTATATCGAGTATCATATTTATGAAGATGATGGTCGCAAATAAATTTATTTTCTACATTAATATCAAAATTTTTAATCCTAAATGATAAATACAGCTTTAATTCATTACTAAGATTACTAATTAGATTAAGAGATTTATTTCTTGTGTAATGCTCTAAATGACATTTATCATCCTCATGCAATTCACCAATATAGCACATCATTTTCTTTCAATTCCTGAGAATATAACACTTACAAAACACAATTGTACAATTTATAAAACTCAACCGAACCAATACTGATATACTTGGTAATAGTTCTGCTCAACTACCTTCACAATTCTACTTAGAAATATTCATTTCATTTTTTATTGTAACTTGTACTCATAGTTTAAGGACATTCCGTGCCGTGTGTCGTGTAACGGATGACGGGTTCACGGGTGTCTCGCACAGAAAAATGGATGTCTGTCATCTATTAACTTACGTCAACACAGGTTAAAGGAAACTATCTATGTATGTTTCATTTAACCTGAGCTTATAAGTATAACGGACGTAAAACTATAGAAAACCTGCATTTAAGACCATGTCTATACTAGGAATGCGAGAAGCGCAACCGGTGCGCGCATGCGACAAGCTATACGTTTTGCACAACGTACTTGAAATACTTAAAAGGATAAATAATATCGTTGTATACGATTGAACGTAAACGTGAGTTCATATTATTAGGGTTTGTTAGCGAGAAGAAATAAACGGGAAAATTAGACTTCAAAAGTCTATGCAACCAACTCTACTCGAAAGTGAAAGTTGATTGCAGAAAAAGGTATGAATGCTTATGCGTACGAGTAAACAGGCAATAAGGCATTGTATAGGTAAAACGGAAAGTGGTAAGGTAAAAGGAATGTGCATAAAGCACGTAGCAACTAGGCGCCGCAGGACTCTATTTCAGCCCGCTGGGTGATGTTTTTCATAGTGGGAGCGCATCGGACGCTTGCCATCTAGCGGGCACTTTGGATACTTCAATCCCGAACAATCGTAGTAGATCAGTTAGTAGATCTATATTTAGCGATAAATAATATCGTCAATAATATCGTAGTGAAATGATATTATTTATCATTTTAAGTATTTTAAATATTTTGTCCAACACGTATTACTTGCTCGCATCGCTTGGGCTGATCGCACGTGCTTCTCGCATAGTGTAGACACGGCCTAAGATCTTCAAAAGATGCAGCCTCAGCACTTTTTTTAGGACAATTATGCCAAACTTATGGTTGATCTTGTAAATAAAACTTTTCCTATATTTCACAAGCTCTAATTTTACCACTTGAAAAATATTTTTTTATAAAAACGGCTATAACTTTGGCTCTAGTGGTCCTAGAAAAATCAGCGACTACGGATTTTAAAGGTCTAGGAACCACCTTTGTATCTATGTTACATATACGTGTCAAAAATAATTATAAGATGGTGGAATTCATGTCAGTAGAGAGCCATTTTTGATTATTTTAGGTATCGAAAAATTAGATATTATAATGCTCGACAAAAAATTATTTTTTGACTTTTTCCTATGATAAGAAAAGAGTATAGTTAGATAACATCATATTGTAATGAAAAATACTTTTGTTAATGATTTTTAATTAAAATTCGGTTGACACTATGACCATGAACACGGTTGATTTTCGCGATTTTTGATAAAAACGTCAACTTCAAAAGGCTGTATCTTGAAGTCTATTCAATCAATTTAGGTCCTCAAAAAAAGAAATTAAAGCTCTCGTTGAGACAAAAAAAAACGAGACCTAGTGAGCTCAAAAATGTGGAACCAGTTACGAGATATAGAGGTTTAAAGATGATCTAAAAATGATGAAATGCAATGGCCATATCACAGATCGCCAATAAAACCTAAATCATCATTTCATATCAGTGTATTTTTTTTCTTAAAATTTGAAGAAAGACAAAAAAAAATGAGACCTCACCGACTTCATTTTGTTGAAATTTCAGCCTTTTAGAATTTTTTGAAAACTGGCTAAAAACAGGTCAAAATCAGGGTTTAAAAAAATTCCAGCAGGAATTAGGAATGAGATAAGGGGCTGAAATTTTGCACAAGCTATCTTTTTTATATGTACTTTCATAAAAAAAATCGTCGACAAAATCGACGACCCCCCCGCGCACACTTTTTAAAAAAAGTACAGGAACGACCCATATATATTTTCGCGATGTAGAGCGCGCAATCGCGCGAAAGTGCGTTGCGGACCGCGCGCAATTCAAACTCCTAAGAAAATGAAATATCTGATTTGCGCAGTAAGAATGGAGTAAACACGGTGGTACCAACGTAATTTCATTTGTGTGGTAAGTACGTAGCGATCTTAATAGCCCCTCGACATCTCTCTGTCAGAAAATATGCCACGAACTTAAGCCGAGAGCTTTACCTTCGGCGCGGAGAGACGATCGACTGTCCGAAACGTTTCAGAGCGCGAATAGTGCTCCCGCTCTCGTAGAAGGAACAACCCTTCCTCTCACTGATTAGTTTAGCCATTTACGTATACTGAAAAGAGAAGGGAGACCAGACTTTTTGAGCCAAGAGTTCTCGAGCGACTGCAGCGAACGCGCGATCAGCGACACTGAGTTTTCGAGCGAATCTTCGCATAATTACAAGGTGCCAGCAGTCCACGTACAAGAAAAAAATCGAACCTCGCAAATTTCCGGACAAAACAGTCGATATCTATCTTTTTCTTAAAAAGCTGCAGACGTTAGATCTATAATTTTTTCTCTAATTAACAACCCTGTCAGAAACTTTCGATTCAAATGAATTAAAGCCAATTAAAAGTATAATCAGTTAGAATCTGATTTTTTAATTGGATAATACCGAATTAAAACCAATTTAAACTATTAGAATGTATTTAGATAGATTATACAAATAAATAGGTTTCGATCAGATCTGCTACACCGGATTTTTCTTCAGTTGTTTTATTTTGTTTAATAGTACATCTGATTAGATCTCATGATTTTTAATTACCTATTCATTTTTATATTCGCTCTAAATCAATTTTAATGGTTTTAATTGTTCGGGCAATGTACGATTAAGAAATCCGATTTAGACCGACGATACTGTGAATAATTAACCAATTATTGGTTTTAATTTATTTGAATTCGATATTTTTAGAAGGGAATGCTTATATAAATATAGTTTTAAAAATATATTTGGAAGAATAAGAAATTATTTATTTTGAAAAATTATTATATTTGTGGAAGTATATAAATGATTTAGTCATTATAATAATTACTATTTCTACATTAAAATTTTTTAATACTTTAGTAATAAAAAAAAACGCTGCCAATTCATTGGCAGGTGGCTTCCTCAAACTTAATTTACTGATTCCTTTATGGTACATTTCGACACAGATGTGCAAGATGATTAGTTACTCGCTTCGGTCGTGCGGAAAACGTCACATGAGCTAAAAATCTTCTTACAGATTATAATTATTTATATTCTGCAATATCATGATATTTTTTTTTTTTAAATTGACCATTTAGTTTGGGAGTTATAAGCTTTAACAAAAAAAAAGAAAAACACGTTTTTGTTTATAACAAGAGAACCATAGAAGCTAAAGTAATTTTTTTTTAAATATAGATATTTTTATGCTTTTTCGAGTTCTATTTGTCCAATTCAAATATCTCAATGTTATCATTAAAAAAAGCAAAAATCAATTTTTCGAAAATCGAAGATTCACCATAAAACAAAAACAAATCTACAAAACAAAAAACGGATTTTTGACTCGCAATCACACAAAACAAAACAAAAAAAATGAGACCTGCCCGGTTAAAATCGGTAGAGTAGAAGCTGAGATGATGCGTATATACACACACCCACATACATCCATACAGACATTTTTCAAAAACCATGTATTTTGATTGCTATCGAAAAACAATTATAACATGTTTTTATAACAGCTCAAAAAATTACTATCAGAAAGCTTCCTCTAGGAGGAAGCAAAAATAAATCATACCTATTATTTTACTCATATTTTGTACATAATTTAAAAATTAATACTTTTTAATCATCATAAATGAATTTAATTATAATTATGTCATAAATTGTTGCAAAAATTATAAATTTTTTTATTAAAAATTAATTAAAGAAATCAGCAAATTAAGTTTGAGGAAGCCACAGGCAAATGAATTGGCAGCAATTTTTTATATTATTTTAATTTAGCTAATCTACAGAGAGAAACCCTTTTATAATTGATATTTTTCTTAGTTAATATATTACTTTTCAGTAATAAGTAAAAAAAAATTATTAGTCAAATGTGTCAATTAGTCAAATGTGGTAATCAAAGGGTTAATGAGTACATGATAAAGTTTATGGTGCTGATTCACAACCTGCACTTCACGTGGGACAATTTCTGTGTTTTGAGCCACGCCGACCCGCTACTACCTGTTCTAGGCATATCAAGGATAAGGAGGCGCCGTTCTTTCTCTACCCCTAAAACGGCTACAAACACGTGAAGTGCTTTTTGTTACGCTGCAAGCTCAGGAGCATTGAGGACCGCGCTCGCGCTCTCGGAACCCATGAGGTCGTTGAGATAAATATGGGGGCGGCCTAAACTTGTGCTTTTAACTGACCAATAACGCGCTATCGCACGATTTCTTCCCGCAGGACTGCTACTGTCTATAGACAGTCACCTACAGGTGAGAATGAGAACAGGTTGATCAAGTGGCTGGTAATCAGGAATCTTCTCGACAAATCCTCCATCGCCGCCTCAGACTAGTAGTCATTCTTCATTCTACTCTGGAAGCTGACAATATAAGTCCGGATAAGCTGTTCGCCATGGTGTTTTATTGGAGCACCATGTAGTCCGAGATGAGGCCGACTTTTAAGGTGGCTTTGGCGGTCTACTAGACCTAAGCTATGAACATTTTTTACAAAGATTCATTTACACAGGGTTATTAACCTAAGCTATGAACATTTTTTACAAAGATTCATTTACACAGGGTTATTAACCTAAGCTATGAACATTTTTTACAAAGATTCATTTACACAGGGTTATTAACATAACGGAAAAATTATTGTTAGAAAATTTCCAATGTTGCAAAAGTAGATTTTGTCTACTAAAAAAAAATCAATAAGTAATCATATTCATTTTTGTTTTTCATTCAATTTTAATTTGGAAGATCTCATTTTCTTCCTTGTTTAATTTCAGGGGAAGTGAACAATATCAAAATTGGAAATTTTTCAAAATCTCCCAAGTTATGTTCAATTGGTTGTAGATTTGTCACTGAATTTTATAAGCAATTGCATATAACTTCGCAGATTTTGAAAATTTTCCTATTTTGATATCGTTGACTCCCCCTGAAATTGAACAAGGAAGAAAATGAGACCTTCCAAAATTAAGATTGTAATGTGTGAATGAATCTTTGTAAAAAATGATCATAGGTTTAGGTCTACTAGATCGCCGAAGCCACCTTAATCAGCTCGTCCCCTGCATGTAGGAGTTCCACCGAGCGCTAGAAGGCGAACGATATCAACTAAGAAATATAGTATGTACAACACTTTTATCATAGGTAGTCGTTCTTTGACTACAGAATCCCTGAGCGAGTCGATCGATTCATGTATCCAACTTAGAATATGTATGATGAAGCGCAGGGTTTTGTGACAGTTAATCAACGCTTCGAAAAATTCATAAAATCATTATAATTAAAATAATTATATCTGCAAGATCGATGGTTGTGTAAATAGGGGCTCGTACCCTCTTCGCAAAGGAGCGACCCAATAATTTAAACCTTAAAATTCTTGAATTACATGAATCATCAAGGTAATGAAAGAAGCTTGAAAAGACGTTAATTAAAACAAATTTATCAAGTAAACCAATATTCATACACGTTAGAAAGGTCCTAGATAAATTTGTGAAGCTAAAATTTATAGCGATTATCAGAGGCGTGAATGAGCGAAGAATTTTGAGTTATTAAAGTTTTATCTTGATGGTGTGATTTTAATTTTTGTAACCTTAGTTCGTGCAGTTTTCCTCTTCCGCGACTCTCTAGTCAAAGCAGTGCTAAATGAAGGGATTACCTTAAAATAAAAAAAAAACCATAGTCGAAATGTAATTTATTTATTTAAAATGATTGAAATAGTCAATGTATTATAATTAAAGTGTAATTAACACGAGTAAGACAACTTTTTTATCAGGATGTCGATATTTTAGAAACAGCACGAACAATTATTGATAAAGGACCGTAATATATTTATTTTTCTTAACCGATTTTAATTTTCAAGGTCTCATTTTGTTCCTTAAGTAACTTCATGGTGACTTGCCGAAGGAAAAATTTGAAATTATTCAACTAGCTATAACTTTCTGAGTTTTGAATAATTTTGAATTTTTCCTTTGGCAAGTCTCCATGAAATTACTTAAAGAACAAAATGAGACCTTGAAAATTAAAATCGGTTAAGGGGGTAGTACCACCTTCAAACACGCAGAAATAATCGCCTATTTCTTACTGACTCATTTGCTTTTCTAAATACATAATAAAGTTATAAGTTCGTTAACAACACAGTTGCGGATCCGGGGGGGGGGGGGGGGGGGGGGGGGGTGCCTCCCCACTAAAGTCCACTAGCAGATATTTAGGAGAAAACAAATGAATAATTAAATAAACTCTAAAACCCAAATAGCCAAGGGATGCAGAGTTTACGTAGAAGAGGAAGGAAAGCAGACGGGCAGAAAAAAGCAAATTGATAATTGAATTAACACCAAAACCCAAGTAGCCGGGGGATGCAAGTTTCACGTATGAAAGGAAGACACGCCGACGGGCGGGAGAAAGTAAGTTGATTATTAAACCCGAATAACCGGGTAGAAGAGGGACGCACACAGATGGGCGGGAAAAAGAAAGTTGAGGATTAAATTAACTTGTAATGTAGGGTTTTGATTACCCATTTCTGAGTAACTTAATGGATTGAATCACACAACACCGAATATTATACATTACTTAAGATAATATAAAAGAGTTTATTGACATCATTTCAATTACAGAGGTTAGATCGATTTCAACATCGAGATATAAATGTCCCTGTACCGACCAGCATGAAGCATACAATTCGCGGATTCCGTGCATATTGAAAATATGCGATACAAGCTCGAATGTCAAACGCGCACAGGCCAAATAATATTCTCCTACCTTCTCGAGTTTCGCTCGCTTCTGATTCTGACAGCAAGGCTCCCCCAGGACCCTCGGCTCGCTCACAGTCACCCTCACAATCACACTTCACTCAGGACTCTACGCGAGACTCTCGCTGAGTTTCGCGGGACCAAAGTAGGAAGGAGACGGATATTAATTGGCAGATGGCCGTAATTAAAGGTGTAACGTTCGACAGTTAGATTCTCGGAAGTTATCTCACAAAAACTTATGATTGCGGCGCACGTCCGACTATCCTCGCGGTCAGGCAGAGAGCGAGTGCCCTTCGCCCTGTCGCTCGCTCCGTCGATCGCCGTAACGCTGTTGTCATTTCACAGCTCGGCATGTCCGGCCGGTACGTTCGGAAACGTTTCGGCTGGCACTTTTCAACAGCAGCAGCAGCTGGCTTTTGGTATGGCTGGGCCAGGGCCTTTTAATGTGCAGCATTTGCATGCCTCGAGACGTGCCTTATGCTCGGCTCGGGGGCGTCCGAGCTACTCGGCTTCACGCCTCAGAAACTGTCGGTCCTCAGCTGCTGTCGTCTCGGTGCGGGGCTCGGGCGGCTGTCTATTCTATTCGTATTTCGCGCTTTTTGCGCCACTCGCTGTGCTCGGTACTCGCATACACTTGCGCATACACACATTCATGCAGCTGTATAAGTCCTAGCCTCGCCTTGCCGGGCTCTCTCCTCTTATTGCTACAACTCTCTCATAACACCCCCTCCTTCAAAAGCCCAAGTAGCCGGGGGATACATGTTCCACGTATGAGAGGAATACACGCCGATGGGCAGGAGAAAGTAAGTTGATTATTAAACTCCAAAACCCAAATAGCTGGGGACGTGAGTTCCACGTAGAAGAGGAAGGCACGCAGATGGGCAAAAGGAGGTAAGTTGATTATTAAATAAACTCCAAAACCTGAATAGCCTGGGAATGCGAGTTCAACGTAGAAGAGGATGGCAGACTGACGGGCGGGAAAGAGCAAGCTGATTATTAAAAAAGCTGTAAAACCCAAATAGTCGGGGAATGCGAGTTCCACGCAGAAGGGGAAGGAACTCTCATATTAGGTTTTATCTGTGTGCATATTCTGTTTCACATAAATGGTTATGTTTATGTGTGTGTATAAGTGAGTAAACGCGGAGTGTTGGCAGCGCCGAGAACTGCGCGAAGCGCGCGTGAACGGCGCAGGGCCGTACGACAACGTCGGGAGAGAGAGAGCTATGCGAGCCGCGAGTGCGAGTGGTAGTCTACGAGGCTGCGAGTCAAAAACTCTAAGCGAGAGACATAGAGCGTGTTCCTGGGGACGAGTTAGGCTGGAACGATTAGGTAGCTCTGTGCCGAAGTTTACCCCAATAGCACCGAATATTGGAGCAACATTGCTCCAATACTGCTTTGTCATATTCCCCATATTCGCGAATATTCCCTCAACACTTTTATACATGGATGCTATATTGGAACAATGTTGCTGCATTCCTTGATTTCCGTTTCACCATTGCTTTTTTAAAGTGATGAGTCAGGCCCTCTGTCACAGCAATATTGCAGCAATATTGAGCCAATATTTCTCAACACGAATGGAATATTATTTTTAAAATTATATTTTTATGCTGGGTTTTCTAATGACTTGGCAATATTGCAAGAATATTTGTACAATATATATGAACACTGGAAGAATGTTCCCGTTTGGCCACTGATTGTTGGAGCAATATTGCCTCAATGTTGCTTTGACATATTCGCGACATTCCCCTTAAGGGGAAATTCACTAATGTATTTTGGAAAGTTCTATCATGGTATTCTTGGAAATCAGGCGACCGTTCCTATACCGATATCGGAAGTGTTCTTCGAGAATGCCTACATGATGCTAGTCAGATACTCCTTATGTGTTATCCATCAAGAAAAAATGGCTCGAACGTTTCAAATTCAACGTTCACGATGTAACGGAGATGGGTTTTCCACCGTTGGACAAGATCAAGCTTGTGACAGTTTGTCCAAACCATGAGAGCGCGTACAAAACCAGCTGTGCACTTCATAACGTTAAACTTCTGAAAGAATTCTACGAAAATTGTGAGACGTCTATGGATTGGGAGTAAATGCTTCATTCGTGTCTCTGACGTCGTACAAGATGGGTCAAAGCTCAAGACCAATTACTTATACTCCTCTTCCTGACTCCAAAAAAGAAGATTCAAAATGGAAAAATATTCTCAAAAGTATTCCACAAATATGAATTCTTTTCCCGAACGTGATAATTATAAACGATTAAAACAGTAGATATTATATCAAAAATATTATAAGTAATAGAGAATGAATAATTATAAATTTAATCTTAAATATGCGCAATATGAACCGCTGCCATTTCGAGTGATTGATGCTTATAGAATTCCGAGCTAAAAATGTTTTGAGGGTTCTGAATCGCAAAAGTGGGTGATTGACGCTCGCGGAATTTCACAAACGCTGGCCCACCAAGTTGGCTTATTGACGCTTGTGTAATTCCACACAACGCGCGCTAACAATGCTGAGGGGGTTCTGGCGCACTGCGCGGGGTTGAGTTATCACCGCTCGAGGATTTGTGCGTCAGAACCCTCCCAGCTTATCTACTGTTAGCATTTTGACAAATTGATTTTGGCGTATGGGGGGGGGGCTGGTGAAATTATTGCTTAAAACTGTTATAAATAATCGAATTTTACCAGCTTTTATGGTTGTAAATAATTGTAAATAAATCATAGATTACGTTAGCACTTTGATAAATTGATTATGGCGTATGGGGGCTGGCGAAATTATTGCTTAAAATTGTTATAAATAATCCACTTTTACCAGTTTTTATGGTTGTAAATAATTGTAAATAAATCGTAGATTACTTTAGCACTTTGAAAAATTGATTTTGGCATATGAGGGGGCTGGCGAAATTATTGCTTTAAATTGTTATAAATAATCGACTTTTACCAGTTTTTATGGTTGTAAATAACTGTAAATAAATCGTAGATTACGTTAGCACTTTGAAAAATTGATTTTGGCATATGAGGGGGCTGGCGAAATTATTGCTTTAAATTGTTATAAATAATCGACTTTTATCAGTTTTTATGGTTGTAAATAATTGTAAATAAATCGTAGATTACGGTAGCGCTATGAAAATTTGATTTTGGTCCGGGAGGGCTGGCGAAATTATTGCTTACAATTGTTATAAATAATCGACTTTTACAAGTTTTTATGGTTGTAAATAACTGTAAATAAATCGTAGATTACGTTGGCACTTTGAAAAATTGATTTTGGCATGTGGGGGGCTGGCGAAATTATTGCTTAAAATTTTTACAAATAATCAACTTTTACCATTTTTTATAGTTGTAAATAATTGTAAATAAATCGTAGATTACGGTAGCGCTTTGAAAAATTGATTTTGGCATGTGGGGGGCTGGCGAAATTATTGCTTAACATTGTTACAAATAATCGACTTTTACCATTGTTTATGGTTGTAAATAATTGTAATTAAATCGTAGATTACGTTAGCACTTGGAAAAATTGATTTTGGCGTACGGGGGTACTGGCGAAATTATTGCTCAAAGTCGTTCTAAATAATCGACTTTTACCAGTTTTTATGGTTGTAAATAATTGTAAATAAATAGTAGATTACGTTACCGTTCTGAAAATTGTGGTTTTTTTATGTGGGGGCTGGCGAAATATTTTTCCCGCCCCCCTTTTGTTTATTTATAACTTTGTTTATACACTTGTAAAAAAATCGATTGTTATTGTAATTAATTGTAAAAAACGTGTCCAAAATCATTCAATTGCTTATTTTAGGATTAGTGATTTGCGGAGGCGGAGGAAATGTACGTATAAAAATAGGGGGTGCAACCCCTTATCATTAAAACTGTATCTAAATACTCGTCTTTTTATAAGAAACAAATAGGTGTTGGTTTCATTAAAAAATTCCGATTCCATCGCGAGATATTAAAACTGTTTTTGGGAGTGAACAAGGGTGCTTTTCACCCCTAGATGTCTTTCTCAACAAAAAAAAAAAAAGTGTCAAATATTTTTCGATATTCTAACCAGTTGCAAAGTTTCATGAAAATCGGAGGTAGACACTAACAAAAAGATGATTAATTAAATTAGGGGTAATTCGTCTCGTCAACGTGTTTTTGTTTTTAAATCTTGAAATATGTCAACTATAATTTTCAATTTTCTTCTCATAGCATGGCAATTTTCATTCAAATGTAGCTCATTAAAACATTTTTATATAAAAAATAGAAGGGAAAATATATTTACCCTTATAAAAAATAGGGGATGCAATCCCCAGCATTAAAACTGTGCCGAAAAACTCGACTTTTCATCAGAAACAAATAGGTGTTTGTTACATTAAAAAATTCCGATTCCAGCTTAAGATATTAAAAAAAAAACGGTTTTTATGGGTGAACTTTAAGGGCGGTTTTCACCCCTTAGATATGTTTTTCCGCAGATAAAAAAAAATACGTGTCAAATATTTTTTGACACTACTCATATGCGAAGTTTCATGAAAATCGGAGGCGGACACCAAGTATCCTTTCCTTGTGAGTGTGAGTAGTAATTTACTTATTTGCACACCGAGTGATGAGAAGTACATCACATCGTGCAGTCGCGCCAAAATTCATTTGTATAACACATACATAGTCGTTCACGATTTGATATACGTACAGATGCGCACGTACATATAAATAGAGTCACATACTCACACGCACATTAACACTGTAGTCATGCACTGATACTGTTATGTGTTCGTCTACCATCATCAAACATAAGAACAAAAGCGTTGCCAAGCGACTAGTTTGTTGTTCTCGATTCGAGTTAGTTGATCCGAGACGTTGTTGTTGATAACATGTTTTATTGTGTGTGTTTATGATCTTAAATAAAGTTATATGTTATTCTTTTGTAATTATGGTTATTATTAATTACTGTATGTGTGTGCGAATGTAACCTTTTGGGGGTTCGTCCTAAATTTTGAAGATAAAATGGGCGGATTTGAAAAATCAGCAAAAAAAAAGAAAGAACGACGCATACATCGCTGTATGTACCCTTCCGATCGAAGACAAGAGCACTGGCTGCTGCCGAAGTTTCTGCTGCCGATACTGCTACGGCTAATACTACCGAAACCGATTAATGACATGCGCTTGGCGGCTGGTGGCGCACGCTTGGGGACTGATACACGTACGATGACCGATGACTCATTGACGCTGACATCTCACCGACGGTCGGTGTACTCCAGCCTACTCTTCTTCATGAAACGCTCTTGGAGCTTTAAAATTAAACCAGATGAGTACAATCCTACATTCTAATACACAAACAACACCAACAACCTCCGTAGTCTACACGAGTAACAAGAACACGCAGCGTATTAGGTTAGATGATAATTCATTTGAAAACACGAGATCACTTGTTGAAAATTCGGTAACACCAATCGATTTAAGGTTAGGTTACAACGTAAAATCTGATATTTATGATAAGCAACTGATAGTACGTCCCCTTTGTCTGAGTATTTAAATCAGTTCAATTTAATTGCATATATACGTATATATGCTTTCTCTTTAAGTTCACACCGATCAGGGTCGTAACTTTGACTCTTAACTAGTTAAAAATTGTCCAACCTGCTAGGAATTCGAAAAACTAGGGCCACATATGTGTAATGTACACATATAACCGAATGATCAGGTAGAAAGACAATAAGACGATACTCGAATACTTATCTAAATATATATCAGATAACCAAGAAGATTGGGGTCATTTGATTTCCTTGTGTATTTTTAGTTTACAGATCATCAGTACATCAACAATTGAAACCATTCCAGCGGAGATGTACACCGGGACTGATTTGAGACTTCCTCTGGATTTTATTCGAGGATATCCTCTCAAAAGAGAAGAATATTCTAATTATGGAAGTTATGTTCGGAAACTGTCTGTTAAGAAGATCAATGATGTCGTTTTCTGCATTCAGAAGACACCAAAACACAAAAAGAGGATCATTCATTTTGATCAATGACGACTTACCACGATAGGTAATTTCTTCTGCTCTGCTAACGGTTATTTTGAGCCGAGGTTTTTCCCGTGAGACACAGGGCAAATGCCAGAGCAGGGACAGAGGTGAGGTACCACGGCATGCCAACTCCCCAATTATGTCCAAGAATTACCAACAAGACTCTACCCACCGATAATGACATGAAAATACCCGGATGAGTCAAGGATTAACCCGTTTAAAAGTAGACAATTTCCAAAAGATTTCAAGATGATTTCAAGATGTTTTCAAGAATTCAAGATGGACCAATTCAAGAGACGGGCCCTTTAGCCGTGTGCGAAGGATCAGCCCGCTTGAAGATGATGCCATTTTGATTCAGTTTTGAAAGAGGAGAACTATTCTTTAAGAGACAGGCCCTTTGGCCGTGTACGAAGGATTATCCCGCTTGAAGGAGACGTCTTCTGTTTTGTTTTATCTTAAGATTGTCGGGACGACAATCTAAAATTAATGACACGATGATACCCAAAAATGACGATTCTATTTTTTAAGAGACGGGTCCTCTGACTAGATAAGTCAAGGATCAACCCGCTTAAAAATGGATGATTTCAAGATGATTTCAAGATGATTTCAAGATGATTTCAAAATGATATAAAGAATTCATGATGGACCAATTCTGATTGTCGGGACGACAATCTCAAAGAAGGGGGAATAATGTTATGTGTTCGCCTACCATCATCGAACATAAGAACAAAAGCGTTGCCAAGCGACTAGTTTGTTGTTCTTGATTCGAGTTAGTTAGTTGATTCGAGACGTTGTTGTTAATAACATGTTTTATTGTGTGTGTTTATGATCTTAAATAAAGTTATATGTTATTCTTTTGTAATTATGGTTATTATTAATTATTGTATGTGTGTGTGAATGTAACAATACATATATACCGGCATAATGTTTATCTAATTACAGTCACACGCAAGTACGTACACAGTTGCGAAAATAAAAAATGTTTTATATTGATGTGGGAACTTACACCTGCTGCCTCGGGAAGATCGACAGATTCCCACATCAATATAATCACAATATCCGAGGGATAAATTCATACGATAACACACACCGTGTTATTACATCAAAATATGTTTTATGTCGAATTTTGGTTAACACGTGCGATAATTGCGCGATTATCGCGCCAGAAAATGGTCGATAGACTGACATGATCATCGCGCGATTCATCGCACGACATTTTTCAATAGTGGGGCCGGTGAATCAATAGTCAGAGTCGGTTAGGTAATTAATAGAAAGTTTATTAATGAGAAAGTCTCTTAATCTTAGGTAGATATATAAATATGCGGGTTGGTTTTGGACTATCGGTTGGCCTACTGCCTGTCCAGCGCACACTCGAATTTCTGGATATATGATTCGATACAAAGCCACGGCTACACTAGCCACGAATACTTCGAAATGGCACTATGCCGCGGCCTGCGCCAACTTGGTTCCGATACAATCCTGTAGCTCGCTTCGCAATACGACCTCTGCCTCTCGTCACGGTCCAGCAACGTCTGCCGCGCCGCTCTCGCGTCACTCTCGTCTCTCGACTGCGGCCAACCTTACAACTCTCATACACACTTCTCGACATGCAAACACTTTCTCTCGACACATACCTATCTCACACACATACATACAAGAATAGTAACCTAATAACTATAAGATTATTTTCGACATTCTGCATATCTTTACGTAAACATAAGTTATCTATATATTATCTCTATGGACTATGGTTAACTATCGCCCTGATGCAAATGTACATTTCATATTGTATTAGACGAGCAACGTACAGTAGCGAGGTGAAGCGCGCGACACAGACACACACACCAATATACATGCCTCCCCACCATTCTATTGCGTAAGCGACGCGAGCAGCAGCAGCGGCCGACTTGCGTCCCTCCCTCTCTCGACTGCAGGCTTCCGTAAGGCGAAGACGGTGTGCGCGCAGAGCATGAGACGCTCCAAGAAGAAGATTGTACTAAACCATTAATTATTTAATTAAATTCTTATATATATCAGAAACAGCTTTTCTTTCATTAACCAACATCACGCATTCTCATTTTATCCAACACGCCCTATTGAATTAGAGTCATGCAATTTTTTCAAAAGGAAGTTGAGACACGTACATTTTTCAACGATTACATTAGACTCACGTAAATTTTCTGACGACACGTAAAATTTTCATTCTTACAAACACGTAAAAGATTATGTTCATGTAAATCACTTAAAAAAGAGAATATATTGTAGACACGTAAAAGAAGGACAATACTGACAAGGAAACCTTACGAGGTGTTCGCCCCCAATTTTCTTGAAACTTAAATATGTAGAAATTATAAAAAATAAGACACGCGTATTTTTTTATCGGCGGAAAAACGATTTTAAGGGGTGAAAACAACCCTTAAGATTCACCCCTAAAAATCGATTTTTTGAAATCTCTCGAGAACGATTAGGTTATGTGAGATAAAGGTAGTTATGTGAGATAATTTTCATCTGAAGGGGTTGCATCCCCTAATTTAAAAAAAAATATAATCTTTTCAGTTTTTCAATATGAAAACTTTAAATTATATCAAATTAACTTAAAAATAATTTTTTATAAATAAAATAAAAAACTAAAGTTGGGGTGTTTTAAGTTTTTTACGATTAAACTGATTTTGAGGGATTGCTTACACTCTAATTTGTTTACTATATATATTATAGTTTAAAATTTTTCTGCTTGTAATTTTCTTGTTTTTTAAAGTAACTGTAAAAATTATAAAAAATAAATCACGCGTATTTTTTTTATCGGCGGAAAAATGATTTTAAGTGGTGAAAATAACCCTTCAGATTCACCCCTGAAAATCAATTTTTTTGATTATGTCGAGAACTATTTGGAGTTTTGCATTTAAAAAAATGAAAAATTATTTGTTTTAAGAAGGCTATTTTGTGTATTTGCTGCTACTGGTAGTCTTTTTTTATAATATTTCCATAATTGAAATTAATGGCCAATTTTCTACCATTTGTTATTGGTGTTTTGGTCTTAGGTTTTTTATTAAATAATAGAACACCAATTTTTTATTTGTTCGACGTTTCGGACATTTTATTTTATATGTCCCTCTTCAGGATAAATGAGAGTTTTGTCAAATATGTTTGCGGGAGCACAATCCGCTCGTCAATAGGGAAGTTTTAAGAAGGCAATTAAATTATATGAGTACAAAATGTAATTGTTTCGTAAATAAAAAAAAAAAACAAAGTAAATTTGGTTTGCTTCATGAATGTATTGACAATGCGATTTAAGGAGCAGTTAACGGAGGTTACGCGTAATTAAAATATTTTTTAATTTAAATAAAGTTTTTTATTATAAAAAATTATAAAGTATTATAAACTTACTTAAACATATATTTTGAGACTTATCATTGATAACTAGTATAACATATTAATTATATTACATATTAGAACATTATTTAAATTATTTAAAATATAATAAATTACCTATAAAGTATACATTTTTAAATTCTGTTAACTTTGTTCATTTGGCTTGGAAAATATTTACTGTCCTATAAAAAAAAACTTATGTTTAAATTCAAGATTTATAATGACTGTATTTCATAACTGTCCCTAGATAGACTCCGCAGTCGAAGAAAAAATGTTTATGTCAATTAGCTGATGACTTTAATATACAACAATACATTTCTAATTGTACGCGCGGAAACTAATGGAGGCTACATTTTCGGTGTTTACGAATTTTTTTAGGATAGATTTTTCATATTTTTAAATATGACTATGGAATATATTGTTAAAAAATTGAAAGTATCTGCAGAAATTTTTGTCTTATTTGTATAAATGAAATAGTTTTGTATTTTTATTAAAGAACACAATCGGCCGATATTTTGAGAAATCACCATATAATGTGTCTACACATAAAAAAAATGTGTACAAAAATAATGTGCACAAAAATAATGTGCACAAAAATAATTTGCACGAAAATTATCTGCACGTATAATGCACGAACTATTATGTGCGATTCTTATGTGTATGAAACATTACCAGCCCGTCACTTGAGTGATAATTTTTATTGATAAAACTTCTGTGTATAAACAACTTTTTGATATAAACAGTCCGATAAAAAGAATTCATATTTCACTTGTACAGTTTGTTTGTTTTCACTTGTACAGTGCATAACTCGGTCAATTTGAGCGTAATTTTATTTTAAAATACACGTTAACAAAGTTTTTATTTTTTTTATCGTAAACATTTATTAACAATGAGAGTGAATCCAATAAATGTTATTAACCTTCTACTAGCAACATTTGAAGCCTTGAACATAAAACAAATTCCAATTAATAATGCAGAAGTAGAATTAAAAGAGAATATTGAAAAAATTCTTATGAATGCTATGGATAACTATAATGAAGTAGAAGCTCTAGAAGATTATACGCTTGAATTTGAAGAAGAATTTAAAAATTGTGAAGTGATGCCTGTTGAAGACGACATATGGTACAAAGAGCCTGCTGATACTGATAAATGTACTGAAGATGAAGAAAAATTAAGTTTCGAGTACAAAAAGAATGCAGTTGAGTACTGGCGGTCTGGTAAAAAGTAAAATTTAAGCATCAACACCGTTCAACAGAAGTATAGAAAAGTATTGTCTGAACTCAATTGCGTCGTTGGGCAAATCAGATTAATAAAGGCGGTACATATAAAGAAAAACTAACTGAAATTTCGGAATTCGTATTGAAAAATTTAAAAGAATCTATTAAAGTAGGTAATATTATTCACGACACCAATCTACGCAAATGGGCATTACAAGCCAAGAAAAATATTAAGTTCCATGATATACGATTCAAAGCTTCAGATTCTTGGATTTATAAATTTAAGAAACAGCATAGAATAGTTGACAGAAAAATAAATAAATTTATTACAAAAAAAACTTTACGAGACGAGTCAAAATTAAATGAAGAGGCCGAAAAATTTGTAATTATTACACAAAATTACATTAATCAGTATGGAGCAGAAAATGTTTATAATTCCGACCAAAGTGGTTTTGAATTAGAAATTCATTCAAAGCGAACGTTAACAGAGGAGGGGACAAAACAAGTAGCATGTGTAGTTCAATCTATTCCTGTAACAACCCATAGCTACACAATACAGCCAACCATAAATACCGAAGGAAAATTACTTTCACCCCTCTTTTTAGTTATGAAAGAAACAAAGGATGAGTTTGGACCAATAGTAGAAAAAAATTTGTTTAGACCGAAGAATGTTTATATTATGCCATCTAAATCCGGTAAATTAACGAAAGGTAAGTGTAAACTAATGAAAAAAGGAAAAAAAAAAAACGCGATAGATTGGCAATTAACTTCCTCAAACTTTTTACACTTCCTTTTCTTCATCGATAATAATCTTCTTATTTAAATTTTTTTATATTTATGTTTTCATTTTTAAGATAATTTTAAACAAAAAGACTGTAAATTTCCGTAAATTTTCTGAAAAATGAAAAATGATATTTTGCAAAATATTGGCTGCACAGATAAATAAAAGAGGATTTCACTATTTCACCATGTTTTAAACTTATGAAGGCTGCCAATTTTTTGCAAACTATCTTTTTGTATTTTTTTAAAAAAATGTCGAACAATCGTATTATTTTAAGTTCAAATCAGAAATATTTTAGAACATTTTCAAAATAAATTTGTATTAAGAAATTTGTATGAATATATAGAAATTTATGGTGTTTTACTTCAAATTAATCATAAAAATGTAAAACATAAAATATTTTAATAAATGGATTATTATAGATGAAGAATAGGATATATAAAAAACAGTTTGAGGAATTTTACTGCAATCCTATTGGCAGTAGTTTCTTATAAGAGTGTTTTAATTCGATATTTTTAATATATATTATATTTGTAGATCATTTTAAAACGTGGTTAGAAAAAGTTTTCTATCCATCTGTCGATAGTAAAAGTGTACTGCTAATTGATTCATGAAGTGGATATTGTCCAGAAATTATTCATGAAGCAACACCAAAAGATAAACAGTTACGTACATGTATTAAAGATACCCAAAGGCACAACTTCCAAGATACAACCTTTAGATGTATTTGGTTTCCGTATATGGAAAAATTTCGTGAGGCATTTTTCCGACAACGTTGTATTATTGAATGGGGACTTACAATTACATTTAAGAAACAATATTATAAAATTACATTCACTTACACATAACCAACTTTCTTCGCCTAAATATACAAATCTTTTTAAATATTCATGGTTTAAGAGTGGGTATGTGAACAAAAAACCTGATCAATTTGACAATCCTGTCGAATTCGGCTTTACACGATCAGATCAAGCTAATTGCGAGATACCTGGATGTACAAATGTTGCTATTATTAGGTGTTCCTGGTGCCGAAAATCCTTATGCGTCAAACATTTTTTTGATGAGTATTATTATTGTTCTACCTATGTACCATAATGTCGATTCAGAAACAAATAAAATTGAGAATTACACAATAAAATGGTTTTTATTCGCTACTTCTTATTATTACAGTCTATATTTTATTATTACAAAATTTTTTTTAGAATATTTTATTTATGCAAATAGAATAGAAAAATGTCTTTTAAGGGATCGTGAAACTGCTATATATATTTGTAATATTCCTAATCGTTCTCGAGATATTTAAAAAAATCGATTTTTAGTGGTGAATCTTAAGGGTTGTTTTCACCCTTTAAAATCGTTTTTCCGCCGATAAAAAAATACGCGTGTCATATTTTTTATAATTTCTACAGTTACTTTAAAAAACAAGAAAATTACAAACAGAAACATTTTAAACTCTAACATATATAGTGAAACAAATTAGAGGGTAAGCAACCCGTCAAAATCGGTATAATCGTAAAAAACTTAAATACTCCAACTTTAGTTTTTTATTTTATTTATAAAAAAATTACTTTTAAATTAATTTGATGTAATTTAAAGTTTTCGTATTGGAAAACTGATAAAGAGAATTACATATATATATTTTTTTAAATTAGGGATGCAACCCCTTAAGATGAAAATTGTACTCGTTTAACTACCTTCTTAAAACAAATAATTTGGCACTTGTTTTTTTGCCAAATTCGCAATCGTTCTCGAGATATTTAAAAAAGTCGATTTTCAGGGGTGAACTTTAAGGGCTGGTTTCACCCCTTAAAACCGTTTTTCCGCAGATAAAAAAAAATACGTGTCTCTTATTTTTTGATGACCTACAACATATTTAAGTTTCAAGAAAATCGGGTGCGGACACCTCGTAAGGTTTCCTTGTGAGTAGAAATCGTTTATGTGAAAAACTTATATAATTGTAAATGACTGTCAATAACTTTTTGGTTTGAGACAGTAATAACAGTTACTTATAGTTATTTACAGTTGTTTGCAACTATTAACTGTTATGTACAGTTATTTACAGTTAATTACAGTTGTTTACAGTTGTTTACTGTTGTTTGCAGTTGTTTGCAGTTGTTTACAGTTATATACAGTTATTTACAGTTATTTGCAGTTATTTACAGTTACTTAACTTTATTTACAGTTATTTACAGTTATTTACAGTTATCTACAGTTATTTACAGTTATCTACAGTTATTTACAGTTATTTACAGTTATTTACAGTTATTTACAGTTATCTACAGTTATTTACCGTTATCTACAGTTATTTACAGTTATTTACAGTTGTTTACGGTTATTTACAGTTATTTACAGTTTTGTTAACAAGAAATAAAGTTATTATTATAGCAAAAAAAATTAACTGTTTATCCTCTCTTAAAAAACCGATGGCCGGATGTTCTGAAGCACTTAAAAAATGATTTTGATTGGTCTGTAATTGAATTTTTATTCTTAACTATTTAAAAATAAAAATTAAATCAAATAAAATAAAAAGATTAATTTTGTCATGCTTTGAAAAATGATCTGATTATCCTATCATTTAAACCAATTAAAATGAAATCACAACGGAAAATGATATATTCATAACCAAAAAACAAAATAGTAAGTGTGCAGCGCGTTTGGATTTCGTTAGTATTTGTAAATAACTGTAACAGTAAAAAACCGTTAGTAACTGTTAATAACATTTATCGGAATCTACATGTCTACAATGACATTTGTGAAATTGTAAATAACTGTAAATAACTGTAAATAACTGTAAATGAATGTAAATAAATGTAAATAACTGTAGATAACTGTAAAGAACTGTAAAGAACTGTAGTAAGTTTTCAACATGGCGTCGGAGGAGAAGGAGCCGCCCGATGCCTCTCTTAATAAATATTACAAGTGCCATCCCAGCATTAGCGTTGGGGCAGTGGTGTGCATAGTGTGTGGAAACTTCTACCATACTGATGAAATAGTTACAAAATATAACATAGGAAAACCAATTAAATTCCTCAGCAACTCATTTATTGTGTGCCAAGATCATCCTAACCTCTCACTAACCTCAAAGTTGCCATATGGCACGCTCAGTGAAGCAGCGTGGCAATTCATAGCACAGCTAAAGCATGAAAACCGTGAACAAATTAAACAAGACATTGTGAATAACATAGTGCATGAGACAACAGAAGAAAATGGTCTCAATAAAACCATATATGAAGATTACAATGAATCAGACTCACTGAAAATTGAAAATAACCTGCTAAAACAATTACTTAAAGAAACACAATAAAAGAACGCCTTACTAAACGAATTACTAATAAAAGAAAGACAAAATAACAATTTTAAAAACATCAAGCCCCACACTTATGCAGAAATTTTAACAAATACTAAACCCAAAGCTAAAAGAGTACCAAAACTAATTGTTAAAAAAACAAACAACAAAGACAATATAAACCTAGAAAACACTGTACTGCATTATCTTGCTAAAGACAAAACAATCCAAACAAAAAAAGTGACAAAAATAAATAATGATACTATATTAATAAACTGTATGAACGAAGAAAGTATAAATGCAATTGAAAAGACCTTATCTAAAAAATTATCAACTAATGCAAAAATCAAAAAAGAAGAAATAAAAAAACCTATAGTGAAAATTATTAACATTGAAAAAGTGTTTAATGATAAAGAACTAGAACAAGACATTAATCAAAGAAACTTCAACAATATTGATGACAAGTGCAAAGTTCTACACATAAACTCAAGTGAAAAAGCTAAAACAATGAGTGCAATAGTTGAAGTAACGCCTGCAATCTACAAACATATAAGAGGCAATAAAAACAAGTTATTTATAGGGTTTCAAAATTGCAGAGTATTTGACATAATAAACACAAATCCATGTACTAAATGCTCAAGAGTCGGCCACAGTGGCAAAAATGCGATAATGAGGACAAGTGCTACAAATGTGCAGGAAATCACGCAGCTGCTGAGTGTAAATGTGATACTCTTAAATGTGCAAACTGTGAATTTAACAACAACAAATACAAAACTAATTACAATATAAATCATAGTGCAATAGACAGTGATCAGTGTGAAGTGCTAAAACACAAAATAAAAAAATACATTGAAATGACAGACTATCCACTGCAGCCTACCTACCGTCGGTACTTTGGCAACCTAGAAATCGGCAAACAAAGCAATTCCCGCTCACAGCAATGGATAACTACTAGAAGAGTTAGATTAACGACCAACACATCTGGCGGTACATTATCTCCAGCAACCCCTACATCTACAGCTCAACCAAGATTTGATACGTTAGAAAATGAAAATGAAAATGAATCTTGATTCTCAAGAGGTAATATTTGACAACGAACATATCACAAATAGTGTAACCGAATTAAATAGATGCCTAGCTACAGTCAAAGAATTTATTCTTTGCGTTAATATAAGAAGTTTAAATGCTAATTACAATAAACTATTAGTATTCTTAAACAGGCTTGTTACAAAGCCTTGTATTATAGTATGTACTGAAACATGGAAACTTGAACACCACGAATTTTTTAATATTCCAAAATATAGAATGTACTATAATGAAAGCAACATAAACCAATCGGATGGTGTAGTATTATATATAAGTGAAGACATCACAGAAACCACGGAAATTATACAAATAAATAAACTTAGAATAATGAACACGAAAATCACACTTGGAAATAACAAAAACATAACATTATCATCAATTTACCGATCACATGACATACATAAAACTGAATTCTTAACGAATATTAAAAATTTTCTAAAAATAAGCAAGAAACAAAAAAATAATATAATAATAGGAGACTTCAATTTTGATATATTAAGCCAAGATGTTTTAGATCAAGACTTTTTAGAAATACTATTAGAAAATTGTTACTGCCCAGGATTTAAAAGTATAACTAGACCATCAGATATTAATAACAATAGCAATGGCACTTGTATAGATAACTTTTTCATTAAACTAGACAAAATTAAATATAAAACCTACTTACTAAAAACACCTTTTACCGACCATTTTCCCATAATGATGTCATTAAAAAATATTAAAAAACAATCCAGTACCAAATTAGGAAAAAGATTTAACTACAATAAATTGGAAAAAACAGCAGGAACTATAAAATGGGCAGATATCTCATTAATAACAGATCCCAACCAAGCCTTAAATAACCTTATACAAAAAATTCAAACATGCCTAAACAGGTCAATAATTAAGAAGCATAGCAATAAACAAAACAACATGAAACCGAGGAAAAATTGGATAACAAAAGCAATAATAAATTCGTGTAAAAATAAAGAAAAACTATATAATATATGGAAGAAGGATCCTACTAACTCTGTAAAAAAAGAAAATTACAAAAACTACATTAAGATACTTAACCACATTATCAACCAAGCAAAAAAGGACCATGATAGAAAGCAAATACAATCAAACATGAACAATCAAAGGAATCTCTGGAGATTAATTAATAACAAAATTGGAAAAAATAGTAAAATAAATAACAACATTAATTTTATCATGGATAATAACAATAAAAAAATAACCGACTCAAAAGAAATTTCTGAACATATCAACAACTTCTTCTGCAACGTTGGTAAACAACTGTGTGACAAAATTAAAACTCCACCAAACAAAAGAGTAAGGCTGCCTACTAAGAATAACAAGAGTATTTTTCTATATCCTACTAATCATCAAGAAATACAAAAAAGAATATTAAACATGGAAAATAAAAATGGTGGGTGTGATGGTATTAACACACTCTCACTCAAAGTTATAATAACACACATCTCCGACCCACTGGTTCACATAACCAACTTATGCTTAGAGAAAGAAATTTGGCCTGATGCTTTAAAGATTGCGGATATTATACCAATACATAAAGCCAAAGAAAAGCATCTGCCAACAAACTACAGACCAATTTCCCTGATCTCAAATGTTGCAAAAGTATTGGAAAAACTACTGCATAGTAGAATATCATCTTTCATAGATAAATGTAACTTGATCTCAAATAAACAATTTGGCTTCAGGAAAAATAGAGGCACTAAAGATGCACTATATCAAATAACTAACACAATCTATAACCACATAGATGCAAGCGACCAAATAGCTATTACATTCCTCGATCTAGCGAAAGCATTCGATACAGTAGATCATCAAATTTTGCTTGATAAACTATATAACTACGGCATCAGAGGTAGCGCATATAACCTCATAAAAAGTTATCTAAGTAATAGGAAACAAAGGGTGAAAATAGGTAATGATTATAGCCAATACAAAACTGTCTATATGGGAGTACCGTAAGGTACAATACTTGGACCACTGCTGTTCATTATTTATATTAATGATATGTTATCTTCAATGCCTGAAGATACAATATTGTCATACGCTGACGACACTGTGATCATAGCAATAGGTAAAACCTGGCAAGAAGTAGAAACTAAAATGAACGACTACCTACAAGAAATAGCCGACTGGCTAGCACTAAATAAACTATCTCTCAACAAGGACAAAACAATATACATGGAATTCGGCAGCAATTATAAAAGCACGCCTAAAAATATGAACATTTGCATACAAGGGAAAAACATCAAAAGAGTAGAAAACACCAAATACCTAGGAGTAACTTTCGATAGCAACATGAAATGGGATATACACACCAAAAATATATATAATAAGACCAAATACCTTACTTTCATTTTATACAAACTGTCTATTATAATGGACACAGACAATCTCCGTATGATTTACTATGCGTTGTTCCACAGTATCACCTCCTGGGGAGGCGCTTACGTAGGTAGAACCAAAAGCTTACAAAGCCTGCAAAACAGACTGCTTAAACTTATAAATAAAAACAATTTTATTTATGACAGAAATCCACTAAATATAGAGCAAATTTTTACCTTTGAGTCACTAATATTTCATTACAAAGAATTACAAGACAAATATATAGAATCCGACAAAGTAACGAGGAATAAAAGTATACCAATACCTAAACGTTGTAAACGCATCAGCATCAAAAACAGCTACATTAGAGCACTAACTACCTACAACAAACTGCCTAATGACCTTAAAACAATAACGAATAAAAAAAGTCTGAAATACAAAATCAAAATCTGGATAAAAGCAAACATCTAGCATAATAAAACACCCATGAATAATACTAATAATATTAACTGTAAACAGATAAAGCAACTATATTATTCACTAATAAAGATATCGGACACAGACCTCCCACATTGGAAGTCCATGGGGAGTTTAGAGTCCGATAAACTGTTACTGGATATAAGAACATATATATGCGCACACGGGTTATGCACACTACATTATAAACGTTCTCATCGTCAATTATCTAATTACAACTGGAACAAAATCCGAAAACTCAATATTAATCAACAAATTATCATCGAAATTGCAAATATGATTGCTAACAAGTGGACGCTCTCAGAGAGCAACAAAAATACAACTTTAAGCAATAAGTGTTGTGACTATCGTATTACTAACGGAATAAAAAAGGAACACAACAACGAAAAATATAATCCCATAGAAACTGTATTTAGTACGATAGATAAAATGGCTGAGGATAACAATACAAAAACCATGTCAATGGAAGCAAGTGGCGCACCGGGAAAGCCTATACTGCAAGATAACACCTACCGCATGTCTTACGGAGATCTCAACTATCTAGGCTGTAATAAAGCACTACTGTATTTCGACAGAGGCATTCGAGGTAAACAAACATTTACAAACTCAATGTATACTCTAGAACAGCACCCGAAATACAACGATCTCATAGTAGTAGACGACATTGTTTTTACATCAACATGTAAATGTGACTCAGCCAACCAACACAGATTGATGTTCCCACACTACAGAGTTACCTGTGCAGTGGGACTCACCTGCCCAACAAGACTAAACAGCTACGAAAGAATCATCTTTGCAAGAGACAGAAACGCATCCACGGGATCATTTAGAACAGCAAGACAAATGTTGGTTAGATATTGGTGATAGAAGAAAAGTCATGAATAATGTGTGGTTGTCGACTTGACTCCGTAGCTGCTAGCTACGGGGATACAAGATCGACAAACAATCAGGGACAATATTTCAATTTAGTTTTAAGTTAGTTTAAGTCACCAGACCAGCATACAGGAAATACTTCCTCTGCTGGGTTACGCATGTAATGTAAAAATGTATATTGATATTATTGTAATACCTATGTACTTACTCTGGTTTAATAAATAAATAAATAAATAAATAAACTGTAAATAGCTGTAATAACTGTAAATAACTGTAAATAACTGTAATTAACTGTAAATAACTGTAAGTAACTGTAAATAACTCTAAATAACTGTAAATAACTGTAAAGAACTGTAAATAATTGTAAATAACTGTAAACAACTGTAAATAACGGTAAACCACTGTAAACAACTGTAAAAAAAACTGTAAATAACTGTTAATAGCTGTAAATAACTGTAAATAACTGTAAATAGCTGTAAATCACTATAAATAACTGTGAGTAACTGTTATTACTGTCTCAAACCAAAAAGTTATTAACAGTCATTTACAGTTATATAAGTTTTTCACATAAACGATTTCTGCTAAGGAACGTCCTTTTTTACGTGTCTACAACATATTCTCTTTTTTAAGTGATTTACGTAAACATAACCTTTTACGTGTTTGTAAGAATGAAAATTTTACGTGTCGTCTGATAATTTACGTGAGTCTAATCTAATCGTTGAAAAATTCTACGTATCTCAACTTCCTTTTGAAAAAATTGCGTGACTCTACATCAATAGGGCGTGTTGGATAAAATGAGGATGCATGATGTTGGTTGATAAAAGAAAAGCTGTTTCTGATATATATATATATATATATATATATATATATATATATATATATATATATATATATATATTTAAGTGTTTAATTAAATAATTAATGGTAGAGTACAATCTTCATTTTGGAGCATCGCATGCTCCGCGCACATATCGTGTTTGCCTTACGGAAGTCGGCATTCGAGAGAGAGGGACGCGAGTCGGCTACTGCAACTGGCGTCGCTTACCCAATAGAGTGGTGGGGACGCATGTACATGTATATTTGCGTCTGTGTTTGTGTCGCGCGCTTCACCTCGCTTCTGCAAGCGGCTCGTCTAGTACAATATGAAATGAACATTTACAACAGGGCGATAGATAATCATAGATATAGTATATTGATAACTTATATTTACGTAAACATATGCAGAATGTCGAAAATAATCTTATAGTCACGTAAAGATATCCATAGAGTCACGTATTTTATGTGAATTTTATAGAATTGCACGGCGGTCCTTTACGGAATAACACGGCTGAAAATTTTTCTCTTTTACCTACTACGAAATTTCACGGCAGGGCATTATGGAAAAAAAGGTCTGATAGTTTATCCTCTTTTAGCTACTAAGGATTTCACGGCAGCCGTTTATGGAACAACTGGGATACAAGTTTTTTTCTTTTACCTGCAACGAAGTTCCACGGCAGGATTTTACGAAAAAAAACGGATGAAAGTTTTTCCTCTTTTACCTACTAAGGATTTCACGGGAGCCCTTTACGAAACCAGCCCTTTAAGAAACAACCCGGTTGCAAGTTCTGACGTGCACCGTATGGCGCAGAAGACACGGAAAACCACGGCTACTCAGTTTCACGTACCTGATAGTCCATTACGGAATCCTACAGCAGCAACGGAAAGCCACGGCATCGAGATTTTACCATATTTGAAATACACACGGAATCGCACGGAAGATATGGAAAGCCATGGTCTTTTATTTTCACGTACTTCATAGTTCTTTACGGAATCCCTCAGGAGCCACGGAAAGCCACGGCATCGAGATAATACCTTATTTAAAATATTCACGGAATCGTATGGAAGACATGGAAAACCACGGCCACTTATTTTAGCGTACTTCATAGACCTTCACGGAAGCCACAGGAACCACGGCAAGCCACGGCATCGAGTTATTACCTTACTTGAAAACCGCACGAGAGACACAGAAAACACCGGCTACTCATTTTCAAGTACTTGACAATCTTTACGGAATCCCATAGGAGCCACGAAAAGCCACGGCATCGAGATATTACCTTACTTGAAAACCGCACCGCATTGCACGAGAGATACGGAAAACCACGGTTACTCATTTTCACGTACTCCATACTCCTTTACAGATTCCCACAGGAGCCACGGAAAGCCACGGCTACTCATTTTCCCGTACTTAGTAGTCCTTTACGGAATCCCACAGAAGCTACGGAAAGCCAAGGCATCGATATTTTACCTTATTTTAAATACGCACGGAATCGCATGGAAGACACGGAAAACCACTGCTACTCATTTTCAAGTACTTGATAATCTATTACGGAATCCCACAAGAGCCACGGAAAGCCACGGCATCGAGATATTACCTCACTTGAAAACCGCACGGCATTTCATAGGAGACCTCCCCTAGGGGCTGGAGGACCTTGACGACTGTCGCATAGTTGGATTTAGGTGCGCGACCTGGTGGGGAGGCTTAGACTATGTAGGGCTCGGGTTCTGAAAGGTCTTGTTCTCTATGAATGAGGCGACCCCGGTAAGGGTCAGTCCAGGCGATTGTGAGGCGGTATCGACGGATAACAGTCCAAGTGGATGTAGGAGGCAGCCCCTCGGGATAAGACCGCCTTGGTTGAATCCGAGGGAGAACAGCAGCCCTCTCAGCTAATCAAGAAGCAGCCCTCCAGTCGTGGCTGTAGGGATTCAGTCTGGCTGGAGACATCAAATCACCAACGGGCACCGGGGGACGATCCCGTTTCACATGAATGTACACTCTTCATACACACCCAGACACCCACACACTGCGGGTTACATACCTCTGCGACCAGGCGGGTGGCGAGGACACTGAAGGGCGCTATTTTCGGGACGAGGGCGAGGGACAGCCTAAAACTGGGGATTACACTCCCAGGCCGCCGGATCTCTGGCTGCCCTATCAGCCGGTGTAAAATCCCCCCCTTGTGTAGCAGTGCTGGATGGCGTCCAGATAGGGCATGAGGGGGGGGGGGTGATCTGTCTGAGGTCGCGCCCTTGGCCTGTGTGGAGTCTGTAGGGCGCTTTCTCGCTCCCCTCGTGCTCGGCCGTGGATGGGGGGCTAAGCCACCATCCTCATATACAGATCCAATTCCGCCCACACACATACCCAAAATGAATGAAAAAAAAGAAAGAAAAAAGTGTAAATGTATCAACCCGTAAGGTTGGGCTCCCGAGCCCTCAACTAAGGTACTAGGCATCGGAAAATGCATCCGCCACTCGGGCGCCTGGCCTATCGGCTGGCAATACCGAGGGGGCGACAGATGGTGGAGACGTCAGGGATCCGGCAACATTTGCTGGCCGTCGACAATACCAGCGTTGCTCACAATCGTACTTCTTCCGGGGGGATGGCTCCGCTAGGAAACGATGGCCGGGCGAGTGCACTTTTCGGCACGAATACCGCCATCGCCAAATCCGGAGTTTTTCCCCCATCGAAAGGGGAAAAAACAGGTAAGTAGCCCAGAAAGAACCCCTCGGGGACGGCATGGTGCCATCACAGGAGAGCCTCCGGAGGGGGCCGTTCAGACGACGGTGCGCCGATGACACCGGGAAAGATATGCCATTCGGATAGCTCCACCCCGAGGGAGGTTAAGAGACAGACCAGCGAAGGCGCCACGATGGATTTTAGCAGGGCGATGGCCAGTGATCTCAAGCTGGCCGTCATCCCTGCGGATTATCCGAAAGGGAGCCTTAACAAGGAACAGAGGGGATCGTGATGACCGCGGTGGACTCAGCTATTCACGAGTACCAGGGCGACCATATAGCATGGTTTCTGGACAATTGAAGGCAGAGGGAGGCGCACGTCTTCCACTGCAACAGACATGAGAACAAGGCGTGACTGACGGAAGCCGACAGTAAATTGAAGCCTTGGGAAGGAGCTCAGCAGAGAGTGGTGAATTTTGGTAAGCTCCAGAAGCTGGCTAGGGTAGTGATTTACGTCCCGGGAAAATACACCCGCGAGGTCGTAATAAGGCGCCTAGCGAGACAGAATCCAACACTCTAAGCTGGGAAGTGGAAGGTCATCGGCTTCAGAGAGGTCGAGGATAAACTAAAAATGAGGACTGAAACGGCGGTGTAGACCCTGCTGGAGGGATCTGATGTTGATTCTCTTAGGAAGTTCGAGTTCAAGCACTTCTGCGTATACATCTGGGTATGCGGAAGTCTTCATATAGCCAGCAAGACTGATGCCCCCCTGCCCGGTTTCTCCGGGGTTGAGGTAGCGAGTATGCGACTATACAGCTGCTACTTTCCACACAGCGATAACATCGATGAATTCGGAAGATCCTTGGATGCCGTTGCCGCCAGTGCTGGTACCTTCCGACTACCAGTAATGATCGGGGGAGACTAACGCATGGGCAACTGAGTGGGACAGGGCGAAGACCAATTATCGCGGACGTATGCTTCTTGAGGCCTTCACGATACTGGAGCTTGAAATCGCTAACTCAGGGAGAATGCCCACCTACTCTAAGGGAGGCAAGTCCTCTATAGACGATCTGACATTAGTCAATCCCAGATTGTTGTGTAAAGCACTCGACTGGCGAGTGAGCGATCAGTACACAAGTAGAGACCATCAAGCCATAGTATACAAGCTCCAGTTGACTAGCAGACCGGCAGGCACGGATAAGATCCCGATAAAAGAGAAATGGCCACCGTCTACCTTTGACAGCGATACGTTCATTTACTCTAGAGGGAGCAATGTCGGAAGGAACCGCAGATGAGAAAGCTCGAAGCCTTTCCTTGGAGCCCGAAGGGGTCCCAATGCACCAACCTGTTCAGTTTTGTTCGACAGGATGATTCGCAACTTGTTCCCAGAGCACCGGGAACGGCCAACCGGCACTGGCCTCATTATAATAGACGGTGCAGTCGAGCCTCCGGGCGTCACGGAAGCCGAGATGAAGATGACCTGCCAAGAAAATTTCTATCCGGAAAGCCACACGAATTGACGGAATTCCAGGCTTGGCCATAAAAACCGCTGCGTTGAATGTTCGCCATACTTTTATGGTCATATTCAACGCATGTCTCCAAGAAGGAATCTTCCCGGCACAGTGGAAGGTACAGAGGTTGGTATTCCTCGCTAAAGGAAAGGAAACCTGCGGAGGAGCCATCCTCGTACCAACCACTCCGTCTGCCAGATATTATCGGGAAATCGCCGCCATAGTAGAGACAGGAGACCTATCCCATAACCAGTTCGGCTTTCGGAAGGGTTTCTCAATTATTGATGCAATTGGTCGAGTGACTACGTTAGCTTCGGAGGCCATCTGCGGCAGCCGATGTACAAAGCGTATGTATGCCGTCATTGGTCTGGATATCTGAAATGCGTTCAACTCGGCCAGATGGGACCACATAATGGAGTCCTTAGAACAACTGAACGTACCGCTCTACCTCCGTAAGGTTATCTCGAGCTACCTAATATACCGAACCCTGCTCTACGACACCGATGATGGTACGCACTCCTATAAAATCACAGAAGGCGTGCCGCAGTGTTCGGTCCTGGGACCTTCTGCCTGGAAAGTCCTACATGACGGATTGCTTAGGCAACTACTCCCAGATGGAGTCTCGAGGGTGGCTTTCACGGACGACGTTGCGCTCATCATCGTGGTGAAGAGTATCGATGAGATTCAACATCTTGGAGATGAGGCTATTGAGATAATAGCTGGCTGGTTGAGCGACCATGGCCTGAGTCTGATGCCAGATAACACGAAGGCGGTGCTTATCTCTCGAACGAAAAAGAGGAAGTACGTCACCTTTACGATCGAAAATAAAAAGATCAGGACGGTAGACACTATCAAATATCTTGGGGTTACACTAGATGCGCAGCTGACTACTGTTTGTTTACATAAACATACCATTAAAAACAATTAAACATACGTTAATTACAATGTTTATGAAAACACCGATAACACGTGTAATTAATGTTTGTTTTATTGTTTCTTAATTATATTTCTGATGGATTATTTATGTTTGTTTACATAAACAAACCATTAAAAAGCAATTAAACATACATTAATTACCATGTTTATCAAAACACTGGTACAGGGGCACAGGGTGGGGGGCGGTGACTCATTGTCGTCTCGCCATAGTGGTATCTATACTACTTATTCTATTGTTTGCGGTTAGCGTGCCAGTGCATTGATTAATTATAATTAACTAACTACTCCTACATTACAAGAATGCTTTTTATGTATTCAGGTTTATAATATAAGCAGCTAAGAAAAACTTTAAGCAACCAATTGTGACAATAATGTTTTGACAATTAAGGGGGTCATAGACCTAAAATATGTCAAAAAATTAATTTTTTTTTATTTGATTTTTCAATTATATATGTTGTTCTGAACCTCAAAATGTATGGTTCATAAATAAAAAGTTTTAAATGTTCGTTATAGCTCACGAAGATAGACACCTATAAAAAGACGAAAAACTTGATTTTCTTTTATTATCTATTTAACATTAAAGTAACCTACGTTTTAATTTGAAAACTAATGGATTGGTTTTTGAACGTAAATTTTGACCACTTTACTCGATATTGACCGGTCAATTTTCGACAGTAGTGTACTCTATTTTATTTCCATAACCGTGAACTATAAGTAATACCTACACATAACAGACTGTTAGCATCAATGTAAACACTGCTAACATCGCGTAAGCACTGTGATTTTAAACTTCTTTATAGGGCATTTCTCAATTAATTTTGAATTTTTTGCACTCTTGAGTTGATTCGAAAGTAAAGATTCACGATATTATATTTAAAAGTACATCTAATAATTAGTTTGTGAAAGTGTTTAACAGAAATTTATTTATATCAAGATTCAGTTTAATTAAAAAAACGAGAAATATATGTGAGCGAAAGAAAATAAAAACATCCACTTTGGCCAAAAAGTTTTAGAATAGATCAACAATTCTAACTCGCTATGATAAAATTAAGTTTATATTTCCTGAACCAGTAATGCATTATTATAATAGCCACCAGATACCTACAGGTTTCATATAATACGCCAAACATAATAGTGAAGTAATGGTTTCAGAAAATGGACCTATCGCTAATTTATAAATACATTGTACTAATATAAGCTTTGATTGAGATTTTGGATTCGACAAAATGAAACATTTTTGTTGTAGAATATTCTACACTCATCTTAGTATTTTACTAAAGCAATGCAAGCCAAGGTGCCAGTATTGTTAATCACCTTTTATAGGGGAACAGATCTCAAGATAAGGTGAATATTTTTATGATTTATATTGCAATATTATTAATTAAAAATCTGGAGTCAATTTTTGCTTAATTGTTCTCCTTGATTTCAGATACAGAGAATCAGTTAATATTTTATTTGTAAAAAAATAAAATCTTATTTTAACTGGGTTTCAAAAGATATCTTATAAATAGTGAGTAAGATAATTCTGCCACTACCGTATTTGGCAGAGTTTCATTGTTACAGGTTATTATGTATGTGTTTAGAACGGGTAAGCAATATATTTACTGTAAAATTACATTATATTTAACTATAAAAACTTATTTTTTATGTTTCAGGAAGGAGAAAAAAATTGGGAACTAAATGGCTCATTATTTTTCAAATTTTACTGAATTTCCCAGGGTTTTTTATAAAATATTGTTTTTAAGACATTGGCGTAGCCTTTAAAAACAAGTACTCGACAAATTTACATGGGACAAGGCCTAAAATACTCTAAATTCATCCAGTTTTCTACGTAAGAGTTGGAAATATAACATTTTTGGAAACTAATATTTTTAAAATGCTAAAATCAACAAAAAAACATAAAAATACATAAAATTCATGAATTAAAAGTAGAAATTGGTTTCAAGAAATTTGATATTTCCAACTCTTACGTAGAAAACTGGATGAACTTAGAGTATTTTAGGCCTTGTACCATGAAAATTTGTGGAGGCAATGCAATATCTCTGAGTAAAATTGGCCTACGGATTATATCTTGGGCAATTTTATCAGACTACTTATAATATACTATTAATATATGTAGCTAATTATATTTTATTTTATTTTTTCAAGTGGTTTTGGCCTCAATGGCCTATAGGTCTATAAACCCCTTAAGAAACGATGAATTAATATGTACGTTTGAATTGCGTTTTTATTAATTTCATGCTACTATCGGTTGTTATAAGTATTCACTAGAAATTAATGGTTTCATTTTAATGATATTATTTTCAAAAGTACATTTAAAACACAAACATTTCAAAGGTTTTGCGTCTGTCATTATTTTCTAGCTTTTTGTTTTGACAGGCTCATATATGACACACATAAGGATTTTTTTACTTTTTTTAGTAATTTAACCATCTATTACTTTATCCAGAATTATCACACCAGTCTGGGCAAAATTTGTTCTACAAGATAATTTTCTAACGAAAGTTTAAGAATTTTTCTGAGCAATAAAAAGTTAGTTTAATACGCACATCACCTATGTCAAAGGATTCGCTGTCAGTATCATTGTATATATTTCAAGATATAGGTTTGACACAAATTTGACCAGATTCTACACTAAATTTGTAAACGTTTTCTCATTATATGTGCAATACAAAAAATTTTAAGTTTTTGAAATAAAAAATCATGAAATCTGCAAATTTGCAAAAAATTTCAAAATTTTCAAAATTTTATGCTGCTGTAACTGTAGAACATTTAAATATCTAAGGCTCAAAATTTTTTGCTGAATTTTGAGTTTTACTTTCAACAAATTAAACCAGGTTTGAGTGACTTTAAAGTCCTCACGATTTACCTGAAGTACCTATATATACTTTGAATACAAAAATTTGATGTAAAAATGGCAGAGAGGATAAAAAAATATAATAAATTCATGTTTTTAAATATTTAATACTATATATAACCACAACATTGTTATTAAAAATGTCTCATTCATGATCAAGTAAGGAAAATATCAGTCTAAATTTGAACATAACATTTGCTTATTAAATCAAATAGCGCTCCAAGGACGAATATGACGAATATAAAACAAAATATAAAAGTTAGCCATGTTTATCTTGATTACTATATTTGATTTTGATCTAAAATTACATGAATTCGACAAATGGACGATTATCAAAATATTTATTTAGTAAAATTATCTTTTGTATAGGAGTTTTGAACAATCTCTTTTCATTTACCTGTTTCGGCATTACTTCTTTCAACAGTAAGATGTGCAGTCGCTTGATGACCAGGGGACTGTGAATAACGTTCAGTCTCGCACACGTAACTTCCAGAATGTTCCAACTGAATATTGGGGATTTCGAGACGTCCATTATTGTCAGTGCGACTTCCAAGAGGAAGAGAACGTCCATTACCCCATATCCATCGAACTTTTGATCTTAACGGTCCTTCATCGCGGCATTGGAAAACCACCTCAGAATCTAAATAATAACAATAAAATTCTCTGTTAATATACAAATGAAATACACATAGTTACTTTATCAATTATCTATTTATAAATCTAGGGTCATCAGGCGCATTTCGCGCGCGATATTTTTGGATAACCCTAATGGAAATATTATTTGTTCAAAACTGTTTAAAACTGTTTAGAACTACTCATAACTATTCAAATCTGTTTAAAACTATTTAAAACTGTTCAAAAGTACGTATTTTGGATGTTCAAAACAGTTTTGAACAGATTTAAACAGTTTTGAACAGTTTTAGACTGTTTTGAACAGTTTTAAACAGTTTTAAACATTTGTGTAAAAATAGTATTCAATAAGAATTTGTTTGAAACAGTTTCAAACAGTTTTGAACAGTTATGAACAGTTTTAAGCAGTTTCAAACGGTTTTGAACACTTTTGAATAGTTTTGAACAGTTTCGAACTTTTGTTATAAAATAGTATTAATAGTACTAATAATTAAAAGTTTAAAACCATTTAAAACAGTTAAAAACCATTTAAAACCATTTCAAACTATTCAAAACCGATTAACACTATTCATAAATGTTAAAAACGGTTTAAAACTGTTTAAAACCGGTCAAAACTCTTTAAAATCATTCATAACTGTACAAAACTGTTTGAAACTGTTCTAAACAAATTCTTATTGATTAATACCATTTTCATACGTAAGCTTAATACTGTTCAAAACTGTTTAAAACTGCTCAAACCTCTATTAAACGTCCAAAAATACGTACTTTTGAACAATTTTAAACAGTTTTGAGTAGTTCTAAACAGTTTTAAACAAATGATATTTCCACTAGGGAAACAACGTAAAAATAGATTGTAAAATATAATATGCATTCATGAACTGTTAGATGATGGTTTTTTACCGTATTCATTTCGCGTATTGAGGAGCGGATTTCCACTATAATATACCCTCCATTGGCAGACAGGAGGAGAGTCCTTCATCTCAGCGTTTCGGATCGCTCATATATTTTGTATGTTTGTTCATTTATTTTTGCTTCTTCCTAGAGGAAGCTTTGTGATAGTAATTTTTTGAGTTGTTGTAAAAACGTGTTATAATTGTTTTTCGAGGTATTAGGAATCAAAATACATGATTTTTGAAAAATGTCTGTATGGATGTGTGTGTGTGCGCCGACGTGTGCGTGCGTGTGTGTGTGTATACACCTGAACTTCAGCTTCTACTCGATCGATTTTAACCGGATGGGTCTCATTTTATTTGTTTTTTTTTTTGTGTGATAGCGGGACAAACATTCGTTTTTTGAATCGTAGATGCGTTTTTGTTTTATTTCGAATTTTCGATTTTCTTAAAATTGATTTTTGCTTTTTTTAATGATAAGATCGAGATATTTGAATCGGATGGGTAGCATTCGAAAGAGAATTAAAATACCTATACTTTCTAAAAAAAAAAGAAATTCTAGCTGTCACGGTTCTTTTGTTATTAACAAAAACGTGTTTTTTTTTTAAAGCTTATAACTTCTATACTAAACGGTCAATTTGTTTGACAAAAATCATGACAATGCAGGACATGAATAGCTATAATCTGTAAAAATTTGAATCCATTTTGTCGACTAGTTTTTGAGAAAAAAATTGGAATACGAAAAAAATGAGTTTTGTATGTCAGTAGTTATAGTGGCACTTTGGGGCAGACAAACAAACCCCCCACCACTATCCACCTGAGGGAAGGGAGAGGAACCCCCCACCACCAGGTGGGTAATGATGCAGGGTGACCCTGAGCCACTACCCTCTGAGGGAGGGGAAACTCCACCATCAGGGGAAATGGCTTAGGTTACATCTGCCCCAAAGTGCCACTGTGAAATAAAAAATAGAGAGAGAGAGAGAGAGAGAGAGAGAGAGAGAGAGAGAGAGAGAGAGAGAGAGAGAGAGAGAGCACACAAGTGCCAGACGGCTCAGGGATTCCCCGTCTGACACGACCCGCTGCTCCGGGCAAACTATACGATCGTGCAGTCAGCCACGGCTACGAGCTATAACTCCCCACCAGCGGTAGTAGTAGAGGGGAGCAGCTACAGCTACCTCCTGCGTCGACACACACACACACACAGACACACACACACACGCGCACGCACACACACGCACACACACATACACACACACACATACACACACACACGCACACACACATACACACACACATTTTTAATCATATTTATAAGAATATTATATACTTACATGGTTTCTTCCGGAATTTCGACTACTGCTGTGGCTGTTATTATCACACACTTTGGCACTTTGCTTTTTTTTTGTCGCTTTGATATCGCCACTTTGTTACTTAGAACTAAGCCCTATGCTAACACTTTGTCACTTTGTTTTTTCCACTTTGTTACTTAGAACTAAACACTTTGTTACTTAAACACTATAAACTATTTACGACGCCGCGATGTGTGGGATCATGGCAAAAATTGTCTCTCGTTCTGGCAGTGCACCGGGTCTACGTTACAGTCCGGGCACAACCAGAATCCGCAAAATGTACAGCGAATCCAACGACGATTGCGCTGGCACCAAAACCGTTTTGCACATCCGTAGCACATATCTTGATAACGACGTGGTACATCATACACCTCGTCTCGAAGGCGGCGTCTTATGCGGTGTTGAATGCTCCGCAATCGTCGACGCATACGTAACATTTCTTCATCGCGTTGCAAGCTCAACAAGCGCTGCACACCATGAAAAAATCTTTGTCGCACACACATCGTACGTCTGAGTGTAACCTCATCCATGTCCATATCACTATCATTGGAACTGTCACTTTCACGATCTTGCACTTTCGGGGGATTATTATCGATCGTTTCGGCATCTGAATCTATTCCCTCAGCCTCTTCCTCCAACCCATCCATCGGCTGATCTTCCTCATCAAAACCATCACTATCGAACCCACTGTCCACCTCCTCAGTGGCATCCTCATCGAAGGCCTCTTGTAATAGATCTGCAAGGGCAGCATCCTCCTCTACTTGTACCTGGCGCTCCTGCTCCTCTAGTAGAGCCGCCTGTAGCACTGGGGGTTGCACGCCTTGGCCGATGACGTTAACCATGAGTGGTTCTCCCCCATCGATGAGCTCGTTGACAAAGGCAGCAAGCTCTTGAGGCGGTGATGCCATGACATGCGTATCGATGAACGCTACTTCGATGTTATGCTGCATGTTGTTGTATAGGTAGATGGTGGTTGACTGGTTAATAGCGAGAGAGAGAGAGAGAGAGAGAGAGACAGAGAGAGAGAGAGAGATGTGTCCCCGAAGAGAACTTGCGGCAGACTGGAGGATAGCAGGGGCTCTAACCATCATTTTTGTAAAAGTTTGCGAAAATTGAAATATAAGTTACACTCTTATCACGCCTAGAGTCTGTAGAAACTTGCAGAAAATCGGATTCTGTGTTCATATTTCATTTCGCGGAGGAAGTAGAAATTATTTTTCAAGAAGCTTCTAAAATCATACGATATTAAGAGAGATGGAACAAAACTCTCGGTTTACTCTTATTACGTCTGGCGAATACTCTAAAATTTTTTTCTCACGAAAACATTCAATCTCAGCCGATATCAGAGACATTTGTCTACTATATTATCCAAATAATTTATAAATTATTTGAGAAAAGTTCATATAAGCACTGATTCAGCGCTTGTACAGCGTTTTACCCAAGAAATATTTTAAATTATTAGTTTATGTTTAATTATTGTTTATTTAAGTTTATTTATTACAAAACTATATTTAGGAAATGTCTATTTATTAATTTTACATAAAAAGTTAATATTAATATAAAATTAGATCGACCCGAGTTAGCAGAGAAAAATCTGAGAGAGTAGGTTTATTAAAAAGCTACAAAAATAGAATGATAACCACTGCATTAGGAGCCACGCCACTATCACACGTTAAGCTACACCTACTTTATGTGTATCGCCTTGAAGATTTTTCGTTGGCTGTCTCTTATCATAAGTGCAACGAATGAGGTGTCGTCACTTCTATGCCAAGTAGTCCGTCATAATGGCGACTGACCATCCGGTATAACGGCTTATTTATGACTATATTCACATGTACCACTTTCTTAACTTATATGTTCCTGATACATACTGCAAAAAACTGTAATAAAAATTCATTTATTATGATTTCCAAGTACACAAACTCCCCTCTACGTAAACTTCAAGGCAGGATGAGAAAATAGAGAGAGTTTAGTACACTGATCAACGTATTGGTACGGTATTGGCACGATTTACTACCGGAAATTACGGTCAGATCGATCCGCGGTATTGGACTTTTGTATAAGGTACCATATCTTCTTTTAAATGAATATGTTTTGGAACCTCATTGCATGATCGATTTCGTTATCGATACATTGATTAGTCTAATCGATGGTTATATCAGCTCGCGGTATTATACTTGTTTACTACCCACTTTACCCTCTAACAGTACCGCATATTTATAACTTTCATTAACCAATTAATTTTGTTATTGGTTCGATATTAGTAAGGTATTGGTACTGACATCTTGAAAAGTTACATTCACATTAATTCGCGGTATTGTACTTTATTGTTAGGTGCAACAATCTCTTTTTATTGGAGGTATTTTGGAACCTCACAGATCGATCGATTTCGTTACCGACATGTCGATTGATCCAATCGATGATCATTACAACTACTTAAACTCTTTTTGCTGTTTGTTTCTTATGACAAGTACAACGGATGAGACGTTATCACTTGTATGGTTAGTAGTTCGTCATAATAATCAACTTATCAGATAGTATAATATCCTACTTATGACTATTACATATGTGACACTTTCTTAGCTTATATGTTCCTGATACATGCTACGAAAAACTACAATAAAAATTAATTTATTGTTATTATCAAGCACGCAAACAACCCTTTACGTAAACCTCAATACAAGATGAGAAAATAGAGAGAGTTTAGTACACTGATCAACATATTGGCTCGATATTGTCATGATTTTCCACTGGAAATTATAGTCAGATCGATTTGCGGCATTAGACTTTTTTATAAGGTGCTATATCTTGTTTTAAATGAAGATGTTTTGGAGCCTCATTGGTTGATCGATTTCGTTATCGATACATTGATCAGTCTAATAGATGATTATATTAGCTCGCGGTATTATACTTTTTACTACCCACTTTACCCTCTAACAGTTCCGCATATTTATAACTTTCATTAACCAGTTAATTTTGTTATTGATTCGGTATTAGTATCTTGGAAAGTTACATTCACATTCATTCGCGGTATTGTACTTTATTGTTAGATGCAACATTCTCTTTTTATTGGTGGTATTTTGGAACTTCACAGGCCGATCGATGTATTGATCAACCCAATCAATTTTCATATCAGTTCAGAGTAACATAGTTTTACTACACATTGTATCCCTCTATTTACCGTATTTTATAACTTAGTTGTAGAAATTATTTTATGGAATTTTTTATAATTCTGAGTGTTAAAAAGATTTTTTCGGTGATTTTTCATTATAATATATTAAGCTGCGATTATGTTTTTAGACTTTTTAAATTCAAAAGTGCCTATTCCTCAAAATTTCGCTGCGTTGCTCTGCATTCTTTTATTCCGCCCCCACCGTAAAATCCGTAGTTTCATGCTCTTTTGTATGTATATAAGCCGTCTTAAACGATATTTACACCACAGTTCAGTTTGTCTGCATCCAGAAACTATCAAAGATTAGTTGAACCAGTACGCTGTTGCATACTTATAAATTTGGTTTGAGTGATCGTAGAAATACACTTCATCATCCAGACATACTTCTATCGCACGTTAAAGTGAGTTCTTCTTAAAGTATTAAATACTACTACTCTCTCTTAAGTTGTTAATATTGTAATAAGGTGAATTTTAAAATGGAAAATAACTTGTTAGATGATACCTGATTTCAACATGGTCTTCGATGAAACTCGTACACATAAGGCAATTTTAAATGTCATTGAACAAGCCGAAACTCTCGAAGCATATGACGAAGATCATTGGACCAATGAAAATTCATTATTCAATACTGTTGAATCAATAAATAGAGATTTAAAAAATTTAGATGACTTAGAAAAAAGTAACAAATACATAGAACTTATTCTTGAGTGTAATGTGCATCACACAGAAAAATTACTTAGAAAAAAAGATAATCTATGTAAACAATTAAATAAAATTACAGAACATTTATTATTATTAAATCAAAATTTTGAGCGGAAGTTTGAACAGCAACAGAATCAAATTAATAAATTAAAAAGTGAAATTGAAAAATTGAAGCTGAATAAAAACACATCAAAATAAATACCGTATTTTCTTGTAAACCTATAACCTCTTTAACAGTATTTTTAAATATATCTCATTATGATAATAAATACTTTTTAAAATTTTGTAAAATACTTACTCGTTTCTTATTTTAGGAATGATTTTTATATGGTTCATGATGTAAAAAAATACTTAAACTTTATAAATCATTATACCTATAATTAATTTAATGGTTTATTAACACTCATAACACCATACCCTCACACACACACACACACACGCACACACACACACACACACACGCACGCACGCGCGCGCGCACATACACACACACACATACATACTCAATCTAGAAATGATTACATTCTCAAAGATTAGAAAGGATTGTTAAAGAGTGTTTATGGATACTTTATGTATAAAGGGGCTGCTTTAATTATTTGTCATTTCAATCTTGGATCCTGTTAAACCATGATAATACTGAAAAATGTTTGCTCAGAATAGTAATCAAAACTCTAAGTTCCAATGTCGCCAAGTACTGTCCATGCTGTATGGATTAAATAAATCGTACTGTAAGAAACTTATAGTTGGTCTGGAAAGCCGTGTTATTGGCTGTGGTGATTTCAAACCTGTTGTTCGTCTAAGTGGTCAAAATATTGCGGGTATACCACTTACACATACCGAGTGGATCTGGTTTAAAGAAAGTTTTCCCAGGATTGACGAATTCTTTGAATCAGAAGGAAACGAAATGGTTGATCAAAAAATATATTGTGGTACCAGCTTTAGCATTAAGTTTTTCTGATAAAGCTTTTGAGCTGATATACGAAACACAAGACAAAAATCATAGAGGTTGTCCACCAACGAAGAAACGCTTTCGATCAAGATTGGTGTATAATAAAGCAATCTATGATCAGCTCAAACATATCTCTAGAAACGTAGACAATAGGATTAAATATCTGTTAAATACGTGCAAAGATATAAGATATTTATTTAATGAAATTTGTAACTATACGAAAGAGAAATTCCAAGAAAGAAAACAATTATCACAATACACACAGTTTAAATTTTATGATGTACATTCTATAACAAGCACATTTTATACCCATAATGTTAATAAGTTACATAAAATCTTGAGAAAAAATAATTTAAGTATGTTAATAGATGATGCCTATATTTTGATGTATGAACTTGCATCTTTACACTTGAAGGATATTGATCATGTTATGAACAAAAATATTAATCCATAAATGTATTAAAATATCAATCTCGTTTTTCCTTACTTTTGACACGTAGGGTATATGATCGTAATAAATTAATTATATTTCAATTAAAAAAATCTGCTTGATTCTTAATTATCTCTATTTTAAAGTAATTAACTTAGCATAAATAAATCTATCGAAAGTGGTAGCGACAGTGGCGAAAAGCTCAAGAGGTACATTAAATAGTTTGATATAACACATCAAGCTTTTCGATCCACATTAGGCTTATTGATTCACATTAAGCTTTTCGACTCACATTAAGCTTTTGGTACTCGTTGAGCGCATTTATCGTAAGTTTTGTAGCTACAAACTAGCTAGTTACTTCAATTACCTTATCACTTCAAATTAGCTTACCACTTCAAATTAGCTTGTCACTTCAAATTAGCTTGTCACTTCAAATTAGCTTGTCGGTTCATCAGCAATCTGATTTCTCGAGTAGCTCGTGACACGCGCGCGCCGCCGCCGCCGCTGCCGCAAACCTCGAGACTTATAAAAAATATTATCTCCTTTAACGAAACAGTTTTTGTCATGGACCCAAGGTGGAAACATCCTTGGACATCTATGGTTTGTGGTCCCACATCATGTGGAAAAACCATGTTTGTTAAAAACTTTTTAAAACATATAGATGGTATGAGTAACGTACACTTTGATCGAATAATAGTTTGCTATTCCAAATGGCAATCAACGTATAAAGAGCTGGATGATGATACCGAATTTCACGAAGGCTTACCCAAAAATTCAGACTTTGTCGACGACCCCAGACCAAAATTAATAATTATAGACGACTTGATGCGTGAGTCTTCGGGTGGTGTTATTGCCAATCTTTTTACCAAGGGCAGTCATCATAATAATTTAAGCGTAATATTCATCACACAAAATCTTTTCCACAACGGCCAACGTGAAATCTCGTTAAACTCTAATTATATAGTTATTTTCAAAAACCCTAGGGATAAATCCCAGATACAGTATCTAGCGCGCAAAGTGTGTCCTGAAAATCCACAATTTCTACAAGAGACTTATCTTGATGCAACTAAACAGGCACACTCCTATTTATTACTTGACTTATGCCAAGATACACCTGATAATTGTCGTTTTCGTAGTAATATATTTCCGTTTGATAAATACCACTATGTTTATGTTCCCAAGAAATCTACAAAAGGTAGCGAACTTGGGAATAATATACCAGTCATACGATTGTAATGGGGCCGAGTAGACGCAAACGTCTTGGACAAAAAAATTTAAATACTTTAAAAGCTCTGCTTCATTTCGATAACAATGAACGAAGTACTTTATTACGTGAAGCAGGTAAAAAACTTGTTATTCTCATTTGCGAATGTGGTTTAAATATTTTACGTGGTAACGTGCCTTTGAATAAAAACTATAAAAATAAATTGAAAAAGTACGTTTTATTATTAAGAAAATTAACTGATTCTTCGCAAAGTTTGAAAAATAAAAAGAAGTTGATTATCAAATACCAGACTTATTTACCACTCATCTAGGTACCTGTGATAAAACTATGGAGCATGCAAGAAAAATGATTTTGATCCCTGAAGAAAGTATAAACAACATACATCATCGCTTATCAAATGAAAAATTGGTTACTATGCAAACACCGGGTACACCTACGTCGCGACTAGACAAAGAAATGAGCAAAATTATAAATTCGACCTCAATTCAAGATGATCGCGAAAAATATGCAATGTACCAACAAGCATTGAAGCGTTTTATGTATTATAAAAAAAATGATAGTACAAATAAGTTTCAAGCTAGTAGTGTAAATGTACCCGGAGATACCGATGAAGTAGGCAAAGTAAATGTCGGCGAAGATGCCAATGAAGGAAACAGCAATGAGAGCATAATATACTGTGTACCACCAAAGTTTCAATTTAAAGCAAAACAGTTATTACAACGATTGCATGATTTTGGTGATATCACATGGGATGCTCGTGGTAAGATTACCATAGATGGCAGAATCGTCAAAGGTGGAAACATAGTAGACTTGATTAACGATACTGTGAGAAATAGAAAACAAGCGTTGTCAAATGGTTATGGTCAGTTTGCCCAAGCACTTCGTAAAGCAAATATACCATGAGAATTTATTGTTAACAATAAAATTTAGAAGATTGTTTCTTCACCACAATCTGTCAGCAGCGAGGAAGAAACTCAACAGTCTGATAGAGAAGAAACAAACGAAAAACCATCCGACAAAACAACTCCAAGAAAGATCAGAAAAAGATTACGTCCCGAAGAAACACCTAGGCACGTTACAAAAGTTCGTATTCTTCCATGGGATTGCCTGGAGTAAACATTGAAGAAGATTTGATCACTCACCCCGAATCAACTCTTGTAGATAATTTAATCAATCTTTTACCTTTTGAAATACATGCTCCAGGGTATCATTTTTGTGGCCTGTTACACGCCTAAACGAAAGGTTAGCGAAAGGTGAGAAAGGTGTCAACCCACTTGACGATTATTGTCATGAACATGATATAGCATATGCAAACAGCGGTGGTAACCGTAGCAAAGCTGATTGTTTGCTGGCCAAGCGTGCCTTTGCGCGTTTGTTGTCTGAAACAGCTACAACTAACGAGAGATGTGTGGCTTTGGTCACAACTTGTTGTATGATTAGTAAAATAACTTTTGACAAGTTTTCCTTGTACAAAAAAACCGCTGCCAATTCATTGGCACGTAGCTTCCTCAAAATAATTTTTTGATTCCTTTTATTAAATTAAAATTCGAAAAATAAATTTTTCTGTCCTCTGGCCGGAAAGCGCCAACTTCCCAGCCGCTGCGCGAAACGAAGTTGCCGCTTTCCGGCGCCGTCGAGCAGAAAAATACTATACAGACCTTGGCCAGTAAAAAAGAAAGCCTCAGATCACATGTTTGTCAACCTCGGCTTCGCCTCGGCCGACAATTACATGTGATCTGAGACATTTCTTATTTTTACTGCCTAGGTGTGTAATATACTATTTCACGAAAAAAATTGGAAAAATTTTATGGAAAATATTAACTTGTAATTTTTTCATGGCTATTCATTGAGGTTCCATTTGCAATTTATTTGTTTGTGATTTTATTTCTTATATGAATGGAAAACAATCTTCTTCAAGTTCTATTCTTCATCAAATTTTTCTTCTTCAAGTCCACTGTCAACGGCTTCTCGTCATACATTGGTTCGAAATAAAAAAAATATTCTAAAGTTGTTCTTTGATTGCGTTTACCTCAAATATTTCTGAAATTTATGAACCAATCATTTTGCCAAAAGAACTCATCCGAGAACTATCAATAAAATACTTCTACAATGAATTTTGAAGCGAATATGACAATATTACTCTTGTAATAGTTGAACAAATAAAACCCATTTTTTTTCATTTTTCTATTTTTACGTTTTTGTTAATAACAAAAGAACCGTGATAGCTAGAGAATTAATTTTTTTTAGAAAATATAGGTAATTTAATTCTCTTTCGAATGCCACGCACCCCATTTAGACACATAGAGCCGTTCTCGAGAAATTACGATTTAAAAAAAAATTGAAAAAAATTTTAACCTCAAATATCTCCGAAATTTATGGATCAATCCTTTTTCCCAAAGAACTCACTCGATTGGTATACAAAATCTACCCCTACAAAGAATTTCAAAGTGATTAAGCTAATTTTACTATAGTTATTGAACGACAAAAAAAATCACTTTTTTTTATAAATTATTTTTTTTCTCAAAAAATAATGAATAAAAAAACCTAAAAATTTAGAAAGTTATGGTACTTAATATCCTTTATAACCAAAAAAATATTCATGTTAATATCTTTTTTTAATTTCGAAATATAACCTATTTTCAAAAAATTACGTTTTCATCAATAACTTATGACGAAATATAGCTACCGACTTTTTTTTTTTTTTAAATTGTAGATAATTTTATCCAACATACAGAGAATTCATGATATATAAACAATAGTTGTTCTAAATATTAAAAAAATCGAAAATAAAAATTTTGAAAATTAAAAAATGGCTATAAAAAAATAATTAAATTTTACAAAAATAGAATATTGACCCCAATTGTGGAAGCAAAATCTAAAAAAATGATCACTCTCCCGTTAAAATCGGTCGAGTGGATCATGAGATATCAGCGTATACGGACACACACACACACACACATACACACACACACGCGCACGCACACACACACACACACACACATCCATACGGACATTTTCTAAAAATAGTGTATTTCGATTCCAAATTTGCTAAATAACATTTCTAACACATTATCTCATAAACTTTTTTTTACTATCACAAAGCTTCCTCTAGGAGGAAGCAATAATTAAAAAAAACAAAAAAGAAACTAAAAAATTTTAAGAATAAGATAAATGGAGAAAACGTTAAATAATTTGTTTTATCGACAACCGAAATCACCTGCTTATGCAGGTGCATACAACCTTTTAAAAACAGTTGGTAAAAAACATGATCGCAAAAAAATTATCAAATGGTTTGAAAGTCAGGATGCTTATACTCTACATAAACCTGTACGCCGTCATTTCCCACATAGGACTTATGACGTTCGTAACCTTTTTGATGTGTGGGAAGGAGATCTCGCTGATTTACGATCATTAAAAACCTATAACGATGACAACACGAATCTACTTGTGGTTATAGATGTTTTATCAAAATTTGCATGGGTTCAGCCAATTCGTAACCAAACATCGAAAAGTGTCGCTACAGCTTTTGAGCGTATTTTGGCACAGTGTAAAGGACAGCACACTATGCTCTTTCAAACTGATAAAGGTAAAGAATTTCTCGGTAAAGAGATGCAACAAGTTTTAAAAAAAATAGTATAAATTACCGCGTGGTTAGAAATCCTAATATTAAAGCGGCTGTGGTGGAAAGGTTTAATAGAACATTGAAGGGTCGATTATGGCGATATTTTACTCATACAAACACGTACAGATATGTTGATATTTTACAAAAAATTGTTGATGCTTACAATAGTTCTTGGCATTCTGGTACTAAAATGGTTCCTGCTAAAGTTAATTTGTACAATGCCGCAAAAGCACACCAAAACCTAGCCCAACGATACAATAAGACTCGTATCCGATATCCTAAATAAAAGGTGAGTGACTTGGTACGTGTCAGTCGTGCCAAACTAGTATTCAAGAAAGCATACGAAAGTGGCTGCACTTTAGAATTGTTCCGAATTATACGCATATCTACTGAGAGACAACCACCTGTTTATACTTTAGAAGATCTTGACGGCGAACCAATCGAAGGTTTTTTCTACGAAGAAGAACTTTCCAGAGTACAAAAAGATTTGCATACCGAATCATTTCAAATAGATAAGATTCTAAAAACTAAAGGTAGAGGGAAAAACAAAAAATATTTTGTAAGTTGGAAAGGCTATCCTGACAAATTTAATTCCTGGGTTCCCGCAAACAATTTGAAAAAGATATAATGAGAGACCAATTTTATATCGTATTATCTAGTAACAACAGTGTGTATGTGTTTCCTGAAAACAAAACAACACATTTTACCACACAGTTACCCCAAAATATTTATTTACATGGTGAGTGGTCTGTAGCTCTTTGTGAAATTCAAATACCCCACACATTTCAACATATTTCGATCGATAACTATGAGGGTATAGTTTGTGTAAAAACAATTGAATTATTTTCACCAAATGATTTGAGACACGAATCAACAGAAAAGGATGTTGTTGCACACTTATCACCAGGAATCTACACAGATATGGAAAATCTTTTACAAGAAATAAATAATTTATCTAATATGAAAAATCACTTACAATTCAAAATACAACGTGGAGGATTTATAGAAATTGAACGAATTTGTCAGGATACTTGCGACACGAATTTTCATAGCTTGTTATTGTCTGAAAAACTCTTGAGAATTATTGGTTTTGAAAACTGTAATCTTGAAAAAATTGAGGGTACAGTTGTCGGTCAAAGACCTTCTGACCTTATTAGTGGTTTCTCGTTAATAATAAGAGTGTATAGTGATATTTGTGAACCTTACATTACAGGTGACGTTCGTACACCCCTTTTACGTATTGTTCCTCTTAATATGAACGAGTATAAATATGGTAGCATTGAGATTAAAAACTTTACCACGCCAATGTATATTCCATTGTTATCTACGTCGTTTCAAACGATTACAATAGATATAAAGGACCAAGATGGAAACCCTGTAGCATTCGATTACGGCACGTTGACAGTGACACTTCATTTTAAGAGAACCGCATAAGATGGGTTATTTTGAAGCAACTTATGATAACCAAAATGCCCGCGATCCATTCGATAATTATATCACAATAGATACATCTATGCAAAAAGGAAAAGGTGTTGGAAGCTTATTAAAAGGTGTTTATCGTAGTGTTTTACCGTTTGTAAAAAAAGGTGGTAAGGTTGTAGGAAAAGCTGTTTGCAAAGAGGCTTTATGAGCAGGTATAAATATTTTAGATGACATTACACATGAAAAACCTTTTAAAGAATCTTTTCACAATAATATACGAGAATCAGGAAAATATCTCAAAAGAAAAGCCGATGAAGAATTGGATAATCTGATAAGTGGTTCAGGATATAAAACTAATTGTCGGGCACAGAAACAACAGTCGACTACGAATTCTGATACAGTAAACACCAAAAGTAGAAAACATTCCAAAGTTAAGACAAAGAAAAAATTTGACAATAAAAGGAAAACTTTGAAAGAAAAACGTACTGCATGAGATATTTTTGAAGAATAATGGCTTTTCTACATAGTGGCTCGTGTGTATGTCTTAAATCTGAAGTGAATTTATTTAGTGTACCTCCTACTCAAACAACGATTGAAAATTCAAATTATGTTCAATACAAGTCAATATCTTCGCTAACTGAAGGGTCACCAATAGAGTTATCTATACCGGGAACTAGTGAATATATCGATCTTGCACATACTCTGCTTAGTGTTCGTGTAACTATCGCACAAACAGTAGCACCTCCTGAAACTATAGATAAAAATACCTTGAAAAATGTTGGTCCTGTAAATAATTTTATGCATTCGATATTTAATCAAGTTGATGTGTTTTTTAATCAAAAACCTGTTTCCCCACCCAATAACGCCTACGCTTATCGATCATATATTGAAACTTTATTAAACTATGGGTCTGCAGCTAAAAAATCTCATCTCACCAGTGTACTATGGTACACCGACACCCCTGGAAAAATGGATGCTACAGATGACGAAAACGAAGGTCTTACAAGTCGTCGAAACCTTATGGGCGAGGAGAAAAACATTGATATGATTGGATATTTGCATTGTAATGTTTTCAATCAAGACAAATTATTAATTAACGGTGTCGAAGTACGTGTGCGGCTCGTACGATCACGAGATAGTTTTTGTCTTATGGACCCTACAGGACTCTACACAGCTCGAATCACCGAAACTGCTCTCTTTGTACGTCGTGTCAGACTTAGTCCAAGTATTATATTGGCTCACGAAAAAGCACTTTCGAAAACAACAGCTAAATATCCCGTCACACGTGTGGAAGTAAAAGCTATAACAATGCATAGTGGTATTCATGGAGAAACACTGGATAATGACATTTTAGGTCAATTATCAAAAAGAATTATTGTTAGTTTTGTAGAAAATAAAGCTTTTAACGATGATAAGAACCTCAATCAGTTTAACTTTAAAAATTTCAATATAAATTACTTGTGTCTCTACATTGATGGTGCACAAGTACCGTCTAAACCATTACAACCTGATTTTAAAACGAATAATATGTATGTTGATGCATATCATACTTTATTTTCTGATACAGGTATACATTATTTAAATGAGGGGAATTCAATTTCACGCGAAGCTTATGCCAATGGATATTGTTTTTCGCTTTCGATTTAACATCTGATTTATCAGCAAATCAAGACACACATTGGAATCTAGTAAAACATGGTAGTGTAAGAATTGATGTTCGTTTTGATGATCCGTTAAGCAGTACAGTGAATTGTATAATTTATGCTGAATATGAAAATATACTTGAGATTGATTCGTCACGTCAAGTTCTCGTGGACTATAGTGGGTGAGATGGTGGGGGGGGGGGGGGGGGAAGTAGTAGTGGGGGTAAAGGTTAACGGTTAGGAAATATTTCTGATGTGTCAGTTGTTGATCGCACGTTGATGTGTTCAAATCTATGAAGATGGATATCGTGGAAGACATACGGTGTGCCGAAGATTATAAGAACCGTGTAGTACCAAAAGAGGTGGCAGTTCTTTCATTAAATCAAAATTTCACAGGACATTGGATTGTTTCTCCGAATAGAGAAATAACTACAGTATGTCAAGAGGCTAGAAAAGAAAACGATTGGTTATCACGAAACCATCACGGTCTGGATTGGTTTGATCAAGGTGTTTCCGAAAAAGTCTTGTTCAAAAACCTAGAAGAAATTTGTAAGAGAGCAAACAATATCTATGCTCGTGGTGGCATGAAAGTGGCGATTTTACGAAAGATCACTATACGACACATTATAAATTTAGAGTTTGAGGAAGATTCCCCGCCATTTCACAAACTTACAGCATCTGGTAATTACTGCATGCAACATTCTTTAAAATTCGGTTTTTCAAAGTATAGTTGTGCTTTGAATAACGCCTCTAAGTTAAAAACGTGGCTGAACACACGTGGTAAAACTCCAACTGTTGAAGAGTGTCTTTGAACCACCTATTAATCTCTGCGATGAACAATATACAAATTCAGCGGGTTTTATCTCGAATTTCGGATCACGCTGTGGGGGTCTTTGCGACAGATCAAATTCCCCTGGTCTGGACGAGACCGACAGCTTTTATTTTCAACACCCAAAGTCACGATAAACCTGGTTTGCATTGGGTTGGAATTTACGTCAATAAAAATGGTGATGCCTCGTACTTTGATAGTTTTGGCGTACCTCCGTACATACCTGATCATATAAACCGCTTTCGAAGAAATGTTAGAAAATTTCGATGGAATTCAAGACAACTACAAAGTGAAACTTCAGATACATGTGGTTATTTTTGTCTCATGTTTTTACATTACATGTCTGTGGGTCTTGGAGTTGGACATTTTCTCGAAAACTTTTCTTGTAACTTACGCAAAAATTATCAAATTGTTAAAAATTATGTTTCAAAATTGTATAGGGGCACATTTCCCGCTACCATCACCAGCCCCATTACTAACAGATCACCGCTATCCTACCCCTTCCAATAGAAAATCCCTCCACGTCAGTATGAATAGTATAAAAGAGCGTCTAGCACAGTCTATTCATTAGTTCACTCGATCACTCCTGCTGAAAATAATACACAGGAATGGCTGGTCAAGGCAAGCGTAAATACAAGACAATGGCTGGTCAACAAAGTACTTCCAAATATTATTGTCATCAGCTGCTGCCGATGGTGTACGCACTAAACAAATCTTATACCAAGAAAATTACAATTGGTCTAGAAAATAAGAAAATTGGTGGTGAATTTCTACCTATCATCCGTCTTAGTGGTGACGACTTTGTTGGTATACCGTTTACTGTGTCTGACTGGCATTTATTTGAAGAAAATTTTCCAGTTATTGATAAGTTCTTTGGAACTGAAGATGGTGATATGCTGGATAAAAAGATACCCTTTAGCCATTTTAGCATAAGACTTATTATGAGCTATGGTGACAAGGCATTTGAACTTGCGAAAGAAGAAGATTCACAGATGTCAAGTAATGATCAACCATCAACGAAGCAGTACCGATGTAGTTTAATATTTAAAAAAGTTTCTTTTGATAGATTAAAAATATTAAAACATTGTATACGTGTGAGAGTGAGATTTTTATTAGATGTAACATGTAACATAGAATATATTATTAATACACTTTGTCATTATTTCAAAGAAAAATTGCAAGAATCGCAATCATCACAATATACACATTTTTCTAAGGACGATTTATTAACTTATGCGGAAAAATTCGGTATAACTGATTCTGATAAAGTTTGTGATGAAATAATGATTAAAAAAAATTATATACCGATATCAATACCCATTCATGATGTTATGTCTGTAATATATGAGCTTGTATCATTACATTTAGAAAATATTATATTTTTAATGAATAAAAAGATTTAAATGTATCAAACTTGTTTTTACTTACCTTTCATACTCCTATCCTAAAATACCACCTAGTTTTCTTACAGATAGAGTTTAATATTATAGAGTTAAATTGTAAAGTTAAATTTTAAATCATAGAGTTCAATATTATATAAATTTTAAAAGTTCAAGTTATATTTTAAATTTTGAAATCATAGAGTTGGGGTTTTTCCAGCCGATCTGATACCTCTGACGTGGTCGAGACCGGTTGCTTATGTGCTTAATACACAAAAACATAATAGATCTGGTCTACACTGGGTGGCAATTTATGTTGATAAGATCGGGAATGGTTGGTACTTTGACAGTTTTGGTAAACCACCCTATATTCTAGACCACATAAATCGTATACGCAGAAATGTTAGAAAATTTCGATGGAACCCATACCAGTTACAAAGTCAAAATGCCGATACCTGTGGATATTACTGCATAATGTTTTTACATTACATGTCTGTTGGTATTGGGTTCAGACGTTTTCTTCAATGTTTTTCTACAGACTTGGAAAAAAATGATCAAATTGTAAGAAACTATGTTTCCAAGCTTCAGAGAAGTATTTTCTCCTACCACTAGCTTTCCCCTTCCATACATATCTTCCACCACTAAAGCACCCCCACTACAATTATCCCCAACCATTTATCACCCCCTCTACTAATATGAATAGTATATAAGAGGTGTAATCAGCCCATTTCATCAGTTCAGCCGACTTGTTTACTACTTACAAAATAAAAAAACAAGGATGGCTGCTACAAAATTCCATTGCCACCAAGTTCTGCCTACTGTATATGGTCTAAACAAATCGTACACAAAGAAAATCGCCGTGGGTCTTGAAAACTCTGGTGCAGGCCACACCGACTTTCATCCCATCATCTGAATTTTTACGGACGACTTTGTGGGAATAAGCTTTACAGTGGAAGAGTGGCTGTGTTTCCGGGAGCAATTTCCGGACATTGAAAAATACCTCGATACAGATAGAGTTGAAAAGCAAGATGAACAACAGCTTCATAGCAGTTTCAATATCAGGTTCATCAGAAGTTACAATGATAAAGCCATCGAACTTGTACCCCAAGATGTAAGGGAAGAAGGAGGCGAGCCACCAAAAAAGAAACCGTACCGACCAAGCTTAGTATTTAAGCAAGTGACGTTTGATCATCTTAAAACTGTAACTAGATGTATAGATGTAAGAGTAAAATATTTGATAAATGTACAAAAAAATATTAAAATTATAATAAGTTGCATCTCTAAATTTTTGAAAGGTCAATTAGAAAAAGATCAGGAATCGCAATATGTAAATTTCACCAAGTCTGGTGGAATTACAAAGTTTGATGGAATAAATGCGTTGGTGTAGAAAATTAGATAGCGCAGAGAAAAAATTAGAAAAAAAAATGTATCCTCAAATATATCTTCATGCGATAATTTATGGTTAATTTACGATTTAATGGCATGGCATATAGACGACATTGTACACTATATGAATAAAAAGAAATAAAGAAAAAAATTTATAAAAAAACTTGTTTATTATTTACCGTACTCCTTTTAGAAGTCCTTTAAATAATAATAATAACATGGGAGGGGGAGTAGTATAGAAATATGTGGTACTACAGGACAGGCATTTCTTTCCTACATTACCGGTTACTCATTGGTGGAGAATTCCCCCTCTTCTCCTAGGGTAATCGGTGTTGGGGGAAACCCCCACACTCATCATGGGTGAGTGGTGGGGGTTTGTTTGTCTGCCCTACAGTGCCACTATAACTACTTATGTCCAACGATTACAAGAGTAAAATTGACTTAATCCGTTTCCGCCGAAAACACCACTCGCGGTACATCGTTCTCCGAGGGCTCGTAACTAATGCTATTGGCGTTAAAAAAAATTGAGGAGGAGATATTTTTAAAGTTTAAGACATACCTTTTCCCATCGTGAACTCAAAATGGCTCCAAAATATTATTAATTATGAAAAAATGCCGTTTAAACAAAAAAAAGCACGATTTTTCCGCTCTCTTTTTATTTCAAATTGAGTTTTCAGAGGCTTCCCCGTCGGCAATCGACCTGGAACCTCTTTAACCGGTCGAATAAATGTCTGAACGTTAACAATCTATGATTCAAAGATCGATTTTTTGCCTTATTATTTTCAAAATGGCGCCCTAACCGCAAAATTTTTGCAAATGAATTCACGATTTTTTTACACGAAAACTATCAACTTATGGAGAAAGTGCCAAGAGTGAAAAAGTTCTTAAAATAACTCAAAGAAATTTTTGACGTTTAATCTATACTTTTTAATATATTTTTTAAAGAATTATTATTATTTTTTTTGTTTCTTTATATATTTATATGTAAATTTATGTAGATTAAAATATCCCCAAATAAATTTATATCAATAATCATTTTATTTATAATATTATTCTTTTACGAAAGTATAAGACATGTACTTTCTTATAAGCATAATATCATATAAATAATCTGATTGTTTTGTTACATATAATAAAAAAAAATTCAATGTAAATATGTTTATATGAAATATTTTTTTTATTACATGTAATAAATATGGGAATCAATTTTCATTACATTTATTAAAAATTATTAATACAAATTGATTAAAAATAATTAAAATTGATAAAATGTATTAATGAAAGTTGATTCACATCTTCCATGGTGGGGGAGGGATGGGATAGGTTGGAGTCAAGGAGGATGGAGGGACGACTCCCATGGTTTTTAGGGATATTGGCGATGAATTCCATGGTTGTGTTTAGACTTATTATATAAAAAACGATTAACAATAATTTTATATGATTTTGGCATGTCTCATTATCATATATAATTATTATTATTTGTTATATAAAACACCTAAGCACAATAAAATAAAAAATTCAACGCGCCCATAACAGTACCTCAGTGGTGGTGTGGAAAACTGTTAAATGTAGTAAATAAAAAAAGCTGAAAAACTGACTATACGCAAGATATCTATGATGAATTATATGCGAAGGAATAGGTGGAGGGGTAGATGGAGTGGTCGGTGGAGCGAGGTGGCGCGAGGTGGAGCGAGGTGGAGCGGGGTGGATGGGAGGTGGAGGGGCAGACTCCCTTCAAAATAACGTAAAATTTGAAAGAATATCACGGTAAAAAGTGGAGGCAAACTGGAGGGCAAATAGAGCGGGATTGAGCGGTGTGGAGCGGGATAGGTACCCATTTTGAGCCATTTTAATTTAGATCTCTTATAATATCGTTTAAACAATTCCTCATTCATTTTATACTATTATTGCGTATATTTTATATTGTGAAATTTGTTTTTTGAAAATATAAGAGCATAATCACTTTAAAAATTTTGATTTAAAAATCTTTTCTTTGATTTTATTTGTATTTTTATATGGATCAAATCGAAACTTAATTAAATTTTATATACAATTTTCATTTAGCTAATTATTAAAATCTCTTATCATTCAAATAATTGCTCCTTTATTTTATACTTTTATTGCGTATATTTTATATTGAGAAATTTGGTTTTTGAATATATATGAACATATTTTTTAATAAATATATGCAATAAATATATACATATTCACTTATATAACTAATTGTTTTTTTTTAATTATCAAGAATTTCTTCCCAAACAATATTTTCAATTTCCAATGAATTTTCTAAATTATTTTGTATATATATATGTTATCTGGATTTCTACATCCTGGTAAAGCAACATATAATTGACCGTGTGAGAATAATTGCCTTTTGATGTATAACCCTTCATAATGAAAACTTTGTCCCTGAGATTTATTAATGGTCATGCAAAATGCTAATGTTAATGGAAACTGTTTTTTATAAAAAATAAACGTTAATGAAGAAGATTCTCCTGTATTTAATGTAATTCTTGGAATAAAAAATCTATTACCTACTTTTCCTCCTGTTAATATTTCTGCTTCAATATTATATCTAAATAATTTGGTTATTTTAAGTCTACTACCGTTACATAAACCTTCGTGTATACTCAAATTTCTAATTAACATAACAATAGCATTAACTTTTAAATCTAATTTATGAGGTGGCAAACCTTCATAAACATTGTTTAATGTTTCTATTGGAAAAAGTAGATGAAAGTTGTCATCACTTTGATCAACACCTTTATGAGTCGCATAATCTGTACTATAATAAGTCTTCTTATCACCATTTAATAACATTAAAATTTTTTTATTCAAAAATTTAATGTCTTCATTATGAGGTGCTAAAATAACACGATCATAATCATTTATTTTATTAATATTTTTATAAATTTGTAAGCAAACATCGTTAGTTCTTCAATTATGAGGTATTATAAAAGGATTTATATTACCGTCTCCAATTTGTAATAATAATTTTGAGAATTCATTTTTCTGAGAACGAATATTGTGTTTTAATTTGAAAATTTTAAATAAATGCCAAAGTTCAGAATATTTAATAGTGTCTTCAATTATAGCACTTCTAAATCCGTTTTTCATTACTGGGAGTATTTCTCGAAAATCACCTCCTAAAATTATTAATTTTCCCCCAAAATGTAAATCGTTTGTACATAAATCTCTTAATGTTCTGTCAATAATTTCTAAAGCTTTTTTGGGTATCATAGATGCTTCATCCCAGATTATGACTTCTGTTTCTCTTAATTTCTTTTTATCTGATTCTAATTTGAAAAAAGAAATTTCAATACCATTTAAATCTAATCGTAATCTGAAGGTTCTATGAGTAGACATTCCTTTGGGTAATAGAATAGTCGCTATACAGTCCATGCCATTGATATAATATTTTTTCCTTTTGATAGAAAATAATAAATTAAAGTTTTATATAAAAATGTTTTATCCGAACCTCCAGGACCGTCTATAAAATTTATTTTATTTATATTTTTTATAAGTTGTTTGAAAATAAATTTTTGATCTTCATTTAATTTTGTAAACATATCTTCGAATATTTCCTTACTAATTGAAATTATTTTACTATCGTATTTTATATCATTTATGATGGGATCAGGTTCAGATAATCCAAAATCTGTACAAAATAAATCTTCCAACAATAATAATTTATTTATATAATCTAATGCTAAGTCATCTTTATTTACATGAAAATCTTTACTAAAGTATTTTTTAAAATTTTCCCAAATAATATTGGCTTGAATATTTTTTGTTAGTAGAAACGAAGTAAAAAATTTACCTAATTGAAAAGGTAACATGATACATACTACGACATGCTTCTTCAAAAATTTTTTTAATTTGTAAATCGTTTTCTATTAAATCCATTGCAGTCGCAGCTACTTTATGAGTATTATACGCTACATTTTTATATGTACGTAAATCTTTAAAGGGAGTAGCGCCTTTTATAAAACTTAATATTAATTTTAAAGCGAATCTTTCAGAATCTTTTGGAGATACTATATTTAAACGTCGAATAGCATAATGTTTTTGTTCACGTTCACGTTTTACACAAACTTTTTTTGCGTTAAATATATAATAATGCGGTATATTAACGTATTTTATATTATTTGCAAATTTATCATTTTTATTCAAGTCGAACCACGCTGTTAAAGTTGTTTTCCAATTATCAAGAGCATCTATTTCATAATTTTCTTCAAACACAATTTTTTGTTGATTTTCTGTATGAACTGCTAAATGGCTAACAGTATGACTCCTTCCACATAAGGGAAATTTTTGTAACCGCCATGCTGCTTCCATTGGGCTCAAGTACCGGCCATCAATATATTCAGTAATTTCATCATATAGTCCATTTCTTTTGTCATCATTTTTTTTTTAATGTACAAAAAGCTCTATCACTACCTTTATGTATATAATTAAAAATATATTTGATGCTTTGAATTGAAGCACAATATTCAAATTAATATGACATTTATATTTTTCTAATAAAAATTTATTGTAAGGAACTACCATTGAATTATCTACTGGAATAATTTTTTTACTTCTTTTAAGTCGATATGTGTAATTATCAGAAGAATTATTTGTTCGTTTATATTGAGGATAACCATTTTTTTTAAATGTTGTTGACGATTGAAAAGGTATAGGAAATTTTTTTTACAAACGTCTTTACATTTATCGTAACACGGAGAATTTTCACTATGTGGTCCATGTAACATATGTTTTATAACTAATTTTTGTAACTTTTTATCATTATTAGAAGGTATCTCAGCAGAAATGTGTTTATTAATAGCTTCTGGTGTCATTAATTTATTTGTATGACCTAATGTTACTACAAGATGTGATTACGGTAATCCTCTTTTCTGAAATTTAATAGTATACACATAAGCTAAAGCATTTCCAAAAATTTGATCGTTTTCTATATCATTAAGTAAACACTTAAATTTTGTATAAAATAATCTAACTGTAATATTTGGTATATCATTGGGCGTAGTTCCGATAGGAAATGTCGTTAATACATTTTTTAATTCTTTTCACTTAGGATACACGTCATAGTTATAAATAAATCAGGTCGACCAATATTTCTTACTATTGCCATTGCATCTTGATAATGTTGCTGCATATATCTAGGACTACCTATATAAGTTGCTGGTAGTACAAAAATATTTCCTAGTCTTTCTTTTTTTTCAAAATTTTCTGATATATTTAATGCACTATTTATAACATGATCCCTCAAACCTTGATAACATTCAGTACGTAATTTTTCTTGTTTCTGCCTAAAATAATTCATTCTATTGTTTTCTATCATAATATAGGCATGTAAAAAGAATGGTTGGGTTAGTCTCCCTCCAAATAAAAGTGGATTGAAATTTTCTGAATTTGGTCTGTAAGCTAATCTATAAGAATAGTTCTGTAATATTGTTAGAAGGTTTTCTTTTGCATCATATGGTTTTTTAGTATAACCAATACTCCAGCCTAAATCTCCTGAAGGAAAAAATAATGGAAATACCATTGGGTCAACATGATGTGATAATTTACTTAAATATGTGTATTCTTTTTCTTTCGAACTATTTTTCGGATGAACGCATAGATCATAATTATGAGGGATTCCTGATTTGGAAATAATTATAGCTGCACATTCCGACGTTAATGGTTTAGTATAATTATGTTTTTGATTATTATTCTTATGAACAAAATATAATTTATAATTTGAAAGTTTCTCTGTATTAGTTATTTCGTGTAAATATTTATACTGTCTAGCATAAGGATTACTATTTAAAACTTCAGTCAATAATTTTAAATGTTCTTGAGTTAAATCTTTATGACTCTTTATTTTCATTTCAATTGCAGTATTGTCATCATATATATATATAATTGACAACACGAAGGTTCTGCATTTTTTTTGGTAATAAAGTATTTGGCGTTATATGACAAATTTGTCTTTGAATTTTTAAATTATAAATAGCTTTTTCTTTTCGTATTTTACATTTAATCTAAATGTAGCAAAGCAAAATAAATTATTATAATATCTGAATAACGTTCGAAAATTGTTATCATATAATAATAGATTCTTTAGTGTTTTATTATATATAATTAGCGGAGACAAAATTATTTTACCCTTACTACAACAAATTGATTTATTATTTTCTTCTTTTCAATATACTGCCGAACAAAATTTACAAACATAACTCATATTACCAAAATATGATTTATACTCTAAATTTTTATTTTTACTACATTTCTGTTTATTTACTTTTAACGTAGAAAAGGATGATGACGGGAGATGTTCGAGGAAGAGCTCGGCAACGCCTCTCCTACACTATATATATATATGTATATATATATATATATATATATATATATATATATAAATAAGAGAAAGAGAGAGAAGAAGAGAGAGATAGAGAGAGGGGGAGAAAAAGAACTAACGAATGCACTCAATCCGTCTGTCGCCGTTTTCTCATGCTCTGTTTGCAGTTGCTGCACTTTTTTTTTGGGAAGAAAAAATACGGACAGCGTTCGACTTGTAATTGAACTGTCAAATGAATGCGCATACGCCGCGCTGCGCTCGCATGAGTTTGGCGTTATCCTTGATTTGAATAATTAAGAAGTTTCCTTTCAAAAAGTTGCTCTGTAATTAATTGGTCTGGTTAATTGCGGAGAAAAGGCGCGCATTGTAATAAATGCGCCAACGCGCTTCTTGCGCTGATGGCAGGAGGGTGGCATAGTTTGTTTTCAGAAAGCAGCCTATTATTTGTGTATCGAGGTGAAGAACTGACAACGGAGCGATGCAAAAGTTGTCGACAGAAGTGTCTTCTGCTTGCGGAAGGACGCGGAGGGACGCGGAGGGAGGCGGCGGGTTGCGGAGGGACGCGGGGGGACGCGGAGAGACATGCGGAGGGACAATGCAGACACCAAATAACGCAAAAAATAGTGAATTTTATGTTATTTTGTGGAGGGCACTTTGCGGAGGGACGCGGACGGTCGCGGGGGGGGGGGGGGGCGCGAAGGGTTAACGACTCAATACAGCTTACAACTATATAGTATAGTAAGATGTATATATATATATATATATATATATATTTATATAATCATCTATTTGATGCTCTAATAAAATTCAGTGGTACGGTCCATGCCATAAGATCTATGAATAATATTCAGTTTCGTTAATCATGTTATCAAAAATTGAAATTCTGGATTTTTCTTGATATTTCAAAAAATTGTAACTTTTTTCCTTTTGCTCTGCCAGTATTGATCACAAAAGCATTTTGAAGGGTTTTCGAAGAAGAATACAAAAAAAAATTTGTTTCAAAAACGGTCATAAAATAAATGCTGTCACATTCTACAGAAAAAATGCAAACTTTTTACCAATCAATTTTCTATACAAAAAGTTTCAAGATTTTGAATTAAAAAATGAATAAACTTGGATTTTAACCAAAAATTGCAAAAAAATTGAATTTTCAATCTTGCATAGCTTTTTTATTTTTTTCAAATATCGACCTAAAATTTGAGGACCTTTTTTTTTCCATAGAAAACTGAAAGAAAACGAGTTTTGAGCGATTTTAAAATTTTGATCTGCTGACTTCACCTGAAATATCCCGTAAATATATATATATATATATATATATATATATATATATATATATATATATAATTATCCCCCCATCCGTTTATGGAGCCCATCCCTGTATATTAGTACCTACAGCCCAGAGATCCCTATGGCAAGTGACTAAAGAAATAATGGACCCTGGGGTTATAGACTCTAGATCGGGCTCCATAAACGCCCGAGAAAAATATTTTATGGGACCCGGGCTCCATAAAAGAAAACGGGCGCCATAAATATGCTCATGTGTATAAAAGGGCTCCATAAAGCTGTTAAAACAAATGTATATCTATATATATATATATATATATATATATATATATATATATATATATATATATATATATATATATATATATATATATATATATATATATATATATATATATATATATATATATATATATATATATATATATATATATATATATATATATATATATATATATATATATATATATATATATATATATATATATATATATATATATATATATATATATATATATATATATATATATATATAGATAGATAGACCCGCGTCGAGTTGCGAGACTTGCATCAGGCGCCTCCCCAGGTGGCGGATAGGAAAAAGCTTGTCAGATATGAAGGGCACCGGGGAAGTACCCGGGGCGGACCGAGACTTTCTAGGGGCAGGCACTCAGAATAATAAACCAATCATAAAAGTAGACAAAAAAGTTTAGTCGTTACAGGGGAAGAGTTACACGTACAGGGGGAGGAGGCGTCGGATACCCCAGTACCGACGTCAGGGGGTGCGAGTGCAGGCCTCCGCGATCCGACGTCGATCAAGTGACTGCAATAAAAAAGATAAAGCACCCATTTTCCAGACTATAAATACCAACGCTTGTGTAAATCAGAGCATAACAAAGGTGCTCGATACCTGGAAAAAGATTGAGGAGATGGACAAGATGGATAAGGAACTCTTCGGGGAAATTCAAGAGAAAATAGAGGGGATGGACAGTGTCATTTTCAGAGCCAACATATCCAAAAAAACAGTGAAAAGTGACTTGTGGGCAGCCTTGTTACATATAAGACGACTAGAGAGGAAAAGAGATAAGAAGAACCAAGTCAAGCCTCGAGCTTTTATTGGCCAGCTTTAAATCCTCAGCGTATCTAATGCCTAACAACTTACCAGGGACACCGCCGTCGCACAATAGGAAGGAAAGACGCCACCGATTGCAGAGTCGAATGAGAAGAAGGGGAAAGAGACAGCCAATGTGCCGGTTACCCATGGCCAGGCACCTCAAACTGGTGGCAGAGAGCCAGGATGAAACACAGTGGAAGCAAAAAAGGGAGGTCGGAGTTGAGAGTGAAGCTAGATGCAATACTAGTCAAACGGAAAGATCAAAATGTATCCTTTGCCAGTGTCCTCGAACGTGTAAAGCAAAACGTCGAATGAGACCAAGCTAGAGGAAAGATCGACAAGATAAGGCATATCAAATCCGGCGATCTGCTCATAAGGCTCCAGAAACGTAGTGACATCAAGGATATTAAAGATTCCGTTACAGCTGCCATGGAAAGCAAAACCACAATCCTACAGCTCTCTTAATTGACCATGCTCGATGAGGGCTATACGACCAGCCCTTGGAGGTACGAAAATAGCGCTTGTTACAACGCCATGCACAAAAGCACAACCTTTAATCAAGAACGGAAAGGTTAGGATCGGTTGCGTTATCGCTAGGGTTCGCGAAAGAATTACGGTCCCAAGGTGTTTCAGGTATCTGGGATTTGGATATACTTCGACAAACTGCACGTAGGAAAACAATGGAGTAAAGCTGTGCTTTTTTGTGGCCGAGGCTGATCTTGGTGCAGAGTGCCAAAATCAGTCAAAATGCATCAAGTACGACACAGTCGGAGCCTATCACAAACATCATGTAACGTGCAAGACTTCAATTCTCGATAAAAATCCGAATTTATTAAAGGGTGATTCTAATAGTTACTTAGTTAAACATCGTCTAATAGCTGTGTGATTCTAATAGTTACTTAGTTAAACATCGTCTCCAATAAGTCTCTGGTTCGTTTTATTAGACACAGGCTTTATCAAAGAGTGCATGCAATAATATGATATCAAGGAGGAGCAGGTCTAGGCATGAGGGTCCAAAAAGCCGCCTGTTCGAGCCGAGGGGGTGCGGGTGCACGGTCGGGGATCAAAGTGCCCTTCCGCTCAGCCGTGAAGGAAGGAATGGATCTGTGCAGGCGGGTCCAAAGAGCCGCCTGTTCGAGCCTAGGAGAGGGGTAGAGGTTGGTAGCGACGGGGAAAGGTAGTGACTCTAAAACATAAGCATGAGTAGTTTTACATTTTAAACTTTATTGACGCATAACAATATTACATAGCACGAGCAATCAAGGCAGAGCAGAGCTCGTGTGCCGTGGCTGCTCGGTGAGCAAATGCGTGCCCGTCGTGCCGCGCTGTGGGTTTTATATACCCGAGCGGCATATATCCATCTCTCCCGCTCGTACAGTTATCGTCGGTAAGCGTCAGTGGGGGATTCCCCTCGTATACGCACTGTGTAGTAGGCCTTTGCCTCGCCGGGAGTAGGGATGACGCGTGGGAGAGCTATGTCACAGCGTAGGCGGCGTGGAGAGGGAGCACGCACGTTCGTGTGCGCGGGTGAGTATTGGAGCGCTCGCACACGGAGTCAGCGTCGTACGCATTCGCTTTACATGCTGCCGTATGCTCCTCGTACATGAGAGATCGCTTGGTTGCCGTCGGTGCAGGGGCTTGGTCAGAGCCGTCGGATCGCCCCCGAAATAAAAAAAATTTTTTTGTAAAAAAAAAAAGATTTTTATTTTTCTGGACAACAAAAAAAATGTACAAAATATTTACAAAGAGAGAAGAAAAAAAACTTATGTACAAAAAAAAATGATCTATGAATATTTCTGTCTTCTTATTGTATTCTCACGGTGTTGGTGGTGGCGACGGTAGGAGTGGCGTGATAGGCGGCGGATCCGCTGCATCTGCTGCGTGATCTTTATCAGCTTTTCGAACGTCGCGCTTAGTTCCCCCTCGCTCAGTGAGTGGATGGGCGTCGAATGATACTCCGGCTGGGGCTGTGTTAGCGGATGTTTGTGCCAGGGCACATACTCCTCGGGCGGGAGGTCCCGCACGCGTAATATCCGTGGCTTGGTCAATGATGCCGGCGAGGAGGCTGGTGGTATTGGCGGCGGCGTTGATGGTGCTGCTGGCGGATGTAGAGGCGGCGGCACAAAACCCGCTGGTGGCCATACGGCTCGTGGCCTTTTCCACCTGTCCGGCGTCTGGTGCTGACGGGTGGAACGCCCGGCTCTGTTCTCGGTCTGCACCTACTTGTGCCTCTGGCCTGGCCCGAGCACCGCCTTTGCCGGCTCGAACGTAAAGTGTTTCCCGCTGGGCTGCGTCATGCTCCAGCACTCTACGCGGTATGTGTACCACGTTACGACGCCGTCTTGCATGGCGGCGTCGCAACGTGCCACTTTTTCGGTCTGCGTTGACGCATCTGCATTCATTTCGAATCTTATGGAAACTGAGCTCTGCTTTGGCGTCCCTATGTCTATCGCGCAGATAGCATATTTCATATCGTAATTTGCCAAGGATTTGCCGTCTTCTCGGAAGGATTTTCGCTAAGGCATATCCTTAGTTTACAAATGCGTGGGGAGCCTGTCCTTGCAAGTAATAGGGCTTTAAATTTGATACGTGGAATTTCCCGCGTTCTCTCTCATTCTTGTCGGTAATTAAATATGTAGCTGTGTTAATTTTCCGTTTTATAATGTACGGCCCTTCATATACGTGGAAAAACTTGGCTATTTTCTTTTCGCTCGCGTCGGACTGATTCTGAGCTTCTATTAATACTAACAAGGAAAGGGCCCCAGGTGTACCTCACCGATTTTCTTCAAATTTTGATATGTTGTAGTACATCCAAAAATATTTGACATGTGTTTTCTTTACGTGCCTATACGCTCATTTAAGGGGTAAAATTCACCCTTAAAGTTCATCCTCAATAACAGTTTTTTTTTTTTATATCTCCGGAACGAATTGGAATTTTTCGATGAAACAAAGTGAATATAATTCGCAGTTGAAAAACGAATATTTCTGCAATATTTCTACCTAGAAGGGTAGCATCCCTTATTTTTTATAAAAGAAAACCGTAAAATTTTGACAATGTTTTCGCTCAAAAAATTACAAAATTGATTGAATCCTAAAAAAATAATTGTATTATAAACAAATTAAAAAAATAAAGTTGATGTGTCCCGGTGTTTTACGAAAAATGCTTTTTACAAGGGGTAAACTACCCCTAAAACGGATATTATGCTATTTCAATATTAAATATGTATATATAAATAAATTTTTTTCTTATCTACACAAAACTAATCATAGTTTAATAAATTAACTCGCTTAAAAAAAATTTACCCACTTCAGGGTGTAAACAACCTCTTATTACAATATTTGATTTTCGATCAACTAAAAAATAGTTTATCGTGCAACTGTGATTACTTAATTCTAAAACTTATTTTTTTGGCAAATTAAATATACAAATAGAAATATTGACCGCTTATATACTTCATTAGTTACCCATATTCAAAATTCAAAAATTTGGATCTCGAAAGAAAATTAAAAGTGAATAAATATAGAAATGTACTAATGTACCGGATACAATTGATTTAATTCATTCAATTTGAAAAGTAGTATCCCTGTATTTACCAGTATAACGACATTTTTTATTCACTCTAGTTTTTTACAGCTCAAAAAAAGTTAAACGCGAACAAAAATTCTCATATTTGTAATGATAGTGCAAGATCCTATTCATGTATTCTGAATTTGGTTACTATTCTACATAGTTTTATACTTAATAAACATTATTTACTAAACTCTCCCACCCTCTCTTTCTTCCCCCTCCCTCTCTCCCTCTGTACCAAAAACTTTAATGAAAGCTTAAATATTTTTTCAAAGCAATCAACACGTTCTTTAAAAAACTAAGTTTTTAAGTATATTCTAACAACACAATTTGTCTATAATCCTTTTATTTATTCTGATCTCATCTATTCAATAAGCACTCTCTACAAATGGTAATAATTTTTATTAAAGGTATGACGCCATTCATTTTTTATGTTAAGTACTTGAAGACGATCTTTGGAGGCAAAAGTGAAAAGATCTTGGGTATTTTTTGATTTATCGAATGTCGATAATAACATCGGATCGACGTATGATATATACGTTAATTATTTTTGGCCTGATGAGGTTGGCGTACTAAGCCAACGAAACGTAGGTAATAATTTTTTTCATGACTGTACAAATAATAATATTGTTAATAAAACTTTCTAGGAAAGTATAAAATAAGGCAAGTATAGAAGTTTTTTCTGTATAATCTAAATAGTATTTATGATTTTTTAAAAGAAGTCAAATAAATACTATAGTAAAAACCGCTGCCAATTCATTGGCACGTAGCTTCCTCAACCGTAATTTGTTGATTCCTTTAATTAATTTTTATAACAAAATTTATAATTTTTTTAAAAATTTATTGCATAATTATAACTAAATTCATTTATGAATATTAAAAATTGTTAATTTTTAAATTTATTTATTTATTTATTATTTATTTATACCAAATTTATATAAATTTTGAGCTGATAAATAAAGTTATCATTTGAAATAGAAGTAAAATATCTATATTTTATAATAAAACAAATAGCTATCACGGTTGTTTTGTTATTAACAAAAACGTTTTCTTTATATTTCATAATTCATATTTTTTAAGAAAAAAAAATTTATAGCTATCATTGTTCTTTTGTTATTAACAAAAACTTGGTTTTTTAAAAAATTTCATAACTCACAAATAAATTATAATAATGCAGAATATAATGCATTCATAATGCATAATTCATAATTATAACAGATTATAATAGATATAATTTTTAAACATTTTAATTCATTTTGTTGGTTGGTTTTTAAAAATTAAAAAAAATCATCGAATGCCTACCGAATGACGTTTTCTCATTCCACACCACCTAGCGGTAGATATCACTGCGCGTTTTTTAAAAATAAAATATAAATCTTTTTTAATTTAGAGATTAAATTATTTTTTAATATTATAACAAAAATTATAACAAAAATATGTTCTAAAAAGTGACTTTTTTTACCTATCGTGTAAAGAAATTCATTCTCTCCCTCTGCTCTAAAATTATGTAAAATCGCGAAAATGAATTTAGCCTTGCTTTTTAGGTTCAAAAACGCATAAAATGAAGTTATGAGTTTAAAAAAAAAACACGTTTTTATTTTGATGATAAGTAAAGAACCGTGATAGATAGAAAATTATTTTTTGTTTAGAAAATATAGATATTTTAATTCTCTTTCGAATGCCACCCACCCCATTCAGATACATAGAGCCGTTCACGAGAAATTACGATTTTAAGAAAATCGTCAAAAAATTTTTAACCTCAAATATTTCTGAAATTTATGGACCAATCATTTTGCCCAAAGAACTCGACCGAGAATTATAAAATATCTACCTCTAAAAGGAATTTTGAAGCCGTTAAGTCAATTTTACTCTTGTAATCGTTGGACATACAAAACTGATTTTTTTCATTTTTCAATTTTTTACTCAAAATGTAGCCTACAGAATGAATTCAAATTTTAACAGATTATAGATATTTATATTCTGTATTATCACGATTCTTCTCAAAAGAATTGACCGTTAAGTTTAGGAGGTATAAGCTTCTAAATAAATAACACGTTTTTGTTAATAACAAAAGATCCGTGATAGCTAGAAATTTTTTTTTTTTAGAAAATATAGGTATTTTAATTCTCTTTCGAACGCTACCCATCAGATTCGAATAACTCGATCCTATCATTAAAAACATCAAAAAACAGTTTTGAGAAAATCGAAAATTTGAAAAAAAAACAAAAACGGATCGCCCCAATCAAAAAACGGATTTTTGACCCGCCATCACGCAAAAAAACACAAAAAATGAGACTTGCCCGGTAAAAAACGACCGAGTAGAAGCTGAGATCCAGGCGTATACACACACACACACACACACACACACACACACACACACACACACACACACACATTTTTCAAAAACCATGTATTTTGATTCCTAACACCTCGGAACCCAATTATAACATATTTTTACAACAACTCAAAAATTTACTATCACAAAGCTACCTCTAGGACGAAGCAAAAGTCTTTTACTTCTTTGCGTCAATGTATGCTCAACAAATTATATGTAAGCACATTCAAATTGTTCACTGCAAATCAAACAAACGTAAGTTGTGAAATCAATTATCGATAGTCAAGTAATGCAAACTATTCTCCGAAAAACTATATGACTATGTTCTCAGAAATGTATTAAAATTTCTTCATTCCTTTATACAAATTAAACACAAGAAAGTACTGAAATCAATTAATTATAGTCACGTACCGGCCATAAGAACTTTTCGTACCTCGCATGTAAAATTACATTTTACGCCCACGTAGTAACTTCAAAATTGTTCTGCCAGCGGGCATAAAGTACTACATAACGCCCAAGAGGCCCAATAGCTCACACACTCCTACAAAACTTTATAGTACCTATGTACTTTACGCCCGTGTGGGCGGAAATTATTTTAATTATATAACTATAATGCCTTCTTTTTATTTCTAAAATTCATAAGAATTTTTTCAGGTATTTACGAAAAGTCAAAGCCTATATAAAAAAATTACATAGTTACCAATACATCACTATTTTTCATTATTCCTCCTCAATTTTGAACTTTCTATAATATTACGCATCTTGGAAGGACAAGAGAAGTCTAGAGCTACTCTAGCAGGGGTGGTCCTCCGATCTCCCGTACATACTTGGCGGGCCCGACGGTTTGCAGTTACTTAAATGTAGAATACTAAATTTTTGCACAAATTCGTTAACAATATTTATACCTATAAATCCACCATAAATAATTACATTGGCTCCAATTTTTAATTGATGCCATTAAGTACAATATATCCGTACAGGTGCAGAATCATGATTTATATTTCATTACTAAACATATTTTTCCTTGTGTCCGTCCTTTTTAAACGAGAATAAAATAAAAAACCGCTGCCAATTCTTTGGCACTTAGCTTCCTCAAAACAATTTATCGATTCCTTTCATTAAATTGAAATTATAATAATAAATTTTTCACAAAAAAAAATAAAAAATTTTCTAAATTAAATTATCTCAAATTTATGACTTTTAAAAAATACATTTTCATATTAATAGAATATTTTTGTAAGATTATATTAATATAATTTTTTAACCTCAAATATCTTTTTATTAATTTACTAATTTTTTTTCAGCAATGAACTCGGTTCGAAGATATAAGAAAGCTGTCTATGTGCCAAATTTCAAGACGATTGTTTGACTTTTACTCCTTTTATCGTGTCCGAAAGAAAAAAAAATTCACTTCTATTCAAAAATATTTTTTCTATGAATAAAATGAAGATAATCATTCTAAATTTTAACAAAATATAGTCTTCAATGAGGGGGTTATAAGTGATTAAAATTTTAGGTCGATAAATCAACAATTCTCTGAAAAAACGCAATTCGGAAATTAAACAAATTTTTAGCCTCAAATATCTTTAATCATAATTGATCGATTTTTCTTGGCAACAAACTCGGTTCGAAGATATAAAAAAAAAAAGAAATCAGTCTCTGTGCCAAATTTCAAGAGGATTGGTTGACTTTTACTCCCGTTAACGTATCCGAAAGAAAATTCCCTTGTTTTCAAAAATATTTCATTTCTCTGAAACAAATGAAGATAATCACTTGGAATTTTTACCAAATATAGTCTTCAATGAGTGTTATAAGTGGTTAAAATTTTAGGTCGATAAATCAACAATCCTCTGAAAAAACGCAATTCGAAAATTAAAAAGAAAAATTTTTAACCTCAAATATCTTTAATCGTAGTTGACCGATTTTTTTGGGTAACGAACTCGGTTTCAAGATATAAAAAAGCTATCCCTGTGCCAAATTTCAAGACGATTGGTTGATATTTACTCCTGTTATCGCGTCCGAAAAAAATGCAATTTTTTTCAAAAATATTTTTTTTCTAGAAAAGAAATGAAGATAATCACTTGAAATTTTAACCAAATATAGTCTTCAATGATTGTTATAAGTGATTAAAATTTCAAGTCGATAAATAAAATATTTTTTGAGAAATTAATTTATGAAATATAAAAATGTTTTCCTTAATAACAAATGACAGAGTAAAGATAATTCAACTTTTTAAAAAAAAAATTGTAGGTAATTTGAAGACCTTTCAAAAACAGTTTACTATATTATGTAATAATGGCTGTATGATATGAAAAAATCAAAAAACTGAAAATTCAAAATCATTTTTTGGTTATAAAACAAAAGAAAAACGATAAAATGAAAAAATAGGTTAAGCTATCTCTATTCTATGTCCAAACGAAGAGAATAAGCCCTCATAGATGAAAATCGGTCAATTCTTTCAAAAGTTATAGCCGGTACACACACACACACACACACACACACACACACACACACACACACACACACACACACACACACACACACACACACACACACACACACACACACACACACACACACACACACACACACACACGAAAATATTTGTTCTCAAAAACATCGGATATTGGTGCCAAAAGTCTTAAAAAATGTTTTTAAACATTTTTTGTTCCAAAAATTTTTTTCACCATTACCAAGCTTCCTCTTTGAGGAAGCAAAATTCATATAAATTTATAGCCTGTTCAAAAGTCCTTTACATTTTACTAACCGTTTTATAAGCAACATATGTTATATCCTTTTCCCCCGTGTAAATATCACATAAGATCTCATATGAGAATTTCAGACAGCGCATATCTCGTATGAGATCTTATATGTGATGTCATATGCAATTTTACGTATTATGGGATCTCATATGAGATCTCATATGATATTTTCACGAGGGCGTGTACTTTCTATTTAAAAACAGAGTGATAGATTCATAGATCAGTAGTTAATATGTAGAAGCAACCCATTTATACATTTTATCTGATCTTTAAACATATGAATATTTATATGAAAATGACCATGCCTTACACCTTGAACTGCAAACCGTCGGGCCCGCCAAGTATGTACGGGAGATCGGAGGACCACCCCTGCTAGAGTAGCTCTAGACTTCTCTTGTCCTTCCAAGATGCGTAATATTATAGAAAGTTCAAAATTGAGGAGGAATAATGAAAAATAATGATGTGTTGGTAACTATGTAATTTTTTTATATAGGCTTTGACTTTTCGTAAATACCTGAAAAAATTCTTATGAATTTTAGAAGTAAAAAGAAGGCATTATGGTTATATAATTAAAATAATTTTCGCCCACACGGGCGTAAAGTACGTAGGTACTATTAAGTTTTGTAGGAGTGTGTGAGCTATTGGGCCTCTTGAGCGTTATGTAGTACTTTATGCCCGCTGGCTGAACAATTTTGAAGTTACAAGGTGGGCGTAAAATGTAATTTTATATGCGAGGTACGAAAAGTTCTTATGGCCGGTACTTGACTATAATTAATTGATTTCAGTATTTTCTTGTGTTTAATTTGTATAAAGGAATGAAGAAATTTGAATACATTTCTGAGAACATAGTCATACAGTCTTTCGGAGAATGGTTTGCATTACTTGACTATCGATAATTGATTTCACAACTTACGTTTGTTTGATTTGCAGTGAACAATTTGAATGTACTTACATATAATTTGTTGAGCATACACTGACTCAAAGAAGTAAAAGACTTTTTTACTATAGTATTTATTTGACTTCTTTTAAAAAATCATAAATATTATTTAGATTATACAGAAAAAACTTCTATACTTGCCTTATTTTATACTTTCGTAGAAAGTTTTATTAACAATATTATTATTTTGATGATTTCTTCTGTATTCACTCATTTTGTTGATTTTTCTAGGTAGGGAAATAATTGATGTTGATGAGTACAATAGTATTATTATTAAAAAACGTGCGACGTTTCGGTAGCTGGTTTGCTACCCTTCACAAGCACTGAAAGTTTATTTATGAAGTTAACCACAAGTCAAATTAAACTATACATAAACATCACAATATTGCTCGTCATTCTTACCTAAATTTCAGTTACAACTTATTAACATCGTCGAGTTTTATTACAAAATAAGTACTTGTACTCTGTCTAAAAACGAGAAACAATAATGAGAATTTAATATGAATCTTTGCAAAGAGGTTAGTTTTCAAGTTAAATTAATCGTTACCTTCTTCTTTGGTATAAATATTCTGAATTTGAATAAATCCATTCTTACTGGTAACTAAAAAGTGGGGCAATACTAAATAAATTAACACAAAGGACGAAACAGTTTAATAAATTAACACAGAAGAAAGCAAAATCAGTCAGAATTTTAAAGACACGTAAACAGGTAACTGTCAACATGACTTGTCTTAATCAAAACAATTACACTGAATATAATAAGCATATGTAGATAAGTAATCAAACCCGTATAATACTGTCTAAATTAAAAGTCAACTGATAAGATAAAATCCCTTTTAATTAGTCAAATTGATAAAGAAACGTCCCAATTATTAATTTAATATACAATGTCATTAATTTAAAACTTTACAATTATTTAAAAATTAATAATAATAATTAAAATTGGATCTTTAAACCTCTGCCTTCTCAAATCTTCCCGCAATTTTTTTTTTTTTTTTTTTTTTGGGCACTACACCTCTGCACGGGCACACCAAAGTTTTGATGCGCGCCCGCCGACCTCCAGCGCCCGTGTGGCAGTACTATACCAACGAAGACCGGCCCCGCGGGTAATTCGAAAATTTTGGAGGTTATGGTACTTTAAAATTATGAACGGTTAATATCACTTTATAACCTCCAAAATTTTCGAATTACCTACAGGGCCGGTCTTCGTTGGTATAGTACTGCCACACGGGCGCTGGAGGTCGGCGGGTGCGCATCAAAACTTTGGTGTGCTGGTGTGCCCGTGCAGAGGTGTAGTGCAAGAAAAAAAAAAAAAAAAATTGTGGGAAGATTTGAGAAGGCAGAGGTTTAAAGGTGGAATTTTAATTATTATTATTAATTTTTAAATAATCGTAAAGTTTTAAATTAACGACATTGTATATTAAATTAATAATTGGGACGTTTCTTTATCAATTTGACTAATTAAAAGGGATTTTATCTTATCAGTTGCCTTTTAATTTAGACAGTATTATATGGGTTTGATTACTTATCTATATATGCTTATTATATTCAGTGTAATTGTTTTGATTAAGACAAGTCATGTTGACAGTTACCTGTTTACGTGTCTTTAAAATTCTGACTGCTTTTGCTTTCTTCTGTGTTAATTTATTAAACTGTTTCGTCCTTTGTGTTAATTTATTTAGTATTGCCCCACTTTTTAGTTACCAGTAAGAATGGATTTATTCAAATTCAGAATATTTATACCAAAAAAGAAGGTAACGATTAATTTCACTTGAAAACTAACCTCTTTGCAAAGATTCATATAAAATTCTCATTATTGTTTCTCGTTTTTAGACAGAGTACAAGTACTTATTTTGTAATAAAACTCGACGATGTTAATAAGTTGTAACTGAAATTTAGGTAAGAATGACGAGCAATATTGTGATGTTTATGTATAGTTTAATTTGACTTGTGGTTAACTTCATAAATAAACTTTCAGTACTTGAGAAGGGTAGCAAACCAGCTACCGAAACGTCGCACGTTTTTTAATAATAATACTATTGTACTCATCAACATCAATTATTTCCCTACCTAAAAAAATATTATTATTTGTACAGTCATGAAAAAAATTATTACCAACGTTTCGTTGGCTTAGTACGCCAACCTCATCAGGCCAAAAATAATAAACGTATATATCATACGACGATCCGATGTTATTATCGAATGTCGAATGTTTATTAATAACAAAAGAACCGTGATAGCTAGAAAAATAATTTTTTTTAGAAAATATAGGTATTTAAATTCGCTTTCGAATGCCACCCATCCGATTCAGATACACAGAGCCGTTTTCGAGAAATTTCGATTTGAAAAAAAGGATAAAAAAATGTTAACTTCAAATATCTCAGAAATTTGTGGACCGATCGTGTAGCCCAAAGAACTTAGCCGAGATTCACGATAATGCAGAATATAAATTGCTACAATCTGTGAAAATTTTAATCCATTCTGTTGGTTAGTTTTTGAGAAAAATATTAAAAAATGGAAAAAATGTGTTCTCTATGTCGCACGTTTTATGGAGTAAACCTGGATTAATCGCTTTGTAATTTCTTATAGAGGTAGATTTTGTATAGATCTCGGCTAAGTTCCAAGGGCTACATGATCGGTCCATAAATTTCTTAGATATTTGAGGTTAACATTTTTTAACCTTTTTTTCAAATCGAAATTTCTCGAAAACGGCTCTATGTATCTGAATCGGATGCATGGCATTCGAAAGCGAATTTCAATACCTATATTTTCTAAAAAAAATTATTTTTCTAGCTATCACGGTTCTTTTGTTATTAATAAAAACGTAAACATAGAAAAATGAAAAAAATGAGTTTGGTATGTCTAACCATTGCGGGAGTAAAAATTGACTTAATCACTTCAAAATTCCTCGTAGAGGTGGATTTTGTATAGTTTTCGGTCGAGTTATTTGAGCAAAATGATTGGTCCATAGATTTAAGAGATATTTGAGGTTAAAATATTTTTAGTTTATTTGGAAAAGGCGGACATCAAACGAACCAATGAATAAGCGAATATTATTTTTTATTAGCCGACGTTTCGGGAGCGTTAGATATACTCCCCTCTTCAGGGCTACAAGATATGTAAAAATGGTAAATGTACAACGTCATGATATTTTTTTAAATAAGAAAAACAAGTCGGAGAATTCCATAAAATTTTTTACCATAAACAATTATTCAGTCATTATTAAAACATTCGGTCCTGCCGCACATACATCCACGAGAACCACACCAAACTTTGAGGAAAACGTTAAGGGGGTGTCAAACTCAATTCTGCGATTTGATCGACCCATAGGTCGGTAAAGTAGGAAGTACATACTATTCATGAAATATGACACAAGCGCCATCTCTGGAAAATCGTAATAGATTTTAATATAGATGGCGCTACATATTTCAAGAATATTAAACATCTGTAGTATTATTATACTGTAATAATAATACACATCTATCTGTATTTTCTATTGTTCAAATCAGTATTTACGTATTTCGCCTATACGCATTTTTTATTATAAACAATTGTACGTATTTCGCGTATACGTATTTCCTATTATAAATAATGATGCGTATTTTGCATATACGAATTTTTTATTGCTATTAATAGTGCGTATTTCACATATACGCATTTTTATTACAAATAATTGTGCGTATTTTGCCTATACGCATCGTCTTGTATAACAAATTTTGTGTGTATTTCTTTTATAAATAATTATGCGTATTTCGTTTATACGCATTTTTATTACAAATAATTGTGCGTATTTCACCTATACGCATTGTCTTTTATAAAAAATTTTGTGTATTTCTTTTATAAATAATTATGCGTATTTCGCTTATACGCACTTTTCAGTGTTAGTAATCGTGCGCATTTCGCCTATACGCATTTTATAATAAATAATTTTGTGTATTTCGCCTATACACATGTTCTATTATAAAGACATATGCGTATTTCGCTTATACGCACTTTTCAGTGTTACTAATTGTGCGCATTTCGCCTATACGCATTTTATAATAAATAATTTTGTGTATTTCGCCTATACACACGTTCTATTATAATGACATGCATATTTCGCCTATACACATGTCTTATTATAGTGAGATGCAGGTTAGTCAATTTATTCACGATTGCAACTGCAATCCTAAAAATGGATACCCGTAAAAAAGTGAGCTTGTTCCATAGTACAAAACGAGCAAGACAATTGTGACAGATTATCAACTTACTCGAATCTGCCTTATTTTTCGCAGACTGGTAACTGTTTACCATAGAGAGCAACAAGTGAACGCGGCCGATTATGTACACAGCAGAACAGCGACAGCAGCAACTGAAGGCGTCGCGATATCGTTTATAGTGCGCTTCGTAGGTTTCACAGATCGGATGCGAGGTCTACGCGTTCAAGTTGGCCGATGATGGAGTCTATATGAAGCGCTGTGTAGATTTTTATGTTCAGGTGACGTGGCTGCTCGATTACCAAGTTTAGCTTTCTCAGGCGGCTGATGATTGAGTCCTGGTAGTGCGCTCCGTAGGTTTTGATGCCCAGATGACGGGACGGCTCGATTGCGAGGTCAGCTGTTCCAGGTCGCCGATGATAGAGTGTAGGTGATGCGCTCCGTAGAATTTTGTGTCCAGGTGTCATGACGGCTCGATTGCGAGTTCTAGCTTTTCCAGGCGTCTTATTATGGAGTCTGGGTAGTGCGCTCCGTAGGTTTTTGTGGCCAGGTGACGGGATAGCTCGATTACCAGGTCTAGCTGTTCCAGGCAGCTGATGATGGAGTGTAGCTGATGCGCTCTGTAGATTTTTCCAGGTGTCGGCACAGATCGGATGCGAAGTCTAGGGGTTCAAGGTGGCCGATGGAGTATACATGATGCGCTCCGTAGGTTTTTGTGCCCAGGCGACGGACAGCTTGATTGCGAGTTCTAGCTATTCCAGGTGGAAGATGATAGTAGGTGATAGTAGGTGGCCGATGAGTGTAGGAGATACGCTTCGTAGATATTTGTATGCAGATGTCGGGACGGCTCGATTACGAGTTCTAGCTTTTCCAGGCGTCTTATTATGGAGTTCGGGTAGTGCGCGCTCCGTAGGTTTTTGTGGCCAGGTGACGGGACAGCTCGATTACTAGGTCTAGCTGTTCCAGGCGGCTGATGATGGTGTAGGTGATGCGCTCTGTAGATTTTTGTGTCCAGGTATCGGCACAGATCGGATGTGAGGTCTTCGCGTTCCAGGTCACTGATAATGGAGTCTAGATGATGCGCTCCGTTGGTTTTTGTGACAAGATGCGACTAATTAATTTCGTACTTGAAGAATGTGCCGTACCCCTCACAGAATCCCACCTCCTTACTATAGAAAGCGGCAAGTGAACGCGGCCGATGATATAGCAAAACCGCGATAGCAGCAGCTCAAGACGTCGTGATGTGGTATAGTGGGGATTTTCGCCCTAGGCAATAATAAAGTATAATTAAAACATGAATAAATTTGTAGCGGAAGGAGCACAGAGAAGCCACGCTCCTGTGAAAGGGAAGGGAATAGTTGCAGGAAAGATGCCAGCTATAAAGTAAAGCGTAAACCTTCTTACAGCAAACTACTCACCAGAAAATTTTTCCAAAAACTTCAGAGGTTGCCGATGTCCACATAAAACACATACCTCCACCATCTGATCCCAGTAAAAAGAATCCGGTAACAATAACAGCTCAAGACGTCGTGATGTCGTCTACAGGAGCTCTTCGCCCTAGGCAATATAAAGAAGAATTAAAACATGAATAAATGAGTAGCGGAAGGAGCATAGAGAAGCCACGCTCCTGTGAAAGGGAAGGGAATAGTGGCAGGATAGATACCAACTGTAAAGTAAAGCAGTAATAGTATATTACGTTCCTAGGCCGGGAAGTAGGATATTACATTCGCGTGTAGATTGCCGTCCGAGGCGAAGCCGAGGACGGCAAACACGCGAATATGATATTCTACTTTCCGGCCGAGGTGCGTATACTATTTTTCATCATACCCTGGCTCGAAAGGGTGCCGAAATATGTATGTTTTGCAGCCGGAAATTTGCAGGTTATAGTCACGTCGTATGCTAAAAACATGTGACTGTAATGTGCAACTTCCCGGCCGCAAAACGCGCATGTTTTGGAGCACTTTCGGCCGGGGTACGATTAAAACCTTTTTACAGCAAACTACTCACCAGAAAATATTTCCAAAATCTTCAGAGGTTGCCCATGTCCAGATAAAAAAGATGCCTCCACCACCTGATCCCAATAAAAAAAAAAAAAAAAAAATCCGGTAACAGCAACAGTTTGAGGCGTCGTGATGTCGTCTACAGGAGCTCTTCGCTCTAGGCAAAATAAAGCAGAATTAAAACATGAATAAATTCGTAGCGGAAGAAGCACAGAGAAGCCACGCTCCCGTGAAAGGGAAGGGAATAGTTGCAGGATAGATGCTAGCTGTAAACTAAACCGGTAAACCTTCTTATAGGAAACTACTCACCGGAAAATTTTTTCAAAAACTTCAGAGGTTGCCGATGTCCATGTAAAAACATACCCCCCCCACGGGGTCCCAATAAAAAAAATCCGGTAACAGCCACAGCTCAAGACGTCGTGATATCGTCTACAGGAGCTCTTCGTCCTAGGCAATATAAAGAAGAATTAAAACATGAATAAATTGGTAGCGGAGAGAGAACAGAGAAGCTACGTTCCTGTCAAAGGACAGAGAAATTTTTTAGTTGACTTTATCTTTTTTAAAGTATACATAATATAATTTAATAAAAAAATGAAAATATGTAACTTTTCAATCTGCCACTTCTAAGGAATACACAAGCAGTGCATCAACTAAATCTGGAAAATTGCATAACTAAATTTTTTTTTCATTAAATTATATACCTACTTACAGAAAGATGAAATCAGCTTAAAAATACATGCGATGCCTGAAATGTATTATAGAAGCGTATTTCTATCATTCTCATACTTTTTTTAATGAAGTAGTAAAACAGAGCACCTTACAGTAAATATCAACTACACTGAATAATGAGTTCACCTGCTAAATCTAACTGGTGGCTTTTATATTATAGGAACAGGATTAATTTGTCTTTTCAAGTTGTAAATTCAGCAAATTTAATTAAATATATTTTCTCTTATGAAATCTGAACTTGGTGGTAGTTGATAATAGGTAAGCCACCTCATTATTCATTATTTACTACAAATCAAACTGAATTTCACAGGTTAAAATAACTTTTTCACAATTTGTACCTGTTCTTAGATTTATTGCTCAACTATGCAATCTTAATTTAAATATTGGATGCCTTGCATTTTGTGAACATATCTGTTACAGCAGGCCTGACCATAGATTTATAGATCTTTTGACAACACTCACTACACTACACTACACTATAAGGCCAAAATTTAGAACTCGAAAAGAAAAGTCATCTTGTTCCTACGATAAAAAAACCACTTATCAGATATAGCAGGTGTATTGGCCATTCAATGTAATCGATATTTACTTTCAGATGATGTGTCCGAACTTAATCGAAAAGACTGTAAGAATGATAAAAATCCGCTTCATTAATGCATCGCAGACATCGCATGTATTTTTTAGTTGATTATCTTTCTGAAAATATACATAATATAATTTATAAAAAAATGAAAATATGTAACTTTTCAGTCTGACAATTCTAAGAAATACACAAACAGTGCCTCAACTAAATCCTAAAAATTGCATAACTAAATTTTTTTTTCATTAAATTATTCCTACTTACAGAAAGATGAAATCAGCTTTAAACATGCGATGTCTGAAATGCATTATAGAAGTGGATTTCTATGATTCTCATTCTTTTTTAAATTAAGTACTAAAACACAGCACCTCAAAATAAACATCAACAACACTGAATAATGAGTACACCTGTTAAATCTGACAGGTGGGCTCTATATAGGTGCTGCTTTTTCTCGAAGGATAATGAAAACCCTGAAACAAAAAAAATGAAGTTGTAGCAATTGTCGAAAGGTAGATTACTGAAAAAACAATTTCTCTAACAACAGGCCACAAAGTCGTTACAGTATATTAAAATAAATACCTACTACAGATCAGGTTCCATGGATAATCTGCAAGAAGATGACGCTGTCAAGCTGCGTGTCTCAGGAAGCCCTTCACTCAAGGTTACCCACTGTGATGCCGTTGTTGAAAATTGTAGTTCCCCATTTGGTGCTATTTAATTAAAATAGCTCCGGTTTAGTGGATGATGAAGAACTGTACTGAGAAAAAAAATTTGGTTTAGTAAATTATGGTGGTTATTTTATATTTGAACACCCTGACAAGTGTAGAAAAAAAAGGAAAATCAGAAAATTTTCTATCAACCTGGTATCTTTTGCCGGGAAAACAAGACAAAAATAGAAATTACGACAAAAATAGAAACGAACCTATGTACAGATACCATAACCATAAACTATATATAAATAATATCTATACATAACTGAATGCTAGCATCAATATTAACACAGCTGTCATCACATAAGTAGTAACCATGATTTCAAACTTCTTTATATGGGGTTTCTCAATCAATTTCAGATATCCGACTTACCATACAAAAAATTTATTGATGAATAAAGACACTGCTTAAGGGGATGCCTTACTCGTACTATTACCGACCGAGCAATTCACACAGTTTCAAGCTGATTAAAAATAAAATACGTCGAATCACAAAAAATCAAGAGAACACTCCTCTGTGTTTTTTAACGTTCTATCATCCAGTCAAAGTTTGGAGTCGAAATATCAAGCCGTTTTTTCAAAAACTTTGAACGAAATTAAATTTCGTTTGTTCAAAGTTTTTGCAGAAATGACTTGATATTTCGACTCCAAACTTTGACTGAATGATAGAACGTTAAAAAACACAGAAGAGTGTTCTCTTGATTTTTTGTGATTCGACGTATTTTATTTTTAATCAGCTTGAAACTGTGAATTGCTCGGTCGGTAATGGTAGGCCTATGGCACCCCGTTAAGGTGAGGCTAGCTCTACTAGAAATTTCATACTAAATACATAGTGCAAAAAGAAGCTGTCAAAAGTGAGAAATCTATTTATAAGTGTACATTGCTTCTTGATCTAGATAACTCAAGATAAAAAATTAAGTTCGCACCAAAAAAATTAGTAATCGCACCATGTTATTTTTCACATTTGAATTAAAAAAAATTCAAAAGTGTACAAAATGCCTTCCCAAAAACAATTTTATAAGTTTCTTTATCAGAATGATAATTCTAGAATCCCTATTGAAAGGAGACTTATTTTGTAAACATAACCATACTTTACAAAAACTATATTTTTAGTTTTTTTTTCAATTTCATGCACAAAAAGTATTTTGTAAGATTACAAATTAAGACTCCATAATATTCATAAACTATAAAGGAATAAAAAAAAATAAAAACCCTTTTACAGAAGACCTCGTCTCTGAATCCTCATGTTTTCCTATTTACAACATTGCCTAGTGAGTCCTCGACCTCTTCTCCTTGATCTGGTGTCTTCTTTGCACTGTTTTTAATTTCTCCCATAATGCAAGTGCATCCTCTATTTGTGTTACATCGACGACGCAGGTGTTCTGCAGCCTGAAGCACATGCACATACGCTCCTCGTGCAGCCGGCGCTGCTGCTCCAGGAGGCACTCTATTGCAAATCTTTTGAAAGGTTGGTTTTTGATGTACGTCATCCGCGGGGAGAGCGCGTGTCCGCCTGGCCAGGACTTACCTCAGTTGCAGTGAGAAGGCGCGGTTGAATGCGCTCGACGGTGCCTGCTGCAGCGCGCCGCTGTGTCTCTCTCTCTCTTTCTTCGCTCCTACGGGCCTCGCCTCTCTCTCTCTCTCTCTCTCTCTCTCTCTCTCTCTCTCTCTCTCGCTCCTGCGAGTATCGGCCATGATGCTCTCTCTCACTTGCTTCCGTGAGTGAGCATGTATTGCATGGTGTATGTAATGTTAGAAATATGTTGAGAGAATGGCAATGTATCTTTTGGAGTCAAAAGTCGAAAAGGCGCTTGTGCATTGCCAACTAAAACCACCAGACCCTTGCTCAAAGTTTACCAAAATTTCCTCACACAATGCAATACATGCTGAGGGATTGTATATCCAATTTTAGACCTTTTCGATCAGCCAGTTTTTGGAAATAACCTTTTTTCTTGAAAATTTCCTAAAAAACACACAAAAAAGGCAATAACTCAACACTTGATGATCGTTTAGATCTCAAATTCGATATACAATCCCTTAGCATGTATTGCATGGTGTGTTTAAAGTTAGAAATATGTTTTAAAGAATGGCAATGTATATTTTTGACTCAAAAGTCGAAAAGACGCATGTGCATTTCCAACTAAAACCACCAGACCCTTGCTCAAAGTTTACCAAAATGTCCTCACACAATGCAATACATGCTGAGGGATTGTATATCCAATTTCAAACCTTTTCGATCAGCCAGTTTTGGGAAACAACTTTTTTTCTTGAAAATTTCCTAAAAAACACACAAAAAAGGCATTAACTCAACACTTGCTGAATATTTAGATCTCAAATTCGATATACAATCCCTCAGTATGTGTTGCATGGTGTGTGTAAAGTTAGAAATATGTTTAGAGAATGGCAATGTATCTTTTGGACTGAAAAGTCGAAAAGGCGCATGTGCATTTCCAACTAAAACCACCAGACCCTTGCTCAAAGTTTACCAAAATGTCCTCACATAATGCAATACATGCTGAGAGATTGTATATCCAATTTCAGACCTTTTCAATCAGCCAGTTTTGGGTAATAACTTTTTTTCTTGAAAATTTCCTAAAAAACCCACAAAAAAGGCATTAACTCAACACTTGCTGAATATTTAGATCTCAAATTCGATATACAATCCCTCAGCATGTATTGCATGGTGTGTGTAAAGTTAGAAATATGTTGAGAGAATGGCAATGTATCTTTTGAACTCAAAAGTCGAAAGGCGCATGTGCATTTCCGACTAAAACCACCAGACCTTTGCTCAAAGTTTACCAAAATGTCCTCACACAATGCAATACATGCTGAGGGATTGTATATCTAATTTCAGACCTTTTCAATCAGCCAGTTTTGGGTAATAACTTTTTTTCTTGAAAATTTCCTAAAAAACACACAAAAAAGGCATTAACTCAACACTTGCTGAATATTTAGATCTCAAATTTGATATACAATCCCTCAGTATGTGTTGCATGGTGTGTCTAAAGTTAGAAATATGTTGAGAGAATGGCAATGTATCTTTTGAACTCAAAAGTCGAAAAGGCGCATGTGCATTTCCAACTAAAACCACCAGACCCTTGCTCAAAGTTTACCAAAATGTCCTCACACAATGCAATACATGCTGAGGGATTGTATATCCAATTTCAAACCTTTTCGATCAGCCAGTTTTGGGAAATAACCTTTTTTCTTGAAAATTTCCTAAAAAACACACAAAAAAGGCATTAACTCAACACTTGATGATCTTTTAGATCTCAAATTCGATATACAGTCCCTTAGCACGTATTGCATGGTATGTGTAAAGTTAGAAATATGTTTTAAAGAATGGCAATGTATCTTTTTGACTCAAAAGTCGAAAAGGCGCATGTGCATTTCCAACTAAAACCACCAGACCCTTGCTCAAAGTTTACCAAAATGTCCTCTCACAATGCAATACATGCTGAGGGATTGTATATCCAATTTCAGACCTTTTCGATCAGCCAGTTTTGGGAAATAACTTTTTTTTCTTGAAAATTTCCTAAAAAACACATAAAAAAGGCAATAACTCAACACTTGATAATTATTTAGATCTCAAATTCGATATACAATCCCTCAGCATATATTGCATGGTGTGTGTAAAGTTAGAAATATGTTTAGAGAATGGCAATGTATCTTTTGGACTGAAAAGTCGAAAAGGCGCATGTGCATTTCTAACTAAAACCACCAGACCCTTGCTCAAAGTTTACCAAAATGTCCTCACACAATGCAATACATGCTGAGAGATTGTATATGCAATTTCAGACCTTTCCAATCAGCCAGTTTTGGGTAATAACTTTTTTTCTTGAAAATTTCCTAAAAGACACACAAAAAAGGCATTAACTCAACACTTGCTGAATATTTAGATCTCAAATTCGATATACAATCCCTCAGTATGTATTGCATGGTGTGTGTAAAGTTAGAAATATGTTGAGAGAATGGCAATGTATCTTTTGAACTCAAAAGTCGAAAAGACGCATTTGCATTTCCAACTAAAACCACCAGACCCTTGCTCAAAGTTTACCAAAATGTCCTCACACAATGCAATACATGCTGTGGGATTGTATATCCAATTTAAGACCTTTTCAATCAGCCAGTGTAGGGGAAATAACTTTTTTTCTTGAAAATTTTCTGAGAAACACACAAAAAAGGCAATAACTCAACACTTGCTGATCGATATTGACTTTGAGGTCATGTTACCGTACTTAATTCATAAGAGTATAAGAATGGTAGTAATGCACTCCAGTAATGCATCTCAGACATCTCATGTATATCTGAGTTGACTTTATCTTTCTGAGAGTACTAGTCTATGTTTTTATTAAACATAATTAAATAATAAAATGAAAATATGTAACTTTTCAGTTTGGCAGTTCTAAAAAATAAACAAGCAGTGCCTTATTACTAAATCTGAAAAATTGCATAACTTCATTCTTTTTTTTATTAAATTATACCTACTTACAAAAAGATAAAATCAGCTTAAAAATGATGCCATGCAATGCATTAAGAAGCAGATTTCTATCATTCTTATTCTCTTTTAAATTAAGTTCGAAAACACGTAACCTCAAAGTAAATATCAAATATGTTAAAGGAGACCACAAAGTGGTCCTAGAGTATTAAAATACTTACAGACTAGATCTGGTTCCATGGATAATCTGGAAGATGAAGCTGTCAGATGCATGTATCAGGAAGCCCTTCACTTAAGGTTGCCCACTGTAATGCCACTGTGTAGTTTTTTCAAAGTTGCAGTTCCCAATTTGGTGCTATTTTCTTAAAAGTCTCCTGCCTTATGATGGTCATATTAATAGTCATATTGAGAGTCCATTATAACTTCCCATAGATGCTGAAGAACTGTACTGGGAAAAAAATTTGGTTTAGTAAATAACGGTTGTTATTTTAGATTTGAATACCCTGACACGTGTAGAAAAGAAAAGGGAAAACAAAAATAGAAATTTTTTGGATTCAATATGAAAAATAATTACATTACAGAAAAAAAAACTAAAGAAATAGATTATCAATAATATCTTTTACAAAATTTTACTTAGAATAAATTATCACACTGTTACCTATGGGTGTGAAAATCTAGCACTATTTCTACAAAATATTTAAATGTTAAGATAGGTTGCAAATGTTTGTAGTATCGGACTATGTACAGGTACCATAACCATAAATTACAATACCTACACTTAACTGACTGCTAGCAGCAATATTAACACAGCTGTCAAGATATAGCAAGTACTGGTGATTTCAAACTTCTTTATATGGTGTATCCTTCCTTCTTGAGCCCCCTGTTGCTGCTGCTGCAGGTTCACTACCTCTTCTCAGCAGTTATCTCACTTCACTTGCACACAATCACAAGCGTACCTCGTACGTACCCGCTCGCTCGCAGCCGAGAGTCCGAGACACCTTCACCTAACACATGCGTGAATGCGTCTCGCGATAACGGAGCTGCGACCCGTCAAAGTGAGGTTATGGCTGTACAGTACGCGGCGTCCGCCTCGTGGGTGTGCTCTGCACGCGGTGCGAACCAGGGTATAGGTACCGTACCTCGTCGTCGTCGTGGTCGGTGATCAGCTCGCATTGTTGTCACTTCAGCGGGGGCTGCGGGGGTGCGTCGCGGCTCGACACCCGGCAGTGCTCAGCGTCATGCTGTCATGCACGATAAACATCACACGTATCTAATACATCATACACGAACAATATGACTATGACCATTACGCGGTAACATGTCCGTAAGAGGCGGTCACTAATGTCTTTTAGACGGTAAATTTTTCGCTTATTAACTTTACTATTTACCGCATGATAACAAAAACTATTTTTTTTTTTAAATATTATGCAAAACCATGAGTGTATTGCCCTCCGTAATCACATTATTAATCATTCTGCAATGTTTCACGTCGATATTTTAAGGCATCTAAGAATGGCATTTGAACGAAATTTTCGTTCAAATGCCATTCTTAAACGCTTCCGAATATTGACTTGGGATTTTGTAGAATGATTAATGATGTTATTACGGAGGGCAATACACTCATTATTTTTCATATATCGTTATATTTTTTTTTTCTACTAAAAACAAGATGGTTTTTGCTAGGTCGGTAAAAATTGAGTTTGACACCCCCTTAAGAAAATTCAAAATTTAAAAATAATATTGTATTGAATTAAGAATAAAATAGATATCAAACTGTAACTTACTACCAACTTATGCGTAATTCTCTCATGATTACTATCGGATAAGGCGAGTGCCATCTCCGATAAATAAACTAACAATGAGAGGCATATGTGACTTGTTAAACGGGGGAACAATAGGCGATTTGGAAAAACTGTTGGGGATCAAGGGTAGGGAGGCAAGAGCTGGAAGTGGGAGAAACGGCACACGGAGCTGTTCGAGTGATATAGGAGAGCACGAAACGAGGAAGTGGGCAGAGCTAAGCCTATACAGCGAGAGAGTCCTCGCTAAGTAAACGTGCTCGTGTGTGCCACTTCCACGTTCACGTGCGCTCCCAATCATTCGGCAGGCTCATGGACGTATAGAATGGGGAAAAGGAGTATGGAAAGGCGAATGCACCGATACACAGCACCGAGCTAAGAATTGCAATGCAGTCTGATCAATTTCACAGTGTCTTTATATGAATTTTTTAGAAATTGGGTGTCTTCTATGCGGTTAAGAGTATTGCTGTGATAGTAGATGTTAAGCATTTCCGAAAAAGAGCGTCTAAAAAAGTTAGATTCTTTGTCAAGGATTTTGGCTTTTTCGAAGTCTATATTGTGTCCTGTTTCTGACACATGCATGGCTAAGGCAGAAGTATTAACGCAATTTTTTACGTCTCTATTGTGTTCATTAATACGTAAATTCATTTTTCTTTTGCTCATTCCAATATAAGTTGAAGAGCAGTTATGGCAATCTATTTTATAAACAATACCACTGGTGTCAAGCTTACGGAGGTGGTCCTTTCCTAAGGTTATTATGCAGTTGAATTTATTAATGGTACTATTGATTGGGATAATATTATTTTGGAAAAGGATATGATTAATTTTAGGAGTCAGATGTTTAATAAACGGTAAAAGTATTTTTGGCTTTAACAAAGTAGCGCGTGAGATTCTATTAGTGATAGTGTTATTATTATGACTGTTACGGATGTATTCGAGTCTAATCCCGAAGTATTTGTTTATTATTTCGCGTGGATAGTTATTGCATAGAAGATAGTGGAAAGAAAGGTCGAGATTACTACGGTGGAATTGTGGGTCGGAGAGTTTTATGGACTTGTCAACAAGGTTGTAGATAATGGCTATTTTTTGAGAGTGGGGGTGGTGGGAAAAATAATTAATGTAGCGTCCGGATGCTGTGTTTTTTCTGTACCAGTTGGTGACGATTCTATTGTCGCGTGATCTTATTAATTCTATGTCCAGAAAACAGATGCTGTTGTTATGTTCGCGTTCGATGGTGAATTGGAGGTGACCATTATATCCATTAAAGGAGGAAAGAATCTCCCGTTTTGTCTTTTTTAGGAATAAGAATGCAATCGTCCACATATCTTCTATACAGCAATAACTCATTATTATAACTATTAAGACAAGTAGTTTCAAGTGACTCAAGAGTAATGTCAGCAAACCAAGGGCTAGTGCAAAAACCCATAGGGGTACCCATGATTTGTTTATAAATTCTATTATTGAACTGTAAATATGTTGAATCCAAAAGAAGTTTTATACCATGCATAAATTCTAATTTAGAGAGGTTGATCTTATTGTTCAAGTATATCCATTTTTTGGCGACAGCTTGTAAAACAAGATCAGCTGGGATGTTGGTAAACAAAGACACTACGTCAAAAGAAACTAACTCATACTCATCTGTAATTTTTAAATTGTCGGTTATTTCTTTTAATTCAAAGCTGTTTTTAATTGAGGATTTCGGGCGTGGAAAATATTTATTAAACAGAAGGGAGAGGCTTTTATCTAAGGCATAAGTAGGACTACCTACGGCTGACACAATGATTCTTATTGGATTGCCTTCTTTATGGATCTTTACTAAGGCGTAAGCTCTAGCAAGATTAGTGACGTTAATATCTGCCCGTAACACGTGTGAGAAACATTCGTCTGTATCTAAAACACCTTTGTTTTTCCAGTCTTTAATTAGAGTTTTGATATTTTTCTGTAGTGAATTTAGAGGGGATCTATTAATTTTGCAATAAAAGTTTGTGTCAGATAGCGCCGATTCCACTTTCTCTATGTAGGCATCTTTTTCCATCACTACTGTAACATTACCCTTGTCCGCTTTCGTGACGAAAATACTGGGATTATTTTTTAAAAAACGTTTGGTTTTAATGAAATTGTCTTTGATTATTCTATCACTGTGACTAAGATGTAAGCGTTTACTACCTTTGATAAAGTTATTAAAAGTAGAAAGCAAGTTATCTCTGATTTCTTCTTTATTGTTCTCAAGATTTCTCAAATTGCTTTCTACTGCCTTAACATACTCGAACATAGAGCGTCTATCTAAATCCAAAGTGAAATTGAATTTGTCGCCAAGGTTGAGCGTCTCAATTGCAAAACTCGGTAACTGTGTGTGTGAGAGATTGGCCAACCATCTATCCTTGGTGTTTGTAATGTTATTGTTTAGGGTAGTCAAACTAACGTTAGATTCTGAATTTCGAAAATCTGATCCAACCGTTACACTTTTGTCAGAAGCTTTTAACAGACTATTAAATTTATTAATGTGGATATGTGAAACTTTATCACTAATGATATCCAAGGTATTATTGTAAAATTGTAAGAATTTTTTAGCATATGTTTCAGAAGTTGCATTTGTGAAGTTAATTATGGACGCGTTGATTTGTGTAAGCAAAAACTGCAGATGAATGTTAAGGTCAGAGATTTCGATATTCAAAATCTTTTTCCGAACATACCTCGACAGATGGTTAGTCTTAGCACTCGCAAATTTACTGTTGAAGGAAATGTTTTTAAAGTACTTACACATGCTCTCAATGTGCTTAGGAAATATGTCATAGCTTCTGCATTTAACTAGGAATTTAAGTTCACATTCGAATTTCTTATGTTTCTTTAGTAGTTTGGTGAGTTTTACACAAGTTGTTTTGGCATCCAAGCCAAAGTCTTCTTTTATAAAGTTGATCGTCTTGTACAAATTTAGGGTGTTTTTTCCCCGGGTCATGAAGAATCCGTCACAGAATGACGTTGTCTGGAGAGAAGAGTTGGTGACCTTCCTTTTTGACATATCTTATAGAGGTTGTTGAGGTGTAGTTGGCATATAGTGTCCCAATGCCTAAAATATTTTTAACCTTTTTCCAAATCGTAATTTCTCGAGAATAGCTCTATGTATTCGAAGGCAATGGCTAGCATTCGAAATAGAATTAAAATAGCTATATTTCCTAAAAAAAAATTTTCTTTTATAGGGTATGCTGTTATTATAAAAAAACGTAAGCATTGAAAAATGAAAAAATAAAAAAAATGAGTTTTGTATGTGCAACGTTTGCTGGAATAAAATTGACTTATTCGCTTCAAAATTTCTTGTAGAGGTGTATTTTTTAGATTTTTATGTCGATTTCTTGGGGCAAAATGATTGATCCATAAATTTCAGCTATTTGAGGTTAAAATATTTTTAGTAAAATTAATAAATGAAAAAAATTGAACTTTGTATGTCTAGCGATTTTGGAAGTAAAATTGACTTAATCGCTTCTTTAAATCATTTATTAGATGCAATTAGTAATGTGTCAACACAAAAGTATTTATGTTAAGATATAAATAATACAAAATAACCTACCTACTTGGAACGCAACTAATATACATTCAATTCACGATATATAAAAACCCTTTTCATAATTAAAATTACCTCCAAATTATTTTACTGTGATATTTTGTATAATTAATAGATAATATTTCTTAATAAACTTTCACAAATATATTGTTTATTCCACACACAAATTTTTTTTATAAATTTCATTTTTCCACTTATAAAACAATGTATTATTGCTGTCAAGCGCGAAACCTTCTGCTATTTTCGTGTTCCGATGGTAGAATGATGTTTAAAATTTAACAATGGTCCGCGTTATACAAATTAATCAGACGTGTATATTTTTATTTTCAATTTTGAAATACTTTATTTCTAATGGAAAAAATTTGCGGTCAAACCTGTGTAATTGTAAATTGTTTCAGACGCAGAAGACAAATTGTAACTATATACATTCTGTTAAAGACTAGATTGTTTTATTTAAACAAAGCCTGTAATAGGCGTGACATATACATTTGAGAGTGTACATTTTATCTAATCGTTTTTCCGTTTTTACTTTTTGTATCAATAACTACATCAACTACAGCTGCTTGCAGATATCATTAACTACAGGTGCTCTATGCCGTTCTGCTCTTCATTCGTATACCGTCAGTTGTTTGTCACATTCGTTTGCTGGTAGATGTTGCAATGGTGATGTTCTTTGAATATCGTTTTCAAAGGATACGGGTGTACGATCTAGTTTCTGGCAACGTAAAAAATAACGAAATATGTACACTGAAAAAAATTCGGCGCGCCTCCTAACCTTCAAACGGGGTAGCTGCAGTACCGCTATTCAGTGTAGTGTGCGCGCCGAATACGCGCAACTGTTGTACTTTCCACACGCTATCTGCGAGGTTAGGTGGCGTGCCGACAGGCTGGCATCGTGGCTATACCGAATAAGAGTAGCTCCTACTCTTATAAAAGTACCAGCTACTCTTTTAGGAGTAGCAGTTACTCCGATGGAAAGTATAGCCACCAATCCCTAAAATTGGCGCTGCACGTACACCTGAAGAGTAGGTGGCGCGCCAAATTTTTTTTAGTGTATATGTTACTAGAAAGTGGAAATAACGCGCGATACGCACGCGTGTTGTTTACTTGCTTTTTATAATTTAATAAGCTATTAGGTTCATTATTTAAAAATATTGCAACGAGGTATAATGAAGGTAGGTTAATGAAATTGTCGATCACTCAAAAAACATGTATTTTTTTATGAATAACTGAAGACGGTATTATTAAAATAAAATTAAAAATATACCCCTGCAGCGAGTTTTCAATCATTATGAAAGCAGATAGGATTATGAAAATAAACAATTTATTAAAGTAATACAGATGTTTGTTATATCTTAAATAACTAATTATTTTGAAATATTTTCGAATACTTGTTTTTCAGAGAATATTTCATAAATCGACTCAAAATTTTAACCACTTATTACACTTATTAAAAACTATATTTGGTTAAAATTTCAATACATTTTCTTCATTTGTTTTTGAGAAAAATTATTTTATCAAAGTATAAAAAAAGAAATTGATAAATTAGTTTGAGGAAGCTACGTGCCAATGAATTGGCAGCGGTTTTTTTTTGAAATTATAGGTTTTTCTATGCTCTTTCGAATGCGACCCATCCGATTCAAAAATTTAAATCCGATCATTAAAAAAAATCAAAAATAAATTTTTCGAAAATCAAAAATTTGAAATAAAACAAAAACGAATCAGTAATTCATCAAAAATTATTTTCTTCCCGAATTCGGAATAAAAAAACAAAAAAAATGAGAATCGGATGGTTAAAATCAACCGCGTAGATCCGGAGATAAAACGGTATACATACATACACACACACACACACACACATCCATACAGACATTTTCTAAAATCATGTGAAACAAACTTCTAACACCTCTAATGATGTCTATAGAGAGTTTTAACGAAGTTGAAAATTTTACTATTACAAAGCTTCCTCTAGGAGGAAGCAAATGGATGGCGTCATACCTTTAATACAAATTATTACCATTTGTAGAGAGTGCTTATTGAATAGATGAGATCAGAATAAATAAAAGGACTATAGACAAATTGTGTTGTTAGAATATATTTAAAAAATTAGTTTTTTAAAGAACGTGTTGATTGTTTTGAAAAAATATTTAAGCTCTCATTAAAGTTTTTGGTACAGATGGAGAGAGAGAGAGGAGGAAGAAAGAGAGCGTGGGAGAGTTTAGTAAATAATGTTTGTTAAGTATAAAACTATGTAGAATAGTAACCAAACTTATTCTTGCCTATAAGTTTTTACTTTTGTAAAAAAAATTTTTAGAGAGATTTCACAACTTTTTAAGAGTAAAAGTACATTATAAATATTGTTTGTTAAGTATATAAAATTACACTTTAATTGATTTCACAACTTTTTTGGGTTTAACTTTCAGTATCCGCGTGAAAGAAATTTATTTCGACTTTAGAAAGCAAAAATTTATTATTTATTTGTAGAATTCCTTTTCATATAATGAAACTTAAATAATTTTTTAGGATATTGTATAGGTTTCGGAAAATAATTCTTATGGTTTCCGAAAAAATTCTTATCGTTTGTAAATGTTTTTGTAAAGTGATTGTAAAGGTTTTGGAAAAGAATTTCTCGTTGCTTGCAAAAGTTTGTAAAGGATTGTAGAAGTTTTGTAAAATAATTTCTTAATGGATTTTTTAAAAGATGTAGTGATGGACCATTTTTGGAGATATTTTGTAGAGAAAATATAATAATGTATAATTTACAGAAATGATTCTGTTATTGAATACTTCATTTTTTAACAAGTTTTCTATTTTTAGGTGTACACAAATGTTCATACACATAGTTGAAAAAAGTACCATTACACTAATTTATATTATGGTCTCATGTACTATATATTATATTCACAGAACAGATGGCTCCTCTGAAACATTTGGCGCCCCTCACCATAAGCCAATCATTAATTATATTATTTTCAACACTTGGATTTGTTGAAGTTTTCACTAGAAAACACTTGAATTATAACCCATCAGACACATCTTGCTAAATTAAAAACAAAAGTTTAAGAATCTGATATCTTGTCTGTACATTTTTCTGTCATGAAACACTATTAGGCAATTTTATTTTTAGCTCTTAACCAGTAATTTAGTTTATTTTTTTATTACACAAAACATTTTATTATAACTTGAAACTCGCACTGACATTTTACTTGAATTATATTATATATATTTATGAACACTGATTAGACGTCATTTTTATCAACAATACAATATTACAAAAACATTTTATTATATCTGATCTGAAAACTTGCACTGACTTCACTATAATTATATTATATTTTTATAAACACTGATCACTTTTTAAGAATACAATAAAATATTCGTATCGGGTAGATAGATCACTACGTTACTTTTTATCAGTAAGATTCTAATTACTCTAGAAAAGTACAGGCTGAGCTTATTCCATAAGTTTTCAACAAAATTCACCAGCTTGAATATGATTTTCAACTAGATAGATGATTTATCAAAATCACAATTACCTTTTTTTATTTTGATTAATTTTACATTTGACTTGTTATTGCATTACACTTTTATGTATCTGATATCTTGTCTGTACATTTTTCTGACATGAAACACTATTAAACAATTTTATTTTTAGCTCTTAACCAGTAATTTAGTTTATTTTTCTTACACAAAACATTTTATTATAACTGGAAACTCGCACTGACATTTCACTTGAATTACATTATATTTATGAACACTGATTAGATATCATTTTTATCAACAATACAATAATGTATTTGTATCGGGCAGATCACTATGTTACTTGTCATTAGTGAGTTTCCAACAGTGTCTCAAGAAAAGCACACGCTGAGCTTGTTCCATAAATCTTCAAAAAACTCCATCAGCTCTAATCAAATAGCTGGATGATCTTCTATTAAAATCACAATTTTCTTATTTTATTTGGAAGAACTAATTTTTAAATTAAGTTTTCTCAAAACAATGAACCATCAATTAATGTCACTAGTAAAATACTTGGTAATCTATTCTTTGACGCATTGACGTGTATAATGAACTTCATCAATTTTTAGTGTTCTTTTGTTTTTATTTGCATTTTAAGCAAAGAACGGAGTGAAGCCTGAGTCTAAATGAATTAACGTAACTCAAAATATTAATATAAACCAAGAACTACAATGTTTTGAGAAAGTTCCACAAAAATTATTATTTCAAATTTGATATTTACACTGCTATTACACTAAAACTGCATTTTTTCATTTCAAAGATACGAATACTTCTGATCTTGCATCTCACTATTTCCATGTTTTAATTTGACAGACATGTGTAAACTTCTGATCTTGCATCTCACTATTTCCATGTTTTAATTTGACAGACTTGTGTAATAATGTATTATACAATTTATGTATTTTAATGAACTCTTCTATGTTATAGACTATTTAATCATGATCTGCGTGTCAATAATTCTTACTTTCTGATACTCTATAATTCTTGTATAGATAACTTTTTGAAATTATTATCTGAATATTGTGTAGAAAAATATTTACTGGTGACATCACTGAATCATTTTGACATCTCTCACCATGAACAAATCATAAATTAGATTAGCTGAGCACTTTTATTCGTTGAAATTTTCAAAATAACACATCATTTTCGCTTTTTCAGTAATTCAATTTTCGTTTGTCATAATATCTTTTAATTGGTGCTTGAGTAAATATGTATTACAGCACAGCACTGATATCGACTAAATTTCTTGAAGTAGTCAAATTGTTTTTAAACCAAGGCTCGGACAAATATTTCAAAAAGTATCATAAATTTTTGAAGTTTTCACTAGAAACCACTTGACTTAAAAATTCATCATTGTTAGACATCTTGTAAAATGAAAAACAAACAGTTTATGAACAAAGAATCATTGTGAGAGAAAAGCTTTCTCAGCATTCTTTTATAGTAAGAAATACTAGCAATTGTAGTCTATGAAGAGCTTGCCGATGTAATGAGAGGTTACTGGCATTACTACTGGTGCTACTTCTTCGATAAGAATCTATTCCAGAGCTCAAAGTCTGTGAGAATTGTATAATATGAAAATGAAAAACATTTCACAAAGTATCTAGTTTTTGTTTTTATTTTAAGAATATATTTATGAAAAATAAACTTTTCAAAACTTGTATTCTAATTCAAGTTCTACCCTTTTGAGAATACCTTTTTCACACTTTCTGTGCAATACTGTTTTAAACATCTTAGTTGTAGCTAATTTCTAACAGCTTTTGCCATATTTTAAGAATCTATTGGATGTATATGCATTGGAAAATTAAATCAGGATATTTCTACGTTATTTTCTTGTTGATGACTCTTCTAGATTTCCATTTCTTCACAGTTGTTTATAATACTACTGCCAACATATGGATAAACAACATTAGTTTTAAAATCCAAATTATTGAAATAAGAGAAAAGCCCGTAAAAGTGATGTTGAAAACTTGTATTTACAGGAGCTACAAGAAATGTTTCAAAAAATCCACATTCACAATCTAAATAAGATAATTTTCTAAATATAATATCTTATCAGCAACTATTTTAGATCTATTTTCTATTTCCTGCAGTATATTTTACTGGAACGCCCATGGTATTTGTGTTACAAAAACAAGTCATTTCATAACGAGCCAACTAAAATTTCCAGTGTTTATTTTACAACATTTACTCACATAAAATATGAACTCATTCCAGGGATTCTTGTCATATTGATGTAATATTCATTCTGGTTCCGATTATCTGATTTCTTAATGAAAATATATACTCTGTGTCAACTACCCGTTGACAGAAAAGCTCACAGATTTATTTTACTGGATGTAACACTTTGCAGTAAAGAAAACTGTACAAAATGCATATTATTGTCCACCATTATCTTCTAATATAGTCCTTATTATAGATTTTTTCCAATTCACTTGAAGATTTAAAAATTTCTTGAGATTCACATGGATATACACAAGATTTCGTTAGCCTATTCAATGATTTTGATAAACTTGTGTAATTAAAATAATAATAATAATAATTATTAATGAACTCTTCTTTGTTAAAAAGTATTTTTTAAACAGTAATCTATGTATTTACTTGGTAATATAAAATATAATATCCTTACATTTTCTGATATAATCTGTAAAATAAAAACAAGAGTTCACAAAGTAAAAATACTTATAAACATTATTGAGATTTATAACTTTATAATAAAAGTTTACTACTTATCTGATTATAATATTGCTATTGCCCATTGATTGTCACAGCTACTTATATAGGTTATATTTTTCCAAATTAACTCCAAAATTCAAAATGAAATAATAATTTATACAACAACTATCATCATGATCTACTTGTCAATGATAACAAATTTTCATCTTATGACGATGTATATACTTAATTAACATAAATAGATAATAATATATATATAATATATGTATATAATATATATAGAGTAGCAGACAGTTCGTCCAACAGGCATGCGCATACCATAAAATATATCAAGGAGCGCGGGAGCGCTCCGAAGGCAAGTATGGAAGAAGCCTAAAGGAGCGACCCGTGCTACTCATACATTGAAATGGGTATGCACGAAATCAATGAGCCTATATATATATACGTTTTGCTTTATATATATACATATATAACGTCACAGGAAGTCGGGAAAACCGGATGTGAGACTGAATCCCATGGAGAAAGTTAAGAATCTGAAAGTCGACATAAAAAAATTCAGTTCTTTATATCTTTTGAACGAGATAAACTTTTTAAATAAAATTTTCTATTTTAAGTAGAACAATGAAATGGCTTTCGATTCAGAGTAATGTTAAAAAAACTAAAGCAAAACGTATATATATATATATATATAAATATATATATATATATATATATATATATATATATATATATATATATATATATATATATATATATATATATATATATATATATATATATATATATATATATATATATATATATATATATATAGGCGCATTGATTTCGTGCACATGCACACCCATTTCAATGTATGAGTAGCACGGGTCGCTCCTTTAGACTTCTTCTATACTTGCCTTCGGAGCGCTCCCGCGCTCCTTGATCCCTATTCTCGCGGTTCGCTCTGTTTTTTAGCGTCCGATGTGATCGATCCCGCGCTAAAAATAATTTCTGTTCGTGCGTCGCGTCGTTCACTGGTGGTACCGCTATCCATTTCTCCCACACGCGAGTGGGTTCTGTATTTAGATTCAACTCGATCAGGGTGTAGTCCGTCGTCTCAGATGCATTTCGTTAATTATCTTTTGGATGGCATCTAAGTACTTTGCTCACCCGGTGTGTCGTTCTTGCACAAACGTTCGAAAGAAACGACCGAGCTCCCTATGAACGCGTTCAACCAGGTTACTTTGCGGATGTCTTATAGACGAAAAACTAGGCTTTATGCCTTCGTCCTCTAACGTTTTTACCCATTTCACTGAGGTGAACTGCGTTCCGTGATCCGAAAGAATCCCCTTTGGCTTACCGTGTTTCGGTATATAATTTCCAAAAATCTTCCATATCACTGTGGCAGTGTTTGCTTTTTTAATAGGGTATACTACCACACATTTACTAAATGCATCTATTGTTGTCAGCAAATGCTTAACACCCCCGATTGACGATGGCAGAGGGCCGAAAAAGTCAATGGATAAAAGCTCATTTGGCGCGTTTGTAAGTATTTGTTGAACATGTTCATTTAACTTTACGGTTAAATACTTGGTTTTTGGCAGGTGTCGCATGTTTTCAACGCGCTGCAAATCTTCTGCCTCATACGCGGTGCGAAAAGTTGCTCAGTCATAATCTTGTATATTTTTCTAGCCCCTACGTGCCCGTAAATTGTATGCATCTCTGTTATGAAATCACTGAGCATCTTTTCGGGTACTATAATCTTAAACTTATCTAATGCTACTTTATACATAAAATCGTCGCGCAGGACGTATCTTTTCTTAATGCTTTCATTAATTTCTAATCCATTGCGTATTTTTCGAATATACGGATCGTTATTTTGCAGCTTTTTTATGTTTTTGAGTTGAGTATTTTCGTGAATGTCATGAAATTGTCTGCTAAAATAATCCGCAACAGTATTCTTTCGACCTGGAAAATATTCGGATTGGAGATTGAAATCCTGTATCACCAGATTCCATCTTCTTAACCTAGCGTTATTGAATTTGCAGTTTTTTAGGAACGTTAAAGCTTCGTGATCGGTGCGTACGACGACTTTTACCGCCCCCGTAAGTACGTGTCTAGACGGCTTAAGGCCCATACGATCGCGAGCATTTCCTTTTCGGTGGAGAAGTATGAGCATTCGCTACCCTTAAGTGTACGACTTACGAATCTTACTATACCCTCGTCACCCTCGTCATCTATCTGTGATAATACTGTGTTGATCGCGTAGTCGCTCGCGTCAGTGGTAAGTATGAATGAGCGCTTCGGGTCAGTGTACTTTAGTATAACACTCTCATCAAACAGGTTTTTAATATTTTCAAATGCCTGCTCGAGGTCGTTTGACCATTCATACTTTTTTCCTCTTTTCGACAATCTAATTAATGGAATGGTGTGCGTCGAATAGTTTCGTGCGAATTTTGTATAAAAATTTACGAACCCTAAAAACGATTGTAATTCCTTCACGTTTCGTGGCCGTCTGAAATTTTTTACTGTGCGTATTTTTTCGGGGTCGGGACTTAGTCCTTCCGCCGTTAGGATGTGACCGAGAAACATGACTTCCTTGCGTAGGAAATTTGATTTCTTAAAGTTTATTTTTAAATTGGATTTTAAGTCTTTCGAACAGTAGTTCCAAGTGCTGCATGTGACTCTCAAAGTCCTCGGACATGCATAGTAAATCGTCAACAAAAGTAATGAGGAAGTTTTCGAGGTGCCGATGGCTATGTCCAGACCCCGAATCATAGCTGCGCTGCTCGTTTTTATTCCGAGCGGTATTACGTTGAATTCGTACACTTTGTTATCACACATGAACGCAGTGTATTGTTTACTAGCTTCCGATAGTTTGACTTGGTGAAAACTACTCGTGAGATCGAAACTCGACATTTATTTTATATTTTTGCATTTTAAAAACCTTGTTCTATACCCGGAGGCGCCTCGTGATCGTCCACAAATTTTTCATTTAATTTTCTCGCGTCTAGACATGGACGAACCGATCTGTCCTTTTTTATGACAATTACGAGTGGGTTAATGTACGGACTCTTTGAACGTCTTATTATCCCTAATTCCAACCATTTATTTATTTCGACCTTTACTTTGTCTCTGTAGTTTATTAGAATAGGATAAGGCTTGGAAAAGTACGACAAATTATCTTTTAAGTTAAAACTATATTCGTAATCTGACAATAAACCCGAGCGTTTTTGAAATACCTCTTTGTAGCGCATTATTAAATGCTTAATTTTTGCCCTTTTGGACTTGTCTAAGTTCAGACATGAATTGATCTTTTCCTCGATTTCGTTTATGGAAATGTCATAGGACTGATCGTATTCATAGGCGTGAAATAATTTTTTAGTTCATGAGGTTCGTACTCGTCGTTGCCTGTGCTCGGATCTTCGTACGACTCCTCGATTCTCAAAGATACGAACTCCTTAGAGTCGATATCGGTCTTTTCATATGAGATTTGAGCATAATGCTCGTTTATAGTAAAGAGGATTTCTTCATATCACGTGTCTATTAACATACTTAATGCCTTGTGAGTATCGTATCCGGAAACACAGGGTTTGACTAGTTTTAGCACTACTATAAATATTAAGTTAGTTTTTAAATTGTTTATTGTAGTGGATAATAAGACTTGAAATTTTAAGCGTGCCGATTTCGCACCCGTTGCTCCCTTGAGTAGTTTTCCGCTAATTGGTAGCGTTGGTCGTGCTGCAAAATCGTTTTGATTTGCCTAATAAAATTCTTCCGAGATACATGTAATTTCGCTCCCCGTATCGATTAAAGCGTTCGCGCGCGTGCTTTCTAGCATTATTTCGATTTCTGGACAGCTTGTTACCTGTTTGTTCGAACCGTTTGGTTGTACATCTGAAAGGAGCTCGTCACGTGGGTCTTTGAGTATAGAAGTTACATTTATATTTTAAAGCTTGACTTATTTTTCAATTCAGTTGTCCCCCGCATGACATCATTCGTAGCGCGAGAAACGACTGCTGCGAGTTTCCTGGCTTCTCTAAGCTTGACAGGGGTGATTCTATCGGCGAATTTTCGAAATTTATATTGCAGATGTCAATCTCATCGTGGCTTTTCAAAATTTCTTTTTTCTGTTTGGCGTTATTTCTTTTCTTATTTTTTCTCTCATCGATTGTTTTAACTTTTTTTTGAGTTGCCTGATGAGGTTGACTCTTGCATTGTTGTAACTTGTGGATCTTTATTTACCCACGGCCCATTCCGAGGCCCGTTTGGGCGCGTGTTATCGCGTGGAGCGGATTGCTCTGATCTGGTGTTTTACTTTGAAAAGACTGTTTTGCTTTCTGGCGGTGATCATCATTATCATAGTCATTTAATACTTTCAAAATAGTAGTTTTGTCTTTTATTTGTTGGCCGATGATGGCGTGCCGAATGGTCCTTTCAAAGTGTTCGCTCAGTTTCAAAACGAACTCCTCCTAATTCATGTCTAATTCTTTCGCGATCCCGTACATATTTGTGGCGTAGTTCACGCGGCTTGTATTGCCCCCTGGATAGTATTGACCGTACTCTATCCTCCCTTTAGCCGTTCGCTGGGTGTTCGAGTCCCAATAGCGCGCCTGAAAACGTTCTACGAAGTCGTCGTACGATTCTACCTCTCCCTCGTGCATGTATCAGTTTCTCGCGTCGTTTTCGAGAGCTTGAAAGATTAAGCATACCAACTGACTGAAATTTGGCTTAACCACATCGAGACATTTTTTAAACTCGGAGAGAAATCTGATTGGTCTCTCACTCTCAAGACCTCGAAATTTCGGAATCTCCAGACGGATTCTATGTGAGGGCTCGCTTGCGGATGTCATGGCACCAGCTAGGGATTATTTCATATCGACTATGATCTTTTTGAGATCGCTAACCTTTGCTTCGTAGTGCTCGGCCGTTTCCCTTAATTCTCAAAAAAAATGTCGTTTGACATTTGCAAGCGCTTCCTCGAAATCGCGACGGAGGCTAGACTCGTTGTCGTTGTTCCTTAAGTCCACGATATTATTGATTAGTCGGTCGTTTTTCTGTTCGAAGATTTCGATTCGCGTCTGCAACAGTATTATGTCCTTTTTAATTTTGAGTGCTCAAAGTTTTTATCAGTATGCATTTTTTCGATGCTTTCCGAGAGTGAATTGTATTTTTCATTAATCTCGTATTTGAGTACCACGGCCGTTGCTATATTTAGTCGCGGAGACCCCGCTTCTTCCGTTTCTTCTTCGAAAATTCCGATTTTACCCTCTATCTCGGTTTGTTTTTCGTCAAGCAATTTAAGCACTTCAGTAACGGCTCGTTGCCATTCGAGACGCTTTCTCTCTATCTCGCTTGTGTCGTCTTCGTCTATGGACGATTGTACAGCGAGCATGAAGGATCCTGATTTGCGTGGTTTCGCCATTTTTTTTTCCGAAAATAAAACAAAAGGAATGGGGGAAAATTATGACAAAAGCAAAACGGAGCGCTTTCCCGTAGATCCGGTATCCTTTGTTAAGGAATTTATATTCAGTATATGAAAACTAAGAAATTAAGATCAGCAGAGGCTAGTGGTCTGATTGTTACAAAAACTAGCTGAATAACCGATGTGATATGTTTTGGAGTATTTAAATAATCCGCTCTCCTAGCAGACAAAGTACACGTGTTCTGTTCTGTCTTGTAAAGGAATTTAAATTTAAACGGACGCGTCAAATATACCACTTGTTTGTCATGAGAAGGCAAAAATGGAAGTTTTAATTTTGAGACCTTGTATGTAGTCGTAACCGGCTCTATCTATTTTCAGAGGCCTTAAGTCACCGAATATTTACTTGTATTGCGTCCGCGATGTATTGAAAATGAAAGAAGGTCGGCTTCGCGTTGGGACTCTTACCTTATCGCTATAACTTTACTCGGATTTGCGTTGACCGTAAACATAGCGCATGCATATAAGAAAATTCCAACTTAACCTAAAACAAGTATTCTCCATAAGCTGTTTTGCTTGTATGGTTCCCTAGGGATGATGAGAGGAAAATAAAAAAAAAGGGAATTTGTGCGTTTTCTGCATGTTAAAAATTAATAATTTTTATTTCGACTCGAGCGAAAGCGTCTCAAATTTTTTTGTGATCGTCAATACTTCTTTTTCTACTTTATTTAATCGAGCGTTTACCGTTTTTTCAAATTTAACTAATCTACTCGTTACAATACTTAAATGCATTGAGAATTTCTCTTTTTTATGAGCTAGCATGTTTGTCTCGATGGCCATTTGCTCGAGGAGCTGTTTCAACATGCGGTTTTGGTGCTTTATCATTATTAACTCCCGTTTCAATAACTTGGTTTCCTCGTGTAAATAAGCTACCGTTTCTTAACGCTCCTCATCGAATTGTTCTAGACCTTCGACCCTTGATATTAACTCTATAAGCCGATCCGCGGTCTAACTTTCTATAATCGTGCTTCCGACATCCGGTATCATCCTATTATTGCTTGTCTCTCAGAATAAATCAACCTGTGTCCCTGTTCGGGCCCAATTGTAACGTGCAAGACTTTGATTCTTTATAAAAATCCGAATTTATTAAAGGGTTGTGTGATTTTAATAGTTACTTAGTTAAACATCGTCTCCAATAAGTCTCTGGTGCACGAGGTTCGTTTTATTAGACACCGGGTTTATCGAAGAGTGCATGCAATAATATGATATCAAGGAGGAGCGGGTCTAGGCAGGAGGGTCCGAAGAGCCGCCTGTTCGAGCCGAGGGGGTGCGGGTGCGTGGTTGGGGACCGAAGAACCCTTCCACTCAGCCGTTGGAGGATGCGGGTCTAAGCAGACGGATCCAAAGAGCCCTCTGTTCGAGCCGGGGGTACGGGTGCACGGACGGGGACCAAAATGCCCTTGCGCTCAGCCGCGAAGGTAGGAATGGGTCTATGCAGGCGGCTCCGAAGAGCCGCCTGTTTGAGCCTAGGAGAGGGATAGGTTCGTAGCGACGGGGAAAGGTAGTGACTCTAAAACATAAGCATGAGTAGTTTTACATTTTAAACTTTATTGACACATAACAAACTTACATAGCACGTGCAATCAAAGCAGAGCAGAGCTCGTGTGCCGTGGCTGCTCGGTGAGCAAATGCGTGCCCGTCATGCCGCGCTGTGGGCTTTATATACTCGTGCGGCGTATATCCATCTCCCCCACTCGTACAGTTATCCCCGGTAAGCGTCGGTGGGGGATTCCCCTCGTATACGCACTGTGTAGTAGGCCTTTACCTCACCGGGAGTAGGGATGGCGCGTGGGAGAGCTACGTCACAGGGTAGGCAGCGAGGAGAGGGAGCGCGCACATACGTGTGCGCGGGTGAGTATTGGAGCGCTCGCACACGGATTCAGCGTCGCACGCATACGCTTTACATGCTGCCGCATGCTTCACCTACATGAGAGATCGCTCGGTTGCCGTCGGCGTGGGAGCTTGGTCAGGGCATCAGTCAGGCAGCGCCAAATCTGTTGCCCGAGCGGATGATAAGAAGAGAACATGAGGGAAGGAAAATGAGAAAAGACATCCAAATAAATCTAAATTGAACTTCTACTGCACAGAATTTATTGTACCAGATAGCCACGGTATATGCTCCGGACATACTCCTTATCTTAGAGCAGAACAAATAAAAGAGACAATAGGGGAGGGTGGCACATCGATAAAAGAAACGGCGCTGCTATACGGCTTCTTCCAGGAGCCAACGTGCAGATGATATCAATTGAACAAGGATACGGGTACGTCTGCCCGACACTGGAAGACACTGAAGTCTATAGCTGCTATTACGCACCTAGCAGCATTATAGAGTCCTTTCAAACAGATCTGGAGGCGTTGGAAGGCAGTGTGGGACAGTGGTCAGGACCAGTCGTAGAAGAAAACTTCAATGCTAAGCATGGAGTAACGACACAGATGACGGAAGAGGGTAAATGCTGGACGAGCTGATGATCTTTCTTGACATAGGGGTAATTAACGTTCCAGGAGTAGTGACGTTCGTCTGACATTTATATATGAGGCATTTCACGTCAACTGCCCCAGCGCCGCGCGCGAGCGCCAAATCGTGCTATTTCTAACTCATGTTTATGATACTGAAATGTGACTAAAAAAATTGTTTCATAAGCGTTTCCGACGTATTTTTTCCTCAGCTTTCCAATAGTGTAGGCAGTTTTTCCGAAATTTTCCATTTTCACCTTCAAAAAGTACAAAATGTCTTATATCTCGAAAAGTGTATTTTTAATATTTTTTTTACCCTTTAGATCGAAATCTGAGCATTTTTTACATAGGAAATGATTTTTTTCATAATTTGCTCAGGATGTTTTCTTCGAGAAAAAGAACATGAAAGAGTAGCGCAACGGCTCTCCTGCGCGCGGGACGTCGCGCGGGACGTCGCGTAAACTAGGCCGGCCTCGCTACCTAATAACCTTTCATAATCTTTACCTGTTCTTTCGAATTCTTTGTAATGTAAGAATAATAGTTTATTCGTTTTTTTATAAAAAAAAAAAACACAAAGTTTCATAGCTAACAGCAATATAGTAACTATACTAATGCTTTTTTCTCAGTGCAGATAATTTTTCTTTATTTTTTCTAACAGTTTTTCTCAGGAAGATTTGATATCCAGAACTTAAAGAGGTTTCTTTGAGCTTCAATGTACTTTCATCCATTGGAGTAATAGCATGGTATTGTAATGTGCCTGGTATGAATTTAGCCTTATCCAGTCTTGGTTTTAGTTTCAAGACAGTATCGTCATATGATTCTTTACTGCTATAAAAAACTTTGGTTTCTTTACAATAATCTTTAGCCCAGTTATAAAGCTTTTCTGGCGTTAAACTATAATTATTAGAAGAAACTTATAGACTCGCCCATTTTGCACCTCTTTTCAGGTTGGCGCCTATACCGTCGCATGCACCTTTGCCATGCGCCGTGAGATAAAAATGCCACTCAGCTGGAAAACCAAAATCTTTCTCATGAAAAAGAAGATTTAGAAAATTAGATTTATTTTTAAAATGCTGACCTGCTCCATCAGTCAAATAATAGACTTTTTTTACTATGAATTTAGTTTTGAGGTAAGATATTATAACTTTTTGATATTCATAAACGGCAACAGTATCATGGTTTAGATTGTCGGAAATCACAGCAATGCTTACATGTTTAAGCTCTTCATTTTCTTTATAATACACAACAACTGTAAAAACAGTTGCTTGGTTGTTGTTCCAGTCGAACGATTGTGTAGAATTTTGTATAACAAACGCATAATTTTCGTCAAAATCACAACACACAAGAAATTCTCTTTGTTCAAGGTTGTTTTTTAAGTCATTTACAAAAAGTAATAGATTCTTAGCAAAAACATCGTGAAATTTTAATTTTATCAATTTTTCTCCCAGTATGTCTATAAATTCATGAACATTTACAGTTTTAGAAGCTATTGTACACCGATCTGTTTGAAACCATAATTTATACTCTATTTGAGAAATATCACTTTCACCAAAATATTCAAGCAAATGTTTACGTAATATGGACATATTGGGGCAATCTAAACAGTCACTCAAATATCATCTATCGTGTGTATCATTACACATAATTGCTTGGATGCAATCGTGGTAGTTTTTAAGAGGCAGTCTAGTATCTTCTGTTACGTTTACGTGATGTACACACACGCATACATTATGCGTACCACTACTTCCAGCTAAAACACAATGTGGTGGCCTCAATTGTGTAAATTTAGTAAAACCAATATTAACGTGTTCATTTTCTCTTTTATATAAACTATACAGTTCATTTAAATTACCAAGCAGTAATCTTTTTGAACATGTTCTCTTTTACCATTGCTCTGCTTAACAGATATGTAATCATTTAAACGTGGCATAATTCGGCTTACATCATCTTTTTCATAAAATGTTTTCACTGAATTTACAGTTTCAGCTGAAAGTAGTTTGCCACTTTTATTAGCAGGTATTGAAAAAATTCCACTTTTAGCTACTAAATTTTTTGCTTCGCGAGCTTACCGTTCAGTGCAAGCGAATTCTCGCATTAAGTCCCTACGAGACCAAAACTCAGACGCAAGAGTTAGTAACTGAATTCTTTCTTGCTTATTTGCTGATTCAGAAATTTTTTTCTTTATTTGTTCAAGAACTGCAACACCAGCTTTGTGATGCTCATCGTTACACACTATTTTAGCTTCTTTAGCATCAGCTGGAAGTAAACTTGATTTATGTTTATAAATTTCGCGTTGACAGATAGAACAAATTTTTGCTTTTTCTGGTACTAAGGGATATGCGCTTCCTAAAGGTGTTGGAAAGTCGATCAAATCTTTTATTTTATATGAAGGGTGATCATTTTTATTTAAAGGATTTATGCATTTTAATTTCCAAGTTGAATCCATTTTAGTTGCTACAATAAACGAAAGAAATATCGAAACAAAGAGTTACCGATGATTTAATCATCAAATACACGAAAGACACTATGAAATCCAAGTTTTATTGTATTAAACAGAAATTTGAAAAAATTTCGAAGAGGAATAAGATGAAAAGTAATTGCAATTATATACTTTCGAGGCGACGATTCACATACAGATAGAAAATTCCGATATAAAAGCCACCTATCGAAAGAAAAATGAATCGTGCGGTGCCGCGCGACGTCCCGCGCGCAGGAGATCCGTTGCGCTACTCTTTCGCGTTCTATTTCTCGAAGAAAACATCCTGAGCAAATTATGACAAAAATCATTTCCTATGTAAAAAATGCTCAGGTTTCGATTTAAATGGCCAAAAAAAATATTAAAAATACACTTTTTGAGATATAAGACGTTTTGTACTTTTTGAAGGTGAAAATGGAAAATTTCGGTAAAACTGCCTACACCATTGGAAAGCTAAGGAAAAAAGACGTCGGAAACGCTTATGAAACAATTTTTTTAGTTACATTTTAGTATCATAAACATGAGTTAGAAATAGCACGAATTGGCGCTCGCGCGCGGCGCTGGGGCAGTTAACGTGAAAGCCTCATGTATATATATATATATATATATATATATATATATATATATATATATATATATATATATATATATATATATATATATATATATATATACTAGGGGGTACCCCCGCTGCACGCTCCACTCATCAATCCTCCATTCATAAGTTGGTGACCTATTTATTTATTATTAGTTTTTATTCTAAGATTAAAGTAGTTTAGAGTAGAGTATTATATAACCAATTTTCAACAAAACCTAAGCTTTTTTCGTAATTTTAACGGTAACATACTGGATCCGCAATTTTCAATTTCTAAAGTCTTATAGTAAGATTCTGATTAGCTACCTCGAAAACTCCTGTATACAAATTTTAAGCAAAATCTAAGCTTCCTTCGAAATTTTGACAGCCCTTTTGAATTTCGAAAGTCTGATAGCAAGATCGTGATCAGTGACCTCGAAAACCCCTGCATACCAATTTTCAGCAAAATCTATGCTTTTTCCGAACTTTCAATCGCCATATTGGATCTACCATTTCGAATTTTGAAAGTTTGATAGTAAAATCGTGATCAGTGTCGTTGAAAGCTTAGACCACATATTTTAACCAAAATTTAAGATTCCTTCGAACTTGTTACCGCCATTTTGAATTTCGAAAGTTTGATAGCAAGAACGTGAACAGCGACCTCGAAAATCCATGTGTTACAAATTCGAGCAAAATCTAAGCTTTTATCGCACTTTCAACCGCCATATTGGATCAACCATTTGGATTTTGAAAGTCTGATAGCAAAATCGTGACCAGCGACTTCAAAACCTCTGAATTCCCATTTTGAGAAAAACCTAAGCTTTTTTCGTATTTTTAACGACCATATTGGTTCCGCCATTTTGAATTTCGAAAGTCTGATAGCAAAATCGTAATCAGCGATTTCAAAAACCCTTGCATACAAACTTTAGGCAAAATCTAAGCTGCCTTCGAACTATTGACAGCCTTATTGGATCCGACATTTTGAATTTCAAAATTCCAATAGCAAAATTTTGATCAGCGTCCTCGAAAACCACTGTATACTAATTTTCAGCCAACTCTGAGCACTTTTCCAACTGTCAATCGCCATATTGGTTCCACCATTTTGAATTTTGAAAGTCTAATAGAAAAATTTGATCAGCGACCTCGGAAATACCTGTATACCAATTTTAAACAAAATCTAAGCTTTCTTCGAATTTCTTACCGTCACTTTGAATTTCGAAAGTCTGCTAGCAATATCGCGATCAGCGACATCGGAAACTCATCAATTGCAATTCTAAACAAAATCTAAGCTTTCTTTGAATTTTTTACCGTCATTTTGAATTTCGAACTCGAACAGCAAACTCGTGATCAGCGACTTCACAAAACCCCTGAATTTCAATGTTGAGAAATACCTAAGCTTTTTTCGAATTTTTAACCATCATGTTGAATCCGTCATTTTGGAATTCGAAAGTCTGCTAGCAAGATCAGCGACATCAGAAATCCATTAATTGCAATTTTAAGCAAAATCTAAGCTTTTTTCGAACTTTCAACCGCCATATTGGATCAGCCATTTTGAATTTTGAAAATCTGATAGAAAAATCGTGATCAGCGATCTCGAAAACCGCTGTACACAAACTTTAAGCAAAATCTATCCTTCCTTCGAACTTTTGACAGTCTTATTGGATCCTCCATTTTGAATTTCGAAAGTCCAATAGCAAAATTTTCATAAGCGTCCACGAAAACCACTGTATATCAATTTTCAGCCAACTCTAAGCACTTTTCCAACTTTCAATTGCCATATTGATTTCGCCATTCTGAATTTCGAAAGTCTAATAGAAAAAATTGATCAGCGACATTGGAAATGCCTGTGTTTCGTCTGTGACGTATCTCTAAATTCAATTTAATAATGCATATTTATCACCAGTAATTTTCTGACATACAAATGTCGTATATGCGAATTTTGACAACGTTGCTTTTTAATGCAAGCGGCATCACCCCGAAGCGAGTGAACTTTACAACGTTGACATTTTTTAATACGAGGCAATCGTGACGCAGTAGTAGGTCATCAAACTTGCGTATTATATTTTTTTTAGAATTAGCATTTCGCAATGCGACTACCGAATTTAATACGATAGGAGAACATTACATTGCCAAATAAGATGATCTCAATCATCTTCAACCTAATTTAACCGCTTAATAAATACGGCGACTCTCAACACTCAAGTCAGTAATCGTGAACAGATCGCGAGCTCCGTACAACTCCAGCCGACAATAGGAGTAGCGATTATTATTATACGGGCCAATACGAGCCACATCAGATTTCTTATAAGTTCATATATCAAATAAAGTGAATATTCAGCTACAAAGCTATCAGTCTAATTATTTACGAGAGTTCACCTCAAGTACGAAAGGTAATATAAACCATATATCAAATGAATATAATTCAAATATAATTTGAAGATAAACCATACAAATTTCATTACACATATAAGAGTAGATTCCTCGACATTCAAGACTTAACAGTGGTTCCGGTACGAATCGAACAATCGTTCACTAGACTATTTCAAATTAAAGAATAAAAATAACTTTTCTCCGAAACTTAACAGTGGTTCCGGTACGAATCAAACATTAGTTCACTAGACTATTTAAAATAAACGAATAAAAAAATAATTATTTTCCGAAACGTAACAGTGGTTCCGGTACCGATCGAACGAAAGTTCGCTAGATCAGCTAAATCAAACTATAAACGTTTTCAAATAAGCTCTTGAAAGACGAGGAAAATATTATTATATAAATACAACTAACATAGAATAAGTCCGAACTTCTTGCTTTGCAGTAAGAAGTTGGGGGGATCATTGTAGCATGAATCGCCCAAATTTCGGGAGATAAGCAAGTACGGCTCGTCGAGTTATTAACAAAGTATCTAACAAATGATAAATACAAGAATCGGAATAATTTTCTACAAAACAAATGAGTTTTTAACAAATACATTATACAAGAAATAAGAAATACAAATACAGGCTAATACAAATGAAACAATTGAAATAGTAATACATATAACAATACTGATAAGACAATTATAAATGGAAAAAATACAAATAAAACAATTGAAATCTTTACAACAATTGAATATTAACAATAAATTGTATAACAAATATATAGCTGAAATAGCAAGGGAAAAGATAAATTATATAATGAAATCAAAATACATTCTAAAAAAGAAATGGAAATATCAATAGTACTGATACTTAAATAAAAAAATAAAGAACAAAACATAAGAAACGAATGAAGAGAAATAAATAAAAGGAAATAAGTAACAGAGAATGTACACGATACAAAATACAAAACATATGAGAGATATAATCAGTGTATAAAATAATCGAGTCATTTTTAATCAAAATAAGGAAATCAAAATAATAATAAAAAATAATTAAACAAACGAAAAGTATTACAATAAAAATAAGAATATCATAACGAAGAATCATAAAAAAAAAGATTACAATAAAATGTTACATTGCAAAAGTGAATATACTAAAATAAGAAAATGAGAAAATATTTAAATATTATAATATAAAAGATAAACAACACTCAAACGAGAAAATGAAAGAAAGACAATAATAAACAAAATAAAAAAATAAATTAAAAAAAAAACTACAATAATAATTACGAACATTTAATAAAATGAAAAAACGATGATAAATAATCAAGCTAATATATTTTATAATTTTGAACAACAAAACCATCATTATACTAAAGTAACTTGAGTTTGTAATTGTATTCACAATTTTACTCCCCATTGTCAAATGTAAAAATTGTTGTTTTGGTCAATTCTGACCAGATCCGTTGGGAGCAGGAAAGAAAATAGACTACGATGCTAAGTAGTTGCAACGTTTCGTCGACGGGTTTGTCGACCTCTTCAGGCTTTATTAAAAAAAAAAAAAAAAAAAAAAAAATATATAATAATATAATTAACAGAACGAGCTCACGCTAGTCTTAACTTACGATGGTTGACAAAATTTAAAAAAATGCGAAACGAATTACCTAAGTTATCGCACAGCGATCCGTCGAGTAATGTGAAAGTATATAGCAACATGACTTATATATATATATATATATATATATATATATATATATATATATTGGCTTCCTACCAAAACGTAAACAATAACAAATTTTGAATTAGATCGAGAATATAGTTTACTTTTTATATAACAGCTTAAAGATAGATTTGTATTCTCTACTGAGATTCTGTGTATCTTCTTTTTTGTTTATTGTATTTGGTGTACTGTTAATAAATAACATTTCAGAAATAAGTCTTTTATTATAGTTATTTTCAATATCTCTAATTGTTACTGCTTCAAAATCAAATTCATGATTATATTCATTTTTATTTATATTGACAACCAACTCATCATTATTATTCTTACGATGTTCGGCAATTCGTTTATTTAGGGCACGTTTTGTCTCGCCTATGTACCGTGCATTGCAATCTTTACAAGGGAACTCATAAACCACATTCGTTTGCTCGAGTTTGTTGATTTTATCTTTGCCAAGAACAACTAGTTTTGAGAATTTATTAACTATATTTGGTATCGTTACAATATTGTGTTTCCGTAAAAATTTTGAACAATTGTTGTAAAATTTTGAATAAAATGGAAGTGATACTTTAATGTTGTGTCGGTTAGTATTTACAGGACTGTTTCTTTTATTTTGAAAACGAATTTTAAATAGTCTAGATCTTATATGTTTGTCAATAAACTCTGGTGGATATGAGTTCTCTTTAAGTATATTTTTAACCCGCAATATATTTCTATTATGAAAACGTTTATCTGATAAAAGGATAGCTCTATCAATCAAGTTAAAAACTATATTCTTTTTTAATGATATCGGGTGGTTGCTGTAGTCGTTTAAAGTTCTATTAGATGACATCGATTTTGAATACCAGTCAGTGATAATATTACCATCCTGTTTAATGAGAGACACGTTCAAAAAGTTAATATTGTTATTAATTTCAATTTCATAAGTAAACTTAAGGTTGGGATCAAAATTGTTAAAACATTGATTCAATACATGAATATCGTCTTTTTTGATACAACAAATCGAATCATCAACATATCGAAAATAGAACAATGGTATTATGTTGAATTCTGTTTTTAGTTTCTTCCAACAAGCAATTTCTAAATCTTCCATGACTAGATCAGCAAAAAACGGAGAGATTGGAGAACCCATAGGTGTCCCAAAAATTTGTTGGTAATATTTGTTATTAAAAGTAAAAAATACATTTTCAAATAAAAATTTAGTACAGGAAATAATATCACCGAACGGTATTTTACAATTGTTGAGAATATACTGCGCTCGTTTTTCCAAACTCTGGATAACAAGGTCTACAGAGATATTTGTAAAAAGTGAAACCACATCTAAAGATATCAGTATGTAGTTATCTGGAATTTTTATATTCGTAATTTTATTAATTAGATCAAAACTGTTATCAATGTGTGATTTAGGAAGAGGGAAACATGTTTTGAGGTTTTCATAAATTATTTTTGCTAAGAAATGTGTAGGGCTGTTCACAGTTGAAATTATCGGTCTAAAGGATAGTTTTGGTTTATGGATTTTTGGTAATCCATAACATTTAGCAAGAGATGTGTTTGTCTGCGTAAGTTGTATATTATGATATTTTTGTTTTAGAAAGTTGTTATCATTCAGATTTTTCAGAATCCTATAGACATTATTTTGTAATGTATTTAACGGTTTTTTTTATTTCTCTGTACACCTTATTATCATTCAATAAACTATTCATTTTTTCCATATAGTCAGATTTCTCTAAGCACACGGTAACATTGCCTTTATCAGATTGTGTAAAGAATATATTTTTGTTATCGTTAATAAATTTTTGAGCGGTTTTGATTTTCTTAAGTAAAGATAAGTCACTATTTTTCGTTGGTTGTTTACAATTATTTTGAAACTTTATAGCTTTCACTATATCTTGTCTAATTTTATTTTTGTCATCGATATTGAGTTGTGAAGAAATAAACATTGATTCTACGTTTTTTATGGTGTTAAAAACAATCGATTTCTGCATGTTGTGTTGTGTAAATGCGAAATTGCGACCCAGAGAAACGATTTCAGCGACATCGGTCGGAATATGTGTATTAGAAACATTTTTGAAACATTTTTCAATATTTACATGTATGCGGGAATCCTGGTAGTTACATCTCTTTTTGATCAAATTAAGTTTTATGTTGAAACGGTGTTTAAGGTTTTTATCCAAAGTTTTGATATTAATATTGCTTAAATTAAAAAATTTTTTTTAAATGTGAAAATCAATGTTTAAATTTTTAATCTCAATAAATACACGATGAGTAGCGAGTTCTAATGCATTTTTTTGAAAACTACTATCCCTAATTTCTAGTTTTAGCAATTTTTTGGCAATCTTTTCAGCGTCAATTGATAATTTGGTTCTACAAGACTTACTTCGGAATGTAAAGTTTTTTAATTTCTGTATTCTGGTGTGTATGTGGCTAGGTGTTAAGTCGAATCCTTTGCAGCTTTTGAGGAAATTCAGTAGATGAGTAACTACTCTCTGCTTGCGACGTAAGATGAGCCATTCCTTTAATTTACTAGTTGCGCTCGATCCATAGGTAGTTGTGAGAAATTTAAAAAAGGATGATTGGCCAGTCTCTGATCCTAGGCCGTAGTCGTAACTTGAGTTTGTAATTGTATTCACAATTTTACTCCCCATTGTCAAATGTAAAAATTGTTGTTTTGGTCAATTCTGACCAGATCCGTTGAGAGCAGGAAAGAAAATAGACTACGATGCTAAGTAGTTGCAACGTTTCGTCGACGGGTTTGTCGACCTGTTCAGGCTTTATTAAAAAAAAATATATATATATAATAATAAAATTAACAGAACGAGCTCACGCTAGTCTTAACTTACGATGGTTGAAAAAATTTTAAAAAATGCGAAACGAATTACCTAAGTTATCGCACAGCGATCCGTCGAGTAATGTGAAAGTATATAGCAACATGACTTATATATATATATATATATATATATATATATATTGGCTTCCTACCAAAACGTAAACAATAACAAATTTTGAATTAGATCGAGAATATACTTTACTTTTTATGTAACAGCTTAAAGATAGATTTGTATTCTCTACTGAGATTCTGTGTATCTTCTTTTTTGTTTATTGTATTTGGTGTACTGTTAATAAATAACATTTCAGAAATAAGTCTTTTATTATAGTTATTTTCAATATCTCTAATTGTTACTGCTTCAAAATCAAATTCATGATTATATTCATTTTTATGTATATTGACAACCAACTCATCATTATTATTCTTACGATGTTTGGCAATTCGTTTATTTAGGGCACGTTTTGTCTCGCCTATGTACCGTGCATTGCAATCTTTACAAGGGAACTCATAAACCACATTCCTTTGCTCGAGTTTATTGGTTTTATCTTTGCCAAGAACAACTAGTTTTGAGAATTTATTAACTATATTTGGTATCGTTACAATATTGTGTTTCCGTAAAAATTTTGAACAATTGTTGTAAAATTTTGAATAAAATGGAAGTGATACTTTAATGTTGTGTCGGTTAGTATTTACAGGACTGTTTCTTTTATTTTGAAAACGAATTTTAAATAGTCTAGATCTTATATGTTTGTCAATAAACTCTGGTGGATATGAGTTCTCTTTAAGTATATTTTTAATCCGCAATATATTTCTATTATGAAAACGTTTATCTGATAAAAGGATAGCTCTATCAATCAAGTTAAAAACTATATTCTTTTTTAATATAGTCAGTTAGTATTTACAGGACTGTTTCTTTTATTTTGAAAACGAATTTTAAATAGTCTAGATCTTATATGTTTGTCAATAAACTCTGGTGGATATGAGTTCTCTTTAAGTATATTTTTAATCCGCAATATATTTCTATTATGAAAACGTTTATCTGATAAAAGGATAGCTCTATCAATCAAGTTAAAAACTATATTCTTTTTTAATATAGTCGGTTAGTATTTACAGGACTGTTTCTTTTATTTTGAAAACGAATTTTAAATAGTCTAGATCTTATATGTTTGTCAATAAACTCTGGTGGATATGAGTTCTCTTTAAGTATATTTTTAATCCGCAATATATTTCTATTATGAAAACGTTTATCTGATAAAAGGATAGCTCTATCAATCAAGTTAAAAACTATATTCTTTTTTAATATAGTTTTTAACTTGATTGATAGAGCTATCCTTTTATCAGATAAACGTTTTCATAATAGAAATATATTGCGGGTTAAAAATATACTTAAAGAGAACTCATATCCACCAGAGTTTATTGACAAACATATAAGATCTAGACTATGTAAAATTCGTTTTCAAAATAAAAGAATCAGTCCTGTAAATACTAACCGACACAACATTAAAGTATCACTTCCATTTTATTCAAAATTTTACAACAATTGTTCAAAATTTTTACGGAAACACAATATTGTGACGATCCCAAATATAGTTAATAAATTCTCAAAACTAGTTGTTCTTGGCAAAGATAAAACCAACAAACTCGAGCAAACGAATGTGGTTTATGAGTTCCCTTGTAAAGATTGCAATGCACGGTACATAGGCGAGACAAAACGTGCCCTAAATAAACGAATTGCCGAACATCGTAAGAATAATAATGATGAGTTGGTTGTCAATATACATAAAAATGAATATAATCATGAATTTGATTTTGAAGCAGTAAAAATTAGAGATATTGAAAATAACTATAATAAAAGACTTATTTCTGAAATGTTATTTATTAACAGTACACCAAATACAATAAACAAAAAATAAGATACACAGAATCTCAGTAGAGAATACAAATCTATCTTTAAGCTGTTACATAAAAAGTAAAGTATATTCTCGATCTAATTCAAAATTTGTTATTGTTTACGTTTTGGTAGGAAGCCAATATATATATATATATATATATATATATATATATATATATATATATATATATATATATATATTAATCCGGAAGTTTGAAGAATTTCTTCGTGACTTGTGTGGAAGTTTGAGGATTTTTTGGAAGTTTGAGGAGCCTCCTCAAACTTCCTCGGCACTCGCCTGGAAGTTTGGAGAGCTCCTCAGGAACAAATCCGGAAATTTGAGGAACTCCTCAATCACTATTACGGAAATTTGAGATGTATCCTTAAAAATTACAATAAACCTCCTTAAACCTCCAAGAGTGTACCGTAAACGTCCTCAAACATTCAAGAGTGTACTGCAAACCACCGCAATCTTCCAAAAGTGTACCGTAAACATCTTCAAACATGCATGAGTGTTCTGCAAACCTCCTCAAACTTCCAAAAGGGTACTGGAAACATCCTCAAACTTCCAAGAGTATACCGTAAACCTCTTCAAACATCCAAGAGTATCCTGCAAACCTCCTCAAACTCCGAAGAGTGTACCGTAAACGTCCTCAAAGATCCAAGAGTGTACTGGAAACCTCCTCAAACTTCCAAGAGTGTACTGGAAACCTCCTCAAACTTTCAGGAGTATACTGCAAAACACCTCAAACTTCCAAGAGTGTACTGGAAACCTCTTCAAACTTCCAAGAGGGTACTGGAAACATGCTCAAACTTCCAAGAGTATACCGTAAACCTCTTCAAACTTCCAAGAGTGTACTGCAAACCTCCTTAAACTCCGAAGAGTGTACCGTAAACCTCCTCAAACATCCAAGAGTATCCTGCAAACCTCCTCAAACTCCGAAGAGTGTACCGTAAACGTCCTCAAAGATCCAAGAGTGTACTGCAAACCTCCTCAAACTTCCAAGAGTGTACTGGAAACCTCCTCAAACTTTCAGGAGTATACTGCAAAACACCTCAAACTTCCAAGAGTGTACTGGAAACCTCTTCAAACTTCCAAGAGTATACCGTAAACCTCCTTAACTAGCCTATTCGAAATTTCAACGTTCTGCAAATTTCACCAATATTATATATAACGTTGAATTGTAGAAATATGCAACCAACAAACAGGCACACTGCACTATAGAAGACTTCGACTATCCTTTATACAATTTGAGAATGTCAAACATACAAGAGTGCACTACAAACCTCTTCAAACTTCCAAGAGTGTACCGTAAACCTCCTCAACCTTCCACGGTCGAAATTTCAACAATATTCTGTCAAATTTCACCAATGTTATTTATTACGTTTTATTGTAGGAATATGCAATCAACAAACAAGCACACTACACTACAGAAGACTTCGATTATTCTTTATACAATTTGAGAATTCAAGATAATCTGTTTTCGTAAGTCTATCTCGAATGCTTCGAAAACGAAATCGAATCTCGGAAGGAGTCAAAAAAAGATAAAGGACGACGCATATAGCGCGCTTATTCACTCTAGTCCCTTATAAAATTTGGGCGTTCGAAATAATCTATTTTTGGCCTCGCATCTCAACATCGATCTCGAAACCTCGAAAGAATTCGAGAAAGAGCTCTTCAATAAAATGATTTCTTGAATTGAGATTAAGAGGCAAGATCATGCAGCACTTCAGAGTGAACCATAAAACTCCTCAAGCTTCCAAGGGCGTACCGTCAACCTTCTCAAATATCCAAGAGTTTACCATAAACCTCCTCAAACATCCAAGAGTGTACTGCAAACCTCCTCAAACTTCCAAGAGTCTGTTGTAAACCTATTCAGCCTTCCGTGGTCGAAATTACAACAATATTCTGTCAAATTTCACTAATCAACTGATAAGAATTTTTCATCGGTCTTACAGTCTTACAAATTAAATTATAATAATTAATATGTATGGCAGTCAGATTGCCCTTGTTTATAATCACCCCCGTAGAATCTGAAATAAAAACTTAATTAAAACCTAGAAAAACTTTGTTAGCAAAGGACGATCTGACTGCCCACCACCACCACCACCACCTTGTCCGACGTTTCGAGCCCGCTCCGGCTCCTCCTCAGGGACTGAAATGAAAACCCGCGATAGACCTCCTTATATATCCGTTCCTCTCCCTCACCCCCACCACCATCCATCCTCCCCTCTCCAACTTTCATTCTCCCTTAAATTAATAAAGAATGATAAATGTTATCTAATTTACTTGACTCTATCATTAAATTTACATTATTCCGATTTCGTAGAATGTGAATACTTTCAAGGCTTTCCCTCTTATATTTATTCTTAATCCCCTGTTCCAAAATATCCACACTCCCAAAATCGAAAGAATGCAAACTATTTAAACAATGTTCTTTCAAACCCGATGTACAACTTGAGCTGCGTAAACTATATTGATGTTCATATATTCTCTTTTTCAAATATCTACCCGTATATACAAATATATAAGGAGGTCTATCGCGGGTTTTCATTTCAGTCCCTGAGGAGGAGCCGGAGCGGGCTCGAAACGTCGGACAAGGTGGTGGTAGTGGTGGTGGGCAGTCAGATCGTCCTTTGCTAACAAAGTTTTTCTAGGTTTTAATTAAGTTTTTATTTCAGATTCTACGGGGGTGATTATAAACAAGGGCAATCTGACTGCCATACATATTAATTATTATAATTTAATTTGTAAGACTGTAAGACCGATGAAAAATTCTTATCAGTTGATAGTAAATAGCAGTCGACATAAGTAATATTTTTAATGAAATTTCACTAATACTATATATTACGTTTATTTGTAAAAATATCCAATCAGCAAACAGACACAGTGCTCTACAGAAGACTTCGACTATCCTTTATAAAATTTGAGAATTCGAAATACTCGAATAAGTACCATGGTACATCTTGGTGTTCAATAACAGTGATTACGAGGTCTAGATCCTCTGGGTAGCCGATGATGGAGTCCAGTTGGTGTACTCCGTAGTTTCTAGAGTCTAGGTTTCGAAACGCATCCAATGCAAGGTCTAGATGACCGGGATAGTCGATGAAGGAGTGTAAGTGGTGTGCACTCTGCAGTTTCCCAGGTCTAGGTAACGGAACGAATATAATCTGAAATCAAGGGGCTCGGGGTAGCCGATGATGGAGTCTAAGTAGTGCGCTCCGTAGTTTCACAGGTCTTGGTATCGGAATGCATTCAATGAGAGGTCTAGGGGCACGGGATAGCCGATGATTAAGTCTACGAATTGGAACGCAATCAATGCGTGGTTTAGATGCTTGGGCTAGCGGTTAATGGAGTCTAGTTAGTGCACTCCATAATTTTTCGCGATTAAGTGTTGGAATGCCTCTAATGTGAAGTCAAGGTGCTTCTACAAACAATTTTGAACACAAGTATTTAAATAAAGTGACTCTCTGGTCGTATTAGGAAAATGACCAAGTATGATAACATAGTAAATCAGGGGAGAACATTTAATTAGCCATTGAATTCAACAACATCAAAGTATTTACCACTTATCGATAAAATCATCGATTTGTAATGTTCGTAATAAATTTTCATTCTCCAAGTTTAAACTCAACGTTTTTTTCTAACTTTCGTCATACACTGTTCTGTTAATCCTTTCCAAGAAGTTTTAGCAATCATTTATCGACGAAGCATTAGAAATATTTAGGAGAATGCCAGAAAACACATATTTCACAAATGCTGAGAATTCTCGAATTTTCGAATTTATCTTACCTACTGTAAAATAATATAATCTATGCAAGAACATAAAAATTACTGCAATGATTTAAGAGTCCTCACATAACATAAATTTATTCTTAAAGCGCTATAAAAAAGTATTCAAAATTTTCATTATTAGTGAAGAATTTGTTAATGAAATGCCGTGTTTTATACTATATATATATATATATTTATTTAATTTCAGCCAAAATTGGCCCAGAAATGGACTTGGTTTACAATTTCTTAACTTAACCTCATTCATTCTTCCATACAATCTTAACCTATAATACAATCTTAACATATATTACAGGATATTACAGGATATTGCTCTGATATAAACTTTAATTTTATTTTACCATTTTTATTATTATTATCTGTAAACAACTTCTACTAATTAACTATCACTAAATACATCACTAAATAAATAATCACAATAGTCTTTAACTTTTGCTTTTTTGAATTTTTGAGAATTTCTTTTCCTCTGCACCACTGATCACTGAGAAGATTCACTGAGAGGGTTCACTGAGAGGGTTCACTGAGAGGGTTCACAAAACGGAGAGGAATCACAATATGTTCAGACCGCACACCATAGTAGAGTAAATTTACCTTTTCACCTTTTTCACATTTACACTTTTTTCTTTCCCTTGCATTATTTTGCCTTTTATCCTTTTTATAACATTTTTGATACACTATAAGTGCTATTTTCAACTACTATATTTTACATCTACGTAATTCCATTTACAATATTTGTAAACCCTGGCTACCATGATATACGCCCGAACATAATTGTGCCTCTCTATTAAATTTACAATTAACTTATGCTTATACTTATACTACTCACTTGATGTCTGTTTTTACATTTCCTATCCGCATTACACTGTAACTTAATATAATATTATAACATTATTGTACAACGCCATTACAACCAATACACGCAACTTTACTTAATACTACGCCATACTCATTCGTCCATACCTAAGACAGCTCTTACTATTAGTAGCTATTAACAGGATTTACTGCTTTATTTCCTATAAATTTACAATGTCTCTATTAACGCATTTATCCCTTTTGCCTACTTCTTTTATAAATTCTTTAAACGCTTTAGCTACTCCTATGTTCCCTGTTTCATTTAACAACTTTCCTAATCTTATCGTACCATTTTCTCTAAGTTTCTCCATAAAACCCTCCGCATCCTGGCATCTGACTACAATGTGTTCTAACGTTTCCTTTTCCTTTTTACATAATCTACACAGCTTTTCTTCCTCCTTTACCCAATATTTATTTGCATTTTCAAAATTCCCGCACCTAAGTTTCGCTATTATGCCTATGTCAACTTCTTCCTATATTTTCTTAAATATCTTGGTTCCCTTTCCAACGCTAATTCCTTATATCTTTTATTATACCTCGCTTCCCTAATTTTACATGCTATATTCTGTTTCTCTATGTCTCTATCCCTCCTCACCGTTTCTTCGTACACTAATTTTTCTCTTGCTTTCATATTCTCCACTTCGGCCTCGCTCAACCCTAAACTATTATAGTACTGTTTTCTTTCTTTGAGATAATTGCTTTGCATATTTTCTTTAAGCATTTCTTTCCAACATATTTTTACTAGTCTATCATCGTCTAACCCGCTTATCTTTTCCTCGTATTTCGTCGCCCTCCTACCCCATTCAATTTTCATCTTATCTACTTTTGTTTCTTCAAAAATAATATACCTCGGGGTACAGAAATCTAACTTTAAAACCCATCTGTAGTAGTCTGTATTTTTTCTAACTCTTTCCTTTCATTCCATCCCCATAATTCACACCCATACGCCATTACACTTTTAACCAGATAATTGAATAACATTTTTCTTCTTTTAAAGTCATTTCTACATCTATTTTCTCCTAATCCCCATACCTTTTTTGCTGCTGTTATTCCTTTCTTTGCCAGTTCTTTTAAATGATCAGTATAATTTCTCTCTCTGTTAAACGTAAAGCCCAAGTACTTAAATGTCCTCACTTCTTCTAATTCTTTCCCTTCCCATACCCATTTTTCTATTTTACTATTTCTCCCTCTGTTAAATACTAAAACTTTCGTTTTTTCCTCACTAAGTATCATTTTCCTATTTTTCAAAAAGATTCTTAACGTGCCTATCATGTCATTTAACGCCACCCTATTTTCTGCAAGAAGCACCAGGTCATACGCCAGCGACCATAGTCTAACCTTACCTATTTTTACCCCTCCTACATTTCTTATTCTGAACTCCTCCTCCAACCCTGCTATATAAATACAGAAAAGTATTGGGCTTAATACACACCCCTGCTTTAAACCTTTTATCGTCCAAAATTCCTCCGACGTTTCATCCCCATCTCTCACCTTTACCTTAGTTTCTGTATACATTTCTTTCACTCTTTCTATTAAATATTTACTTATTCCTACCTTTTCCATAATTTCCCATAACAAATCTCTATCTACCGTATCGAATGCAGCCTTAAGATCGACAAACATTGAATATAACTTTTCTCTTTTCCCTTTTGCTCTCTGAATTAAATGGTTAAGTACATATACGTTGTCTAATGTGGACCTCCCTTTCCTAAAACCTGCTTGCCCTTCTGGTAGAATCCTTTTTTCTTCCACTTCTTTTACAAGTCTGCTTCTGATGATTTCAGTGTATAACTTATAGGCTGTTGCCATGAGCGTAATATCTCTGTAATTGTTGGCCTCATCTGGGTTTCCTTTCTTATAGATTGGTACTATCACTCCTGACTTCCAATCTTCTGGCAATCCTTGACCGTCCCATACTTTCCCTAAAATACAAACTAACTTATTTACTAGACCTTCTCCTCCATACATCCACACTTCATTTGGTATCTCGTCCGGGCCTGCGGCTTTCTTTTTCTTTAACATGCTCCATGCTCCCCTGATTTCCCACGCTGTTATTTTTTCTTTTTCCCTTTCTTCGACCTCTGCTAATTGTTCCCTACTCTTACCTAATTTTCTGTCTTGCGATCCTTCTAGCAGCGTCATAAAATGATTTTTCCATTCTTCCTTTTTCACATTACCTTCTATTTTTTCCCTTTTCTTTCTGGTCCTATTGAGGAATTTCCATACATCGCTTTCATTACTGATCTGCCTCAACTCTTCTTCTTCGTAGTCTTTTTGTTCTTTCTCCTTTGTTTTGCACAATTCTCTCCATTCCTTTCTTTCCCCTAAATATCTTTCCTTACTTTCTGCTCCAATTTTCCAATTTCTGTATGCAATCTTAGCCTTCCTCTTTTTTTTTTGAGCAACTCCTATCCCACCATTTTTTCTGACCTAGCTTCCATTTTTTTATTTTTATACTCTTTTTTGTTACTGCCTCTTCGATTATCCTTTTTGTATCATACCATCTCGTTTCCACTGAATCCTCCTCTCTTTCCTCGATCTCCAATTCTGCTGTTTTACTTCTGAATATCTCCACCGCCTCCTCACTCCAAACATATACCAACTTTGTTGTATTTTCTTTTACCTCGCTGCTACACTCTTTGCTCATCTCCTTTTCTGTCACTATTACTCTTGTACAGATTGGCGCATGGTCAGACTCAATTCTTTCTTCTACCTGGAAATCCACTACGAGTTCCCTCATTTTCTCATTGACAATAACATAATCTATAACCGTGCTTCCCCTTGGCCCTATGTAAGTGTACTCCCCTTCATCATCTCCTTTTAAATTCCCATTTAGTATAGACCATCCTTCTCTACCGCAGAATTCTGTAAGTTTATTACCTCCGTTACTAACTACTTTATCCTTACTAGCCCTAAACTCCTTTTCTCCTATTTTGTCATCTGCCTCTACAAGACTGCCCTCTCCTCCTATTCTAATATTAAAATCCCCTCCTACAATTATTCTAACGTCTTGGTCCCTATTTTTCTTTTCCCAATGCTCATAGTACCTCTCCATATTTCCTGTATTGTACACTGACCAAATTACAAGCTTCTCCTCTCTATTTTCTAGTACCGTTTCTATTAGCCCTTCCTCTATTTCTTGTATTGAGACGTCATCCCCATTTGCCCAGTCCTTTGTTATACCTATCAAAAATCCTCCCTTTGCTCTGCCTTTCCTTGCTTCCCTTCTTACCGGTATCACTTTCCACACAAAATTTCTTGGTAGTTTATTTTCTAATTTTTTCCTATCTTTCTCTTCTACCCATGTTTCCGACAGACTAACAAAATCCCCTTGCTTTAAATAATCCCACACATCTTTATCCTTATTCCAGATTCCTGCAATGTTCCAAAAATTAATTTTTTTCTTCTATTGACCTCACTATTAACACTTATGTCCTTACTTATATTCCTATCTACATTTAAATATTCTTTTCTATTGTTCTCTCTATTAATACTTATTTTTTCTTCTTCTCTATTCCTACCTATATTTGCATTTCTTCTAAGTTTGTTTCCGTTTTCCTTACTAATAATACTTATTTTTACTTTACCTATATTCCCACCTATATTTAAATCTCTCCATTTCTGGCTTTTTAAAAATTCTTTTCCATATTCTTTCCCTTAACCTCCTCACCATCTCTCCCTCTTGCCGTTTTTTCTGTATTCGAATCATTTCCCTGTGGGCTCTCTCTTATTTTTTCCATTTCCTTTTCTATGTCTTCTTTCTCCTCCCATTTTCTCCAGACTCCTTTAAAAATACTCTTCCGGTACCTGATTTCACATTCCATCCCTCTTCTTTTTTTTTCCTTAACCCATCTATGTAATCCTTCCTGTCTTTTTCTATCTTCTATGTTTAAATCGTTTTCTATGAAAATTCTCGTGCCTTTTAATTTACTTTTGTTCCTCATTATTTCTCCCTTTCCTTCTCCCTCTACTTTTGCTATTATAACTACCACTTAATCTCGCATACTCTATTTTTACATTTACTTCTAGCTTCGAACTTAAAAAGTTTTCTACCCATTCTTTTATGTTTCCCCCTATTGGTTCTACTCCCCTTATTACTATATTATTTCTTCTTTCATTTCTGTCTTGTTTGCTAACCATTCTTTTCATCCTCACTACCTCTCTCTCCGATAACGATATACAACTTCTTCCGCTCATTTCAGTCATTCCGCTTTTCCAGCTCCGTACCGAGCCGGTGTCTCCATCTACGCTCCTTAGCCCTAACCCCGACGCACCGGACCTTACCGCTGTAGCTTCCACTCTCTTTCCCTCTCCTCCATTTCCTGGAATTTCTTCTCCAGCTTTTCTAACCTTTCCTACATATCTCTAATTGCCTCATCTATATCTACCTTGCTCTTTTCTAATTGAACTCTCTCTACCCTCAGCTTTCTTACCTCTACAATAACCCTTTCTTTGAATTCTTCCATTTCCCTGTGCTTTTCCTCGTCTTCTTTTGCCTTTCTTGTAGTCCTCTTGTCGTCTACCTTGAAACTTACCATCTTTTTGATTGAGTCCTCCATTGACATCTGGTTCTTATCCGCACTATTGCCTTTCCCGGTCTTCTCCTCGCTTTTATTCTTCTCTTTCGCATTTCTTTTCTCCATTCTAAAGTTACTCAATTGCCTTTTTTACTTTACACACGTCTACTCTCCGCCGCACAACCTAACCTCTAACCGCCTCGCCAAGATTTCTGCTCAATTGCTGCTTTCCTATTCCCTAGTTTCACAATGCTTATTCTTCCCTACAATTCTTATCTTCTACCGTACCTATTTCTATTCTTTTTTACGCAAAAATACCCTTTTTCCTATCGAATACGCTAATTTTGATCAGAGCTGTCTCGCGCACGTGCACACACACTCACGCCCTCTAACCAAGTCCAAATGCCGTGTTTACTAAAAATTTGAATACTCTATGAACAATTCTACAAACAATTAGTAACGAAAAAATGGAAATAAAGTAGTGACTTTTCTGTAGAGGAAAAATGGCGAGATGTCTTTTGATAAACGTACAATTCACATGTAAACATCTTTTTAGAAGTTAATTTTAACATCTAAAAGGAATTTTTTCGCGTAGTTTATCAATATAATTAACAATTGGAACAGAGCATAAAGGATTTTTTCTAAAATTACATATCACCAAAACGATTCTCAACCAATTTCAAACCTACATGGTGAATTTTACTTCTAAGTGTTTAAATGCAACCCTCTGTTGTTTCTTACGCTTGTCATACACTGTTCTTTAAATAATTGCTGAATAATTTTAACATCCAAATCAGCGTAAACCGTAGGAAATATTTATATAAACGGTGCATGATACTAGAAGACTCGCCACAATTAACCCGTGTCGCGTGTTATTGAAAAACCAGTGAGCCGTCGACCAACACTATTGCGTCCGTACTCCAAGAACTTTTTAAACATGATTATCATATGTCAAAATTCATATTTTGAAAAGCGCTTGGAACAGGGGCATAATAGTATTGGTAGACGGTACATTAGATTTCCAAAAGCGCTCGACGCGGCTCGTTACAATATGGCTGAAAACATACATATATTTAACTGCATGAGGAAATTTTCTAACTTCTTCACTCTCTCCCTCTTATAGCAGCGTAAAAAAAATAGTATGTATCGTGATAAATGTAAGAATTTTTCTCAAGTACAAGGTAACACAATGATGCAAATGGAATACTGTATGAAGCCTGTCTCAAAAAAATAGTATGTATCACGATAAATGTAAGAATTTTTTCACAAGTAAATGGCTACGCTCTGATGAAAACGGAATACCGTATGAAACCTGTGAAAAAAAAATGTATGTATCGCGATAAATGTAAGAATTATTTCACAAGTAAAAAGCTACGCTCTGACAAAAATGGAATACTTTATGAAACCTGTGCAAAAAATTGTATGTATCGTGATAAATATAAGAATTATTTCACAAGTAAAACGCTATGCTCTGATAAAAACGGAAGTCTGTCTGAAGCCTCTCTAAAAAAATTGTATGTATCGTGATAAATATATTATTATTTCACAATTAAAACGCTACCCTCAGATGAATACGAAATACTGTATGAAACCTGTTTCAAAAAAATTGTATGTATCGCGATAAATGTAAGAAGTTTTTCAGAAGTACCAGGCTACGGTCTGATAAAAACGGAATACTGTATGAGGCCAGTGTCAAACAAATTGTATCTATCGCGACAAATGTAAGAATTTTTCACAAGTACAAGGCTGCGCTCAGATAAAAATGGAATACTGTATGAAGCCTGTTACAAATAATTCGAATAAAAGGCGGAATGTCTTAGAACGTACCAAATTCATTACGTCGGGGAAATTTTTCAACTTCTTTACTCTTTTACCGCAGCGTAAAAAGATTGTATGTATTGTGATAAATATAAGAATTATTTCACAAGTAAAACGCTACGCTCTGATGAAAATGGAAAACTGTATGAAGCCTGCCTCAAAAAAATAGTATGTATAGGAATAAATGTAAGAATATTTTCACAAGTACAAGGCTGCGCTCTGCTGAAAATGGAATACTGTAGGAAGCCTGTTACAAATAATTCGAATAAAATGCGGAATGACTTAGAACGTACATATTTGACTACATCGGGGAAATTTTCAAACTTCTTGACTCGCTTACCACAGCGTAAAAAAATTCTATCTATCATGATAAATACAAGAATTATTTCACAAGTAAAACGCTATGCTCTGATAAAAACGGAATACTGTATGAAGCCTGTTACAAGTAATTCGAATAAAACGCGGAATGTATTAGAACGTACATATTTCACTACGTCGGAAAAATTTTCAACTTCTTTACTCTCTCAGTGCAGCGTAAGAAGATTGTATGTATGGTGATCAACATAAGAATTATTTGACAAGTAAAAGGCTATGCTCTGATAAAAACGGAATACTGCATGAAGCCTCTCTCAAAAAAATTGTATGTATCGCGATAACTGTAAGAACTTTTTCACAAGTAAGACGCTATACTCTGATAAAAATGTAATACTGTATGAAGCCTGTTACAAATAATTCGAATAAAACGCGGAATGTCCTAGAACGTATATATTTCACTAAGTAGGGGAAATTTTCAACTTCTTTACTCTCTCACAGCAGCGTAAAAAAATTGTATTATTCGTGATAAATATACGAATTATTTCACAAGTACAACGCTACGCTCTGATGAAAATGGAATACTTTATGAAGCCTGCTATAAATAATTCGAATAAAATGCGGAATGTCTTAGAACGTACATATTTCACTAAGTTTGGGAAATTTTTCAACTTCGTGACTCTCTTACCGCAGCGTAATAAAATTGTATGTATGATGATAAATATAAGAATTATCTCACCAGTAAAACGCTACGCTCTGATAAAAATGGAATACTGTATGAAGCCTGTTACAAGTAATTCGAATAAAACGCGGAATGTCTTAGAACGTACATATTTCACTAAGTTCGGGAAATTTTTCAACTTCTTGACTCTCTTACCGCAGCGAAAAATAATTGTATGTTTCATGATAAATATAAAAATTATTTCACAAGTAAAACGCTACGCTCTGATGAAAATGGAATACTGTATGAAGCCTGCCTCAAAAAAATAGTATGTATCGCAATAAATGTAAGAATATTTTCACAAGTACAAGGCTGCGCTCTGCTGAAAATGGAATAGTGTAGGAAGCCTGTTACAAGTAATTCGAATAAAACGCGGAATGTATTAGAACGTACATATTTCACTACGTCGGAAAAATTTTCAACTTCTTTACTCTCTCAGTGCAGCGTAAAAAGATTGTATGTATGGTGATCAACATAAGAATTATTTGACAAGTAAAACGCTATGCTCTGATAAAAACGGAATACTGCATGAAGCCTGTCTCAAAAAAATTGTATGTATCGCGATATCTGTAAGAACTTTTTCACAAGTAAGACGCTATACTCTGATAAAAATGGAATACTGTATGAAGCCTGTTACAAATCATTCGAATAAAACGCGGAACGTCCTAGAACGTATATATTTCACTACGTCGGGGAAATTTTCAACTTCTTTACTCTCTCACTGCAGCGCAAAAAAATTGTATGTATCATGATAAATATAAGAATAATTTCACAAGTAAAACGCTAAGCTCTGAAGATAACGGAATACTGTATGAAGCGTCTGTGTCAAAAAAATTGTATGTATCGCGATAAATGTAAGAAGTTTTTGTCAAGTACACGGCTGCGCTCTGATGAAAATGGAATACCGTATGAAGCCTGTTATAAATAATTCGAATAAAATGCGGAACGTCTTAGAACGTACTTAATTCACTAGATCGGGGAAATTTTTCAACTTCTACACTCTTTTACCGTAGCTTAACAAAATTGCATTATTCGTGATAAATATACGAATTTTTTCACAAGTAAATGGCTACGCTCTGATCAAATCGGAATACTGTAGGAAGCTTGTGTCAAAAAAAAATGTATGTATCGCGATAAATGAAGATTTTTTTCACAAGTACCAGGCTACGGTCTGATGGAAATGGAATACTGTATGAAGCCTGTTACAAATAAATCCAATAAAACGCGGAATGTCTTAGAACGTACATATTTCACTACGTCGGGGATATTTGTCAACTTCTTGACTCTCTTACCATCGCGTAAAAAATTTATATCTATCATGATAAATATAAGAAGTATTTCACAAGTAAAACGCTATGCACTGATAAAAACGGAATACTGTATGAAGCCTGTCTCAAAAAAATAGTATGTAAAGCAATAAATATAAGAATTTTTTCAGAAGTATCAGGCTACGGTCTGATAAAAACGGAATACTGTATGAGGCCTGTGTCAAACAAATTGTATCTATCGCGATAAATGTAAGAATTTTTTCACAAGTACAAGGCTGCACTCTGATGAAAATGGAATACTGTATGAAGCCTGTTACAAGTAATTCGAATAATACGCGGAATGACTTAGAACGTACATATTTCACTAAGTTTGGGAAATTTTTCAACTTCTTGACTCTCTTACCGCAGCCTAATAAGATTGTATGTGTCATGATCAATATAAGAATTATTTCACAAGTAAAACGCTATGCTCTAATAAAAAGGGAAGACTGTATGAAGCCTCTCTAAAAAAATTGTATGAATCGTGATATATATATATTAATCCGGAAGTTTGATGAGTTTTTTCGTGACTTGTGTGGAAGATTGAGGGCATCCTCAAACTTCCTCGTCACTCGCCTGGAAGTTTGGAGAGGTCCTCAGGAACAAATCCGGAAATTTGAGGAGCTCGTCAATCACTATTACGGAAATTTGAGATGTATCCTTAAAAATTACAATAAAACTCCTTAAACCTTCAAGAGTGTACCGTAAACCTCCTCAAACATTCAAGAGTGTACTGCAAACCTCCTCAAACTTCCAAAAGTGTACCGTAAACCTCCTCAAATATCCAAGAGTATACCGTAAGCCTCTTCAAACTTCCGTATTCGAAATTTCAACATTCTGTCAAATTTCACCAATATTATATATAACGTTTAATTGTTGAAACATGCAATCAACAAACAGGCGCACTACACTACAGAAGACTTCGACTATCCTTTATACAATTTGAGAATCTCGAAGATACAATAGTGTAGTGCCAACCTCTTCAAACTTCCAATAGTGTACCGTATTGGGAAATTTTTCAACTTCTTGACTCTCTTACCGCAGCGTAATAAAATTGTATGTATGATGATAAATATAAGAATTATCTCACCAGTAAAACGCTACGCTCTGATAAAAATGGAATACTGTATGAAGCCTGTTACAAGTAATTCGAATAATACGGGGAATGTCTTAGAACGTACATATTTCACTACGTTGGGGATACTTTTTAACTTCTTGACCCTCTTACCGTAGCTTAAAAACATTGTATGTATCGTGATAAATATAAGAATTACTTCACAAGTAAAACGCTTCGCTCTGATAACAACTGAATACTGTATGAGGCCTGTGTAAAAATATGGTATGTATCGTGATAAATATAAGAATTATTTCACAATTAAAACGCTACGCTCTGTTGAAAGCGGAATACTGTATGAAACCTGTGTCAAAAAAATTGTACGTATCGCGATAAATGTAAGAATTTTCTCACAAGTAGAAGGCTACACTCTGATGAAAATGGAATACTGTATGAAGCCTGTTACAAATAATTCGAATAAAATGCGGAATGTCTTACAACGTAGATATTGCACTACGTTGGGGAATATTTTCAACTTCTTGACTCTCTTACCGCAGCGTAAAAAAATTGTATTATTCATGATAAATATACGAATCATTTCACAAGTAAAAAGATATCCTCTAATAAAAACGGCATACCGTATGATGCCTGTGTAAAAAATTGTATGTACCGTGATAAATATAAGAATTATTTCACAATTAAAACGCTACGCTCACATGAAAACGGAATACTGTATGAAGCCTGTTACGAATAATTCGAATAAAATGCGGAATGTCTTACAACGTACATATAGCACTACGTTGGGGAATATTTTCATCTTCTTGACTCTCTTACCGCAGCGTAAAAAAATTGTATGTATCGTGATAAATATAAGAATTACTTCACAAGTAAAACGCTATTCTCTGATAAAAACGGAATACTGTATGAGGCCTGTGTCAAAAAAATAGTATGTAGCGCGATAAATGTAAGAATTTTCTCACAAGTACAAGGGCGCGCTCTGATGAAAATGGAATACTTTAGGAAGCCTGTTACAAATAATTCGAATAAAACGCTGAATGTCTTAGAACGTACATATTTCACTACGTCGGTGAAATTTTTCAACTTCTTTACACCTTTACCGCAGCATAAAAAAATTGTATGATTCGTGATAAATATACGAATTATTTCACAAGTAAAACGCTATCCTCTGATAAAAACGGAATACTGCATGAAGCCTGTGTAAAAAATTGTATGAATCGTGATATATATATATTAATCCGGAAGTTTGATGAGTTTTTTCGTGACTTGTGTGGAAGATTGAGGAGCATCCTCAAACTTCCTCTTCACTCGCCTGGAAGCTTGGAGAGGTCCTCAGGAACAAATCCGGAAATTTGAGGAGCTCGTAAATCACTATTACGGAAATTTGAGATGTATCCTTAAAAATTACAATAAAACTCCTTAAACCTTCAAGAGGGTACCGTAAACCTCCTCAAACATTCAAGAGTGTACTGCAAACCTCCTCAAACTTCCAAAAGTGTACCGTAAACCTCCTCAAATATCCAAGAGTATACCGTAAACCTCTTCAAACTTCCGTATTCGAAATTTCAACATTCTGTCAAATTTCACCAATATTATATATAACGTTCAATTGTTGAAACATGCAATCAACAAACAGACGCACTACACTACAGAAGACTTCGACTATCCTTTATACAATTTGAGAATCTCAAAGATACAATAGTGTAGTGCCAACCTCTTCAAACTTCCAATAGTGTACCGTATTGGGAAATTTTTCAACTTCTAGACTCTCTTACCGCAGCGTAATAAAATTGTATGTATGATGATAAATATAAGAATTATTTCACCAGTAAAACGCTACGATCTGATAAAAATGGAATACTGTATGAAGCCTGTTACAAATAATTCGAATAAAAGGCGGAATGTCTTAGAACGTACCAAATTCATTACGTCGGGGAAATTTTTCAACTTCTTTACTCTTTTACCACAGCGTAAAAAGATTGTACGTATGGTGATCAACATAAGAATTATTTGACAAGCAAAACGCTATGCTCTGATAAAAACGGAATACTGCATGAGGCCTGTGTCAAACAAATTGTATCTATCGCGATAAATGTAAGAATTTTTTCACAAGTACAAGGCTGCGCTCTGATGAAAATGGAATACTGTATGAAGCCTGTTACAAATAATTCGAATAAAATGCGGAATGTCTTAGAACGTAAATATTTCACTGAGTTTGGGAAATTTTTCAACTTCTTGACTCTCTTATCGCAGCGTAATAAAATTGTATGTATGATGATAAATATAAGAATTATACAACAAGTAAAACGCTACGCTCTGAAGATAACGGAATACTGTATGAAACCTGTTTCAAAAAAATTGTATGTATCGTGATAAATATATTATTATTTCACATTTAAAACGCTACCCTCTGATGAATACGGAATACTGTATGAAACCTGTTTCAAAAAAATTGTATGTATCGCGATATATGTAAGAAGTTTTTCTCATGTACCAGGCTACGGTCTGATGGAAATGGAATACTGTATGAAGCCTGTTACAAATAAATCGAATAAAATGCGGAATGTCTTAGAACGTACTTAATTCACTAGATCGGGTAAATTTTTCAACTTCTACACTCTTTTACCGCAGCTTAACAAAATTGTGTTATTCGTGATAAATATACGAATTTTTTCACAAGTAAATGGCTACGCTCTGATCAAACCGGGATACTGTAGGAAGCCTGTGTCAAAAAAAATTGTGTGTATCGCGATAAATGAAGATTTTTTTCACAAGTACCAGGCTACGGTCTGATGGAAATGGAATACTGTATGAAGCCTGTTACAAATAAATCCAATAAAACGCGGAATGTCTTAGAACGTACATATTTCACTACGTCGGGGATATTTGTCAACTTCTTGACTCTCTTACCATCGCGTAAAAAATTTCTATCTATCATGATAAATATAAGAAGTATTTCACAAGTAAAACGCTATGCACTGATAAAAACGGAATACTGTATGAAGCCTGTCTCAAAAAAATAGTATGTAAAGCAATAAATATAAGAATTTTTCAGAAGTATCAGGCTACGGTCTGATAAAAACGGAATACTGTATGAGGCCTGTGTCAAACAAATTGTATCTATCGCGATAAATGTAAGAATTTTTTCACAAGTACAAGGCTGCGCTCTGATGAAAATGGAATACTGTATGAAGCCTCTCTAAAAAAATGGTATGTATCGTGATAAATATATTATTATTTCACAATTAAAACGCTACCCTCTGATGAATACGGAATACTGTATGAAACCTGTTTCAAAAAAATTGTATGTATCGCGATAAATGTAAGAATTTTTTCAGAAGTATCAGGCTACGGTCTGATAGAAACGGAATACTGTATGAGGCCTGTGTCAAACAAATTGTATCTATCGCGATAAATGTAAGAATTTTTTCACAAGTACAAGGCTGCGCTCTGATAAAAATGGAATACTGTATGAAGCCTGTTACAAATAATTCGAATAAAAGGCGGAAAGTCTTAGAACGTACCAAATTCATTACGTCGGGGAAATTTTTCAACTTCTTTACTCTTTTACCACAGCGTAAAAAGATTGTACGTATGGTGATCAACATAAGAATTATTTGACAAGTAAAACGCTATGCTCTGATAAAAACGGAATACTGCATGAGGCCTGTGTCAAACAAATTGTATCTATCGCGATAAATGTAAGAATTTTTTCACAAGTACAAGGCTGCGCTCTGATGAAAATGGAATACTGTATGAAGCCTGTTATAAATAATTCGAATAAAAGGCGGAACGTCTTAGAACGTACATACTTCACTACGTCAGGGAAATTTGTCAACTTCTTGACTCTCTCACTGCAGCCTAATAAGATTGTATGTATCATGATCAATATAAGAATTATTTCACAAGTAAAACTCTATGCTCTGATAAAAACGGAAGTCTGTCTGAAGCCTCTCTAAAAAATTGTATGTATCGTGATAAATATATTATTATTTCACAATTAAAACGCTATCCTCAGATGAATACGGAATACTGTATGATACCTGTCTCAAAAAAATAGTATGTATCGCAATAAATATAAGAATTTTTTCAGAAGTATCAGGCTACGGTCTGATAAAAACGGAATACTGTATGACGCCTGTGTCAAACAAATTGTATCTATCGCGATAAATGTAAGAATTTTTTCACAAGTACAAGGGCACGCTCCATTGATGAAAATGGAATACTGTATAGAGCCTGCTATAAATAATTCGTATAAAATGCGGAATGTCTTAGAACGTACATATTTCACTACGTCGGAAAAATTTTCAACTTCTTTACTCTCTCAGTGCAGCGTAAAAAGATTGTATGTATGGTGATCAACATAAGAATTATTTGACAAGTAAAAGGCTATGCTCTAATAAAAACGGAATACTGTATGAGGCCTGTGTCAAAAATATTGTATGTATCGTGATGTAAGAATTTTCTAACAAGTACAAGGCTGCGCTCAGATAAAAATGGAATACTGTATGAAGCCTGCTATAAATAATTCGAATAAAATGCGGAATGTCTTAGAACGTACATATTTCACTAAGTTAGGGAAATTTTTCAACTTCTTGACTCTCTTACCGCAGCGTAATAAAATTGTATGTATGATGATAAATATAAGAATTATACAACAAGTAAAACGCTACGCTCTGAAGATAACGGAATACTGTATGAAACCTGTTTCAAAAAAATTGTATGTATCGTGATAAATATATTATTTTTTCACAATTAAAACGCTACCCTCTGATGAATACGGAATACTGTATGAAACCTGTTTCAAAAAAATTGTATGTATCGCGATATATGTAAGAATTTTTTCTCAAGTACCAGGCTACGGTCTGATGGAAATGGAATACTGTATGAAGCCTGTTACAAATAAATCGAATAAAATGCGGAATGTCTTAGAACGTACTTAATTCACTAGATCGGGTAAATTTTTCAACTTCTACACTCTTTTACCGCAGCTTAACAAAATTGTATTATTCGTGATAAATATACGAATTTTTTCACAAGTAAATGGCTACGCTCTGATCAAAACGGAATACTGTAGGAAGCCTGTGTCAAAAAAAATTGTGTGTATCGCGATAAATGAAGATTTTTTTGACAAGTACCAGGCTACGGTCTGATGGAAATGGAATACTGTATGAAGCCTGTTACAAATAAATCCAATAAAACGCGGAATGTCTTAGAACGTACATATTTCACTACGTCGGGGATATTTGTCAACTTCTTGACTCTCTCACCATCGCGTAAAAAATTTCTATCTATCAAGATAAATATAAGAAGTATTTCACAAGTAAAACGCTATGCACTGATCAAAACGGAATACTGTATGAAGCCTGTCTCAAAAAAATAGTATGTAAAGCAATAAATATAAGAATTTTTTCAGAAGTATCAGGCTACGGTCTGAAAAAAACGGAATACTGTATGAGGCCTGTGTCAAACAAATTGTATCTATCGCGATAAATGTAAGAATTTTTTCACAAGTACAAGGCTGCGCTCTGATGAAAATGGAATACTGTATGAAGCCTCTCTAAAAAAATTGTATGTATCGTGATAAATATATTATTATTTCACAATTAAAACGCTACCCTCTGATGAATACGGAATACTGTATGAAACCTGTTTCAAAAAAATTGTATGTATCGCGATAAATGTAAGAATTTTTTCACAAGTACCAGGCTACGGTCTGATGGAAATGGAATACTGTATGAAGCCTGTTACAAATAAATCGAATAAAAGGCGGAATGTCTTAGAACGTACTTAATTCACTAGATCGGTGAAATTTTTCAACTTCTACACTCTTTCACCGCAGCTTAACAAAATTGTATTATTCGTGATAAATATACGAATTTTTTCACAAGTAAATGGCTATGCTCTGATGAAAACGGAATACTGTCTGAAACCTGGGTCTAAAAAATTGTATGTTTCGTGATAAATGAAGATTTTTTTCACAAGTACCAGGCTACGGTCTGATAGAAATGGAATACTGTATGAAGCCTGTTACAAATAAATCGAATAAAACGCGGAATGTCTTACAACGTACATATTTCACTACGTCGGGGATATTTGTCAACTTCTTGACTCTCTTACCATCGCGTAAAAAATTTCTATCTATCAAGATAAATATAAGAAGTATTTCACAAGTAAAACGCTATGCACTGATCAAAACGGAATACTGTATGAAGCCTGTCTCAAAAAAATAGTATGTAAAGCAATAAATATAAGAATTTTTTCAGAAGTATCAGGCTACGGTCTGAAAAAAACGGAATACTGTATGAGGCCTGTGTCAAACAAATTGTATCTATCGCGATAAATGTAAGAATTTTTTCACAAGTACAAGGCTGCGCTCTGATGAAAATGGAATACTGTATGAAGCCTCTCTAAAAAAATTGTATGTATCGTGATAAATATATTATTATTTCACAATTAAAACGCTACCCTCTGATGAATACGGAATACTGTATGAAACCTGTTTCAAAAAAATTGTATGTATCGCGATAAATGTAAGAATTTTTTCACAAGTACCAGGCTACGGTCTGATGGAAATGGAATACTGTATGAAGCCTGTTACAAATAAATCGAATAAAAGGCGGAATGTCTTAGAACGTACTTAATTCACTAGATCGGTGAAATTTTTCAACTTCTACACTCTTTCACCGCAGCTTAACAAAATTGTATTATTCGTGATAAATATACGAATTTTTTCACAAGTAAATGGCTATGCTCTGATGAAAACGGAATACTGTCTGAAACCTGGGTCTAAAAAATTGTATGTTTCGTGATAAATGAAGATTTTTTTCACAAGTACCAGGCTACGGTCTGATAGAAATGGAATACTGTATGAAGCCTGTTACAAATAAATCGAATAAAACGCGGAATGTCTTACAACGTACATATTTCACTACGTCGGGGATATTTGTCAACTTCTTGACTCTCTTACCATCGCGTAAAAAATTTCTATCTATCATGATAAATATAAGAAGTATTTCACAAGTAAAACGCTATGCACTGATAAAAACGGAATACTGTATGAAGCCTGTTTCAAAAAAATAGTATGTAAAGCAATAAATATAAGAATTTTTTCAGAAGTATCAGGCTACGGTCTGATAAAAACGGAATACTGTATGAGGCCTGTGTCAAACAAATTGTATCTATCGCGATAAATGTAAGAATTTTTTCACAAGTACAAGGCTGCGCTCTGATGAAAATGGAATACTGTATGAAGCCTCTCTAAAAAAATTGTATGTATCGTGATAAATATATTATTATTTCACAATTAAAACGCTACCCTCTGATGAATACGGAATAGTGTATGAAACCTGTTTCAAAAAAATTGTATGTATCGCGATAAATGTAAGAATTTTTTCACAAGTACCAGGCTACGGTCTGATGGAAATGGAATACTGTATGAAGCCTGTTACAAATAAATCGAATAAAAGGCGGAATGTCTTAGAACGTACATACTTCACTACGTCAGGGAAATTTCTCAACTTCTTGACTCTCTCACTGCAGCCTAATAAGATTATATGTATCATGATCAATATAAGAATTATTTCACAAGTAAAACGCTATGCTCTGATAAAAACGGAAGTCTGTCTGAAGCCTCTCTAAAAAAATTGTATGTATCGTGATAAATATATTATTATTTCACAATTAAAACGCTACCCTCAGATGAATACGGAATACTGTATGAAACCTGTCTAAAACAATAGTATGTATCGCAATAAATATAAGAATTTTTTCAGAAGTATCAGGCTACGGTCTGATAAAAACGGAATACTGTATGAAACCTGTGTCAAAAAAATTGTACGTATCGCGATAAATGTAAGAATTTTCTCACAAGTAGAAGGCTACACTCTGATGAAAATGGAATACTGTATGAAGCCTGCTATAAATAATTCGAATAAAATGCGGAATGTCTTAGAACGTACATATTTCACTAAGTTTGGGAAATTTTTCAACTTCTTGACTCTCTTACCGCAGCGTAATAAAATTGTATGTATGATGATAAATATAAGAATTATCTCACCAGTAAAACGCTACGCTCTGATAAAAATGGAATACTGTATGAAGCCTGTTACAAATAATTCGAATAAAATGCGGAATGACTTCGAACGTACATATTTGACTACACCGTGGAAATTTTCAAACTTCTTGACTCGCTTACCGCGGCGTAAAAAAATTCTATCTATCATGATAAATACAAGAATTATTTCACAAGTAAAACGCTATGCTCTGATAAAAACGGAATACTGTATGAAGCCTGTTACAAGTAATTCGAATAAAACGCGAAATGTCTTAGAACGTACATATTTCACTACGTCGGAAAAATTTTCAACTTCTTTACTCTCTCAGTGCAGCGTAAAAAGATTGTATGTATGGTGATCAACATAAGAATTATTTGACAAGTAAAAGGCTACGGTCTGATGGAAATGGAATACTGTATGAAGCCTGTTACAAATAAATCCAATAAAATGCGGAATGTCTTAGAACGTACTTAATTCACTAGATCGGGTAAATTTTTCAACTTCTACACTCTTTTACCGCAGCTTAACAAAATTGTATTATTCGTGATAAATATACGAATTTTTTCACAAGTAAATGGCTACGCTCTGATCAAAACGGAATACTGTAGGAAGCCTGTGTAAAAAAAATTGTGTGTATCGCGATAAATGAAGATTTTTTTGACAAGTACCAGGCTACGGTCTGATGGAAATGGAATACTGTATGAAGCCTGTTACAGATAAATCCAATAAAACGCGGAATGTCTTAGAACGTACATATTTCACTACGTCGGGGATATTTGTCAACTTCTTGACTCTCTTACCATCGCGTAAAAAATTTCTATCTATCAAGATAAATATAAGAAGTATTTCACAAGTAAAACGCTATGCACTGATCAAAACGGAATACTGTATGAAGCCTGTCTCAAAACAATTGTACGTATCGCGATAAATGTAAGAAGTTTTTCACAAGTAATACGCTACACTGTGATGAAAATGGAATACTGTATGAAGCCTGTTACAAATAATTGGAATAAAATGCGGAATGTCTTACAACGTACATATTGCACTACGTTGGGGAATATTTTCAACTTCTTGACTCTCTTACCGCAGCGTAAAAAAATTGTATTATTCATGATAAATATACGAATCATTTCACAAGTAAAACGATATCCTCTAATAAAAACGGCATACCGTATGATGCCTGTGTCAAAAGTATTGTATGTATCGCGATAAATGTAAGAATTTTTTCACAAGTATATGGCTATGCTCTGATCAAAACGGAATACTGTATGAAACCTGTGTCAAAAAAATAGTATGTAGCGCGATAAATGTAAGAATTTTCTCACAAGTACAAGGGCGCGCTCTGATGAAAATGGAATACTTTAGGAAGCCTGTTACAAATAATTCGAATAAAACGCGGAATGTCTTAGAACGTACATATTTCACTACGTCGGTGAAATTTTTCAACTTCTTTACACCTTTAACGCAGCATAAAAAAATTGTATGATTCGTGATAAATATACGAATTATTTCACAAGTAAAACGCTATCCTCGGATAAAAACGGAATACTGCATGAAGCCTGTGTAAAAAATTGTATGAATCGTGATATATATATATATTAATACGGAAGTTTGATGAGTTCTTTCGTGACTTGTATGGAAGATTGAGGAGCATCCTCAAACTTCATCGTCACTCGCCTGGAAGTTTGGAGAGGTCCTCAGGAACAAATCCGGAAATTTGAGGAGCTCGTCAATCACTATTACGGAAATTTGAGATGTATCCTTAAAAATTACAATAAAACTCCTTAAACCTTCAAGAGTATACCGTAAACCTCCTCAAACATTCAAGAGTGTACTGCAAACCTCCTCAAACTTCCAAAAGTGTACCGTAAACCTCCTCCAATATCCAAGAGTATACCGTAAACCTCTTCAAACTTCCGTATTCAAAATTTCAACATTCTGTCAAATTTCACCAATATTATATATAACGTTTAATTGTTGAAACATGCAATCAACAAACAGGCGCACTACACTACAGAAGACTTCGACTATCCTTTATAGAATTTGAGAATCTCAAAGATACAATAGTGTAGTGCCAACCTCTTCAAACTTCCAATAGTGTACCGTATTGGGAAATTTTTCAACTTCTTGACTCTCTTACCGCAGCGTAATAAAATTGTATGTATGATGATAAATATAAGAATTATTTCACCAGTAAAACGCTACGATCTGATAAAAATGGAATACTGTATGAAGCCTGTTACAAGTAATTCGAATAAAGCGCGGAATGTCTTAGAACGTACATATTTCACTACGTTGAGGAAATTTTTCAACTTCTTGACTCTCTTACCACAGCGTAAAAAAATTGTATGTATCATGATAAATATAAGAATAATTTCGCAAGTAAAACGCTACGCTCTGAAGATAACGGAATACTGTATGAAGCGCCTGTGTCAAAAAAATTGTATGTATTGCGATAAATGTAAGAAGTTTTTCTCAAGTACAAGGCTGCGCTCTGATGAAAATGGAATACCGTATGAAGCCTGTTATAAATAATTCGAATAAAATGCGGAACGTCTTAGAACGTACATATTTCACTAAGTTTGGGAAATTTTTCAACTTATTGACCCTCTTACCACAGCGTAAAAAAATTGTATGTATCGTGATAAATATATTATTATTTCACAATTAAAACGCTACCCTCTGATGAATACGGAATACTGTATGAAACCTGTCTCAAAAAAATAGTATGTAAAGCAATAAATATAAGATTTTTTTCAGAAGTATCAGGCTACGGTCTGATAAAAACGGAATACTGTATGAGGCCTGTGTCAAACAAATTGTATCTATCGCGATAAATGTAAGAATTTTTTCACAAGTACAAGGCTGCGCTCTGATGAAAATGGAATACTGTATGAAGCCTGTTATAAATAATTCGAATAAAATGCGGAACGTCTTAGAACGTACATACTCCACTACGTCGGGGAAATTTGTCAACTTCTTGACTCTCTCACTGCAGCCAAATAAGATTGTATGTTTCATGATCAATATAAGAATTATTTCACAAGTAAAACGCTATGCTCTGATAAAAACGGAAGTCTGTCTGAAACCTCTCTAAAAAAATTGTATGTATCGTGATAAATATATTATTATTTCACAATTAAAACGCTACCCTCAGATGAATACGGAATACTGTATGAAACCTGTTTCAAACAAATTGTATCTATCGCGATAAATGTAAGAAGTTTTTCACAAGTGCAAGGCTGCGCTCAGATAAAAATGGAATACTGTATGAAGCCTGCTATAAATAATTCGAATAAAATGCGGAATGTCTTAGAACGTACATATTTCACTAAGTTTGGGAAATTTTTCAACTTCTTGACTCTCTTACCGCAGCGTAATAAAATTGTATGAATGATGATAAATATAAGAATTATTTCACAAGTAAAACGCTATGCTCTGATAAAAACGGAAGTCTTTCTGAAGCCTCTCTAAAAAAATTGTATGTATCGTGATAAATATATTATTATTTCACAATTAAAACGCTACTCTCAGATGAATACGGAATACTGTATGAAACCTGTTTCAAAAAAATTGTATGTATCGCGATAAATGTAAGAAGTTTTTCAGAAGTACTAGGCTACGGTCTGATAAAAACGGAATACCTTATGAGGCCAGTGTCAAACAAATTGTATCTATCGCGATAAATGTAAGAATTTTTTCACAAGTACAAGGCGGCGCTCTGATGAAAATGGAATACTGTATGAAGCCTGTTATAAATAATTCGAATAAAATTCGGAACGTATTAGAACGTACATACTCAACTACGTCGGGGAAATTTGTCAACTTCTTGACTCTCTCACTGCAGCGCAAAAAAATTGTATGTATCATGATAAATATAAGAATAATTTCACAAGTAAAACGCTACGCTCTGAAGATAACGGAATACTGTATGAAGCGCCTGTGTCAAAAAAATTGTATGTATCGCGATAAATGTAAGAAGTTTTTCTCAAGTACAAGGCTGCGCTCTGATGAAAATGGAATACCGTATGAAGCCTGTTATAAATAATTCGAATAAAATGCGGAACGTCTTAGAACGTACATACTCCACTACGTCGGGGAAATTTGTCAACTTCTTGACTCTCTCACTGCAGCGCAAAAAATTGTATGTATCATGATAAATATAAGAATAATTTCACAAGTAAAACGCTACGCTCTGAAGATAACGGAATACTGTATGAAGCGCCTGTGTCAAAAAAATTGTATGTATCGCGATAAATGTAAGAAGTTTTTCTCAAGTACAAGGCTACGCTCTGATGAAAATGGAATACCGTATGAAGCCTGTTATAAATAATTCGAATAAAATGCGGAACGTCTTAGAACGTACATATTTCACTAAGTTTGGGAAATTTTTCAACTTATTGACCCTCTTACCACAGCGTAAAAAATTGTATGTATCGTGATAAATATATTATTATTTCACAATTAAAACACTACTCTCAGATGAATACGGAATACTGTATGAAACCTGTTTCAAAAAAATTGTATGTATCGTGATAAATGTAAGAATTTTTTCACAAGTAAATGGCTATGCTTTGATCAAAACGGAATACTGTATGAAGCCTGTCTCAAAAAAATTGTATGTATCGCGATAAATGTAAGAAGTTTTTCAGAAGTATCAGGCTACGGTCTGATAAAAACGGAATACTGTATGAGGCCTGTGTCAAACAAATTGTATCTATCGCGATAAATGTAAGAATTTTTTCACAAGTACAAGGCTGCGCTCTGATGAAAATGGAATACTGTATGAAGCCTGTTATAAATAATTCGAATAAAATGCGGAACGTCTTAGAACGTACATACTCCACTACGTCGGGGAAATTTGTCAACTTCTTGACTCTCTCACTGCAGCCAAATAAGATTGTATGTATCATGATCAATATAAGAATTATTTCACAAGTAAAACGCTATGCTCTGATAAAAACGGAAGTCTGTCTGAAGCCACTCTAAAAAAATTGTATGTATCGTGATAAATATATTATTATTTCACAATTAAAACGCTACCCTCAGATGAATACGGAATACTGTATGAAACCTGTTTCAAACAAATTGTATCTATCGCGATAAATGTAAGAAGTTTTTCACAAGTGCAAGGCTGCGCTCAGATAAAAATGGAATACTGTATGAAGCCTGCTATAAATAATTCGAATAAAATGCGGAATGTCTTAGAACGTACATATTTCACTAAGTTTGGGAAATTTTTCAGCTTCTTGACTCTCTTACCGCAGCGTAATAAAATTGTATGAATGACGATAAATATAAGAATTATTTCACAAGTAAAACGCTATGCTTTGATAAAAACGGAAGTCTTTCTGAAGCCTCTCTAAAAAAATTGTATGTATCGTGATAAATATATTATTATTTCACAATTAAAACGCTACTCTCAGATGAATACGGAATACTGTATGAAACCTGTCTCAAAAAAATAGTATGTAAAGCAATAAATATAAGAATTTTTTCAGAAGTATCAGGCTACGGTCTGATAAAAACGGAATACTGTATGAGGCCTGTGTCAAACAAATTGTATCTATCGCGATAAATGTAAGAATTTTTTCACAAGTACAAGGCTGCGCTCTGATGAAAATGGAATACTGTATGAAGCCTGTTATAAATAATTCGAATAAAATGCGGAACGTCTTAGAACGTACATACTCCACTACGTCGGGGAAATTTGTCAACTTCTTGACTCTCTCACTGCAGCGCAAAAAAATTGTATGTATCATGATAAATATAAGAATAATTTCACAAGTAAAACGCTACGCTCTGAAGATAACGGAATACTGTATGAAGCGCCTGTGTCAAAAAAATTGTATGTATCGCGATAAATGTAAGAAGTTTTTCTCAAGTACAAGGCTACGCTCTGATGAAAATGGAATACCGTATGAAGCCTGTTATAAATAATTCGAATAAAATGCGGAACGTCTTAGAACGTACATATTTCACTAAGTTTGGGAAATTTTTCAACTTATTGACCCTCTTACCACAGCGTAAAAAAATTGTATGTATCGTGATAAATATATTATTATTTCACAATTAAAACACTACTCTCAGATGAATACGGAATACTGTATGAAACCTGTCTCAAAAAAATAGTATGTAAAGCAATAAATATAAGAATTTTTTCAGAAGTATCAGGCTACGGTCTGATAAAAACGGAATACTGTATGAGGCCTGTGTCAAACAAATTGTATCTATCGCGATAAATGTAAGAATTTTTTCACAAGTACAAGGCTGCGCTCTGATGAAAATGGAATACTGTATGAAGCCTGTTATAAATAATTCGAATAAAATGCCGAACGTCTTAGAACGTACATACTCCACTACGTCGGGGAAATTTGTCAACTTCTTGACTCTCTCACTGCAGCCAAATAAGATTGTATGTATCATGATCAATATAAGAATTATTTCACAAGTAAAACGCTATGCTCTGATAAAAACGGAAGTCTGTCTGAAGCCACTCTAAAAAAATTGTATGTATCGTGATAAATATATTATTATTTCACAATTAAAACGCTACCCTCAGATGAATACGGAATACTGTATGAAACCTGTTTCAAACAAATTGTATCTATCGCGATAAATGTAAGAAGTTTTTCACAAGTGCAAGGCTGCGCTCAGATAAAAATGGAATACTGTATGAAGCCTGCTATAAATAATTCGAATAAAATGCGGAATGTCTTAGAACGTACATATTTCACTAAGTTTGGGAAATTTTTCAACTTCTTGACTCTCTTACCGCAGCGTAATAAAATTGTATTTATGATGATAAATATAAGAATTATTTCACAAGTAAAACGCTATGCTTTGATAAAAACGGAAGTCTTTCTGAAGCCTCTCTAAAAAAATTGTATGTATCGTGATAAATATATTATTATTTCACAATTAAAACGCTACTCTCAGATGAATACGGAATACTGTATGAAACCTGTTTCAAACAAATTGTATCTATCGCGATAAATGTAAGAAGTTTTTCACAAGTGCAAGGCTGCGCTCAGATAAAAATGGAATACTGTATGAAGCCTGCTATAAATAATTCGAATAAAATGCGGAATGTCTTAGAACGTACATATTTCACTAAGTTTGGGAAATTTTTCAACTTCTTGACTCTCTTACCGCAGCGTAATAAAATTGTATGAATGATGATAAATATAAGAATTATTTCACAAGTAAAACGCTATGCTCTGATAAAAACGGAAGTCTTTCTGAAGCCTCTCTAAAAAAATTGTATGTATCGTGATAAATATATTATTATTTCACAATTAAAACGCTACTCTCAGATGAATACGGAATACTGTATGAAACCTGTTTCAAAAAAATTTTATGTATCGCGATAAATGTAAGAAGTTTTTCAGAAGTACTAGGCTACGGTCTGATAAAAACGGAATACCTTATGAGGCCAGTGTCAAACAAATTGTATCTATCGCGATAAATGTAAGAATTTTTTCACAAGTACAAGGCGGCGCTCTGATGAAAATGGAATACTGTATGAAGCCTGTTATAAATAATTCGAATAAAATGCGGAACGTATTAGAACGTACATACTCAACTACGTCGGGGAAATTTGTCAACTTCTTGACTCTCTTACTGCAGCGCAAAAAAATTGTATGTATCATGATAAATATAAGAATAATTTCACAAGTAAAACGCTACGCTCTGAAGATAACGGAATACTGTATGAAGCGCCTGTGTCAAAAAAATTGTATGTATCGCGATAAATGTAAGAAGTTTTTCTCAAGTACAAGGCTGCGCTCTGATGAAAATGGAATACCGTATGAAGCCTGTTATAAATAATTCGAATAAAATGCGGAACGTCTTAGAACGTACATACTCCACTACGTCGGGGAAATTTGTCAACTTCTTGACTCTCTCACTGCAGCGCAAAAAAATTGTATGTATCATGATAAATATAAGAATAATTTCACAAGTAAAACGCTACGCTCTGAAGATAACGGAATACTGTATGAAGCGCCTGTGTCAAAAAAATTGTATGTATCGCGATAAATGTAAGAAGTTTTTCTCAAGTACAAGGCTACGCTCTGATGAAAATGGAATACCGTATGAAGCCTGTTATAAATAATTCGAATAAAATGCGGAACGTCTTAGAACGTACATATTTCACTAAGTTTGGGAAATTTTTCAACTTATTGACCCTCTTACCACAGCGTAAAAAAATTGTATGTATCGTGATAAATATATTATTATTTCACAATTAAAACACTACTCTCAGATGAATACGGAATACTGTATGAAACCTGTTTCAAAAAAATTGTATGTATCGTGATAAATGTAAGAATTTTTTCACAAGTAAATGGCTATGCTTTGATCAAAACGGAATACTGTATGAAGCCTGTCTCAAAAAAATTGTATGTATCGCGATAAATGTAAGAAGTTTTTCAGAAGTATCAGGCTACGGTCTGATAAAAACGGAATACTGTATGAGGCCTGTGTCAAACAAATTGTATCTATCGCGATAAATGTAAGAATTTTTTCACAAGTACAAGGCTGCGCTCTGATGAAAATGGAATACTGTATGAAGCCTGTTATAAATAATTCGAATAAAATGCGGAACGTCTTAGAACGTACATACTCCACTACGTCGGGGAAATTTGTCAACTTCTTGACTCTCTCACTGCAGCCAAATAAGATTGTATGTATCATGATCAATATAAGAATTATTTCACAAGTAAAACGCTATGCTCTGATAAAAACGGAAGTCTGTCTGAAGCCACTCTAAAAAAATTGTATGTATCGTGATAAATATATTATTATTTCACAATTAAAACGCTACCCTCAGATGAATACGGAATACTGTATGAAACCTGTTTCAAACAAATTGTATCTATCGCGATAAATGTAAGAAGTTTTTCACAAGTGCAAGGCTGCGCTCAGATAAAAATGGAATACTGTATGAAGCCTGCTATAAATAATTCGAATAAAATGCGGAATGTCTTAGAACGTACATATTTCACTAAGTTTGGGAAATTTTTCAACTTCTTGACTCTCTTACCGCAGCGTAATAAAATTGTATGTATGATGATAAATATAAGAATTATTTCACAAGTAAAACGCTATGCTTTGATAAAAACGGAAGTCTTTCTGAAGCCTCTCTAAAAAAATTGTATGTATCGTGATAAATATATTATTATTTCACAATTAAAACGCTACTCTCAGATGAATACGGAATACTGTATGAAACCTGTTTCAAAAAAATTGTATGTATCGCTATAAATGTAAGAATTTTTTCACAAGTAAATGGCTATGCTTTGATCAAAACGGAATACTGTATGAAGCCTGTCTCAAAAAAATTGTATGTATCGCGATAAATGTAAGAAGTTTTTCAGAAGTATCAGGCTACGGTCTGATAAAAACGGAATACTGTATGAGGCCTGTGTCAAACAAATTGTATCTATCGCGATAAATGTAAGAATTTTTTCACAAGTACAAGGCTGCGCTCTGATGAAAATGGAACACTGTATGAAGCCTGTTATAAATAATTCGAATAAAATGCGGAACGTCTTAGAACGTACATACTCCACTACGTCGGGGAAATTTGTCAACTTCTTGACTCTGTCAATGCAGCCAAATAAGATTGTATGTATCATGATCAATATAAGAATTATTTCACAAGTAAAACGCTATGCTCTGATAAAAACGGAAGTCTGTCTGAAGCCACTCTAAAAAAATTGTATGTATCGTGATAAATATATTATTATTTCACAATTAAAACGCTACCCTCAGATGAATACGGAATACTGTATGAAACCTGTTTCAAACAAATTGTATCTATCGCGATAAATGTAAGAAGTTTTTCACAAGTGCAAGGCTGCGCTCAGATAAAAATGGAATACTGTATGAAGCCTGCTATAAATAATTCGAATAAAATGCGGAATGTCTTAGAACGTACATATTTCACTAAGTTTGGGAAATTTTTCAACTTCTTGACTCTCTTACCGCAGCGTAATAAAATTGTATGAATGATGCTAAATATAAGAATTATTTCACAAGTAAAACGCTATGCTCTGATAAAAACGGAAGTCTTTCTGAAGCCTCTCTAAAAAAATTGTATGTATCGTGATAAATATATTATTATTTCACAATTAAAACGCTACTCTCAGATGAATACGGAATACTGTATGAAACCTGTTTCAAAAAAATTGTATGTATCGCGATAAATGTAAGAAGTTTTTCAGAAGTACTAGGCTACGGTCTGATAAAAACGGAATACTGTATGAGGCCAGTGTCAAACAAATTGTATCTATCGCGATAAATGTAACAATTTTTTCACAAGTACAAGGCGGCGCTCTGATGAAAATGGAATACTGTATGAAGCCTGTTATAAATAATTCGAATAAAATGCGGAACGTATTAGAACGTACATACTCCACTACGTCGGGGAAATTTGTCAACTTCTTGACTCTCTCACTGCAGCGCAAAAAAATTGTATGTATCATGATAAATATAAGAATAATTTCACAAGTAAAACGCTACGCTCTGAATATAACGGAATACTGTATGAAGCGCCTGTGTCAAAAAAATTGTATGTATCGCGATAAATGTAAGAAGTTTTTCTCAAGTACAAGGCTGCGCTCTGATGAAAATGGAATACCGTATGAAGCCTGTTATAAATAATTCGAATAAAATGCGGAACGTCTTAGAACGTACATATTTCACTAAGTTTGGGAAATTTTTCAACTTATTGACCCTCTTACCACAGCGTAAAAAAATTGTATGTATGATGATAAATATAAGAATTATTTCACAAGTAAAACGCTATGCTCTGATAAAAACGGAAGTCTTTCTGAAGCCTCTCTAAAAAAATTGTATGTATCGTGATAAATATATTATTATTTCACAATTAAAACGCTACTCTCAGATGAATACGGAATACTGTATGAAACCTGTTTCAAAAAAATTGTATGTATCGCGATAAATGTAAGAAGTTTTTCAGAAGTACTAGGCTACGGTCTGATAAAAACGGAATACCTTATGAGGCCAGTGTCAAACAAATTGTATCTATCGCGATAAATGTAAGAATTTTTTCACAAGTACAAGGCGGCGCTCTGATGAAAATGGAATACTGTATGAAGCCTGTTATAAATAATTCGAATAAAATGCGGAACGTATTAGAACGTACATACTCCACTACGTCGGGGAAATTTGTCAACTTCTTGACTCTCTCACTGCAGCGCAAAAAAATTGTATGTATCATGATAAATATAAGAATAATTTCACAAGTAAAACGCTACGCTCTGAAGATAACGGAATACTGTATGAAGCGCCTGTGTCAAAAAAATTGTATGTATCGCGATAAATGTAAGAAGTTTTTCTCAAGTACAAGGCTGCGCTCTGATGAAAATGGAATACCGTATGAAGCCTGTTATAAATAATTCGAATAAAATGCGGAACGTCTTAGAACGTACATACTCCACTACGTCGGGGAAATTTGTCAACTTCTTGACTCTCTCACTGCAGCGCAAAAAAATTGTATGTATCATGATAAATATAAGAATAATTTCACAAGTAAAACGCTACGCTCTGAAGATAACGGAATACTGTATGAAGCGCCTGTGTCAAAAAAATTGTATGTATCGCGATAAATGTAAGAAGTTTTTCTCAAGTACAAGGCTACGCTCTGATGAAAATGGAATACCGTATGAAGCCTGTTATAAATAATTCGAATAAAATGCGGAACGTCTTAGAACGTACATATTTCACTAAGTTTGGGAAATTTTTCAACTTATTGACCCTCTTACCACAGCGTAAAAAAATTGTATGTATCGTGATAAATATATTATTATTTCACAATTAAAACACTACTCTCAGATGAATACGGAATACTGTATGAAACCTGTTTCAAAAAAATTGTATGTATCGCGAAAAATGTAAGAATTTTTTCACAAGTAAATGGCTATGCTTTGATCAAAACGGAATACTGTATGAAGCCTGTCTCAAAAAAATTGTATGTATCGCGATAAATGTAAGAAGTTTTTCAGAAGTATCAGGCTACGGTCTGATAAAAACGGAATACTGTATGAGGCCTGTGTCAAACAAATTGTATCTATCGCGATAAATGTAAGAATTTTTTCACAAGTACAAGGCTGCGCTCTGATGAAAATGGAATACTGTATGAAGCCTGTTATAAATAATTCGAATAAAATGCGGAACGTCTTAGAACGTACATACTCCACTACGTCGGTGAAATTTGTCAACTTCTTGACTCTCTCACTGCAGCCAAATAAGATTGTATGTTTCATGATCAATATAAGAATTATTTCACAAGTAAAACGCTATGCTCTGATAAAAACGGAAGTCTGTCTGAAACCTCTCTAAAAAAATTGTATGTATCGTGATAAATATATTATTATTTCACAATTAAAATGCTACCCTCAGATGAATACGGAATACTGTATGAAACCTGTTTCAAACAAATTGTATCTATCGCGATAAATGTAAGAAGTTTTTCACAAGTGCAAGGCTGCGCTCAGATAAAAATGGAATACTGTATGAAGCCTGCTATAAATAATTCGAATAAAATGCGGAATGTCTTAGAACGTACATATTTCACTAAGTTTGGGAAATTTTTCAACTTCTTTACACTCTCAGTGCAGCGTAAAAAGGTTGTATGTATGGTGATCAACATAAGAATTATTTGACAAGTAAAAGGGTATGCTCTGATAAAAACGGAATACTGTATGAAACCTGTGTCAAAAAAATAGTATGTAGCGCGATAAATGTAAGAATTATTTCACAAGTAAAACGCTACGCTCTGATGAAAACGGAATACTGTATGAAGCCTGTCTCAAAAAAATTGTACGTATCGCGATAAATGTAAGAAGTTTTTCACAAGTAATACGCTACACTGTGATAAAAATGGAATACTTTAGGAAGCCTGTTACAAATTATTCGAATAAAACGCGAAATGTCTCAGAGCGTACATATTTCACTACGTTGGGGATACTTTTTAACTTCTTGACCCTCTTACCGTAGCTTAAAAACATTGTATGTATCGTGATAAATATAAGATTTACTTCACAAGTACAACGCTTCGCTCTGATAACAACGGTATACTGTATGAGGCCTGTGTAAAAATATGGTATGTATCGTGATAAATATAAGAATTATTTCACAATTAAAACGCTACGCTCTGTTGAAAGCGGAATACTGTATGAAACCTGTGTCAAAAAAATTGCACGTATCGCGATAAATGTAAGAATTTTCTCACAAGTACAAGGCTACACTCTGATGAAAATGGAATACTGTATGAAGCCTGTTACAAATAATTCGAATAAAATACGGAATGTCTTACAACGTTCATATTGCACTACGTTGGGGAATATTTTCAACTTCTTGACTCTCTTACCGCAGCGTAAAAAAATTGTATTATTCATGATAAATATACGAATCATTTCACAAGTAGAACGATATCCTCTAATAAAAACGGCATACCGTATGATGCCTGTGTAAAAAATTGTATGTATCGTGATAAATATAAGAATTATTTCACAATTAAAACGCTACGCTCACATGAAAACGGAATACTGTATGAAGCCTGTTACGAATAATTCGAATAAAATGCGGAATGTCTTACAACGTACATATAGCACTACGTTGGGGAATATTTTCAACTTCTTGACTCTCTTACCGCAGCGTAAAAAAATTGTATGTATCGTGATAAATATAAGAATTACTTCACAAGTAAAACGCTATTCTCTGATAAAAACGGAATACTGTATGAGGCCTGTGTCAAAAATATTGTATGTATCGCGATAAATGTAAGAATTTTTTCACAAGTATATGGCTATGCTCTGATCAAAGCGGAATACTGTATGAAACCTGTGTCAAAAAAATAGTATGTAGCGCGATAAATGTAAGAATTTTCTCACAAGTACAAGGGCGCGCTCTGATGAAAATGGAATACTTTAGGAAGCCTGTTACAAATAATTCGAATAAAACGCGGAATGTCTTAGAACGTACATATTTCACTACGTCGGTGAAATTTTTCAACTTCTTTACACCTTTACCGCAGCATAAAAAAATTGTATGATTCGTGATAAATATACGAATTATTTCACAAGTAAAACGCTATCCTCTGATAAAAACGGAATACTGCATGAAGCCTGTGTAAAAAATTGTATGAATCGTGATATATATATATATATATATTAATCCGGAAGTTTGATGAGTTTTTTCGTGACTTGTGTGGAAGATTGAGGAGCATCCTCAAACTTCATCGTCACTCGCCTGGAAGTTTGGAGAGGTCCTCAGGAACAAATCCGGAAATTTGAGGAGCTCGTCAATCACTATTACGGAAATTTGAGATGTATCCTTAAAAATTACAATAAAACTCCTTAAACCTTCAAGAGTGTACCGTAAACCTCCTCAAACATTCAAAAGTGTACTGCAAACCTCCTCAAACTTCCAAAAGTGTACCGTAAACCTCCTCAAATATCCAAGAGTATACCGTAAACCTCTTCAAACTTCCGTATTCGAAATTTCAACATTCTGTCAAATTTCACCAATATTATATATAACGTTTAATTGTTGAAACATGCAATCAACAAACAGGCGCACTACACTACAGAAGACTTCGACTATCCTTTATACAATTTGAGAATCTCAAAGATACAATAGTGTAGTGCCAACCTCTTCAAACTTCCAATAGTGTACCGTATTGGGAAATTTTTCAACTTCTTGACTCTCTTACCGCAGCGTAATAAAATTGTATGTATGATGATAAATGTAAGAAGTTTTTCACAAGTAATACGCTACACTGTGATAAAAATGGAATACTTTAGGAAGCCTGTTACAAATTATTCGAATAAAACGCGAAATGTCTCAGAGCGTACATATTTCACTACGTTGGGGATACTTTTTAGCTTCTTGACCCTCTTACCGTAGCTTAAAAACATTGTATGTATCGTGATAAATATAAGATTTACTTCACAAGTACAACGCTTCGCTCTGATAACAACGGAATACTGTATGAGGCCTGTGTAAAAATATGGTATGTATCGTGATAAATATAAGAATTATTTCACAATTAAAACGCTACGCTCTGTTGAAAGCGGAATACTGTATGAAACCTGTGTCAAAAAAATTGTACGTATCGCGATAAATGTAAGAATTTTCTCACAAGTAGAAGGCTACACTCTGATGAAAATGGAATACTGTATGAAGCCTGCTATAAATAATTCGAATAAAATGCGGAATGTCTTAGAACGTACATATTTCACTAAGTTTGGGAAATTTTTCAACTTCTTGACTCTCTTACCGCAGCGTAATAAAATTGTATGTATGGTGATCAACATAAGAATTATTTGACAAGTAAAACGCTATGCTCTGATAAAAACGGAATACTGCATGAGGCCTGTCTCAAAAAAATTCTATCTATCATGATAAATACAAGAATTATTTCACAAGTAAAACGCTATGCTCTGATAAAAACGGAATACTGTACGAAGCCTGTTACAAGTAATTCGAATAAAACGCGGAATGTCTTAGAACGTACATATTTCACTACGTCGGAAAAATTTTCAACTTCTTTACTCTCTCAGTGCAGCGTAAAAAGATTGTATGTATGGTGAACAACATAAGAACTATTTGATGACTTCCCACTTTTTGACTTCCCATGTGTTCGGAGGAGTTTCCACCATTGCGCCGCACGGAAAGCGACGGTACTAGGAGGTGATTGGAAGCCGCCATTCATAAATTTCCCGCGATCGCCGCATAGCGTCGCATCGATGAAGACCCCCTTGAACACGTGGGAATGCCGAGAGTATATATAAGGCCGTGAGATTCGACTGTTCGAATGGCTCTTCTTGGAGAGTCAACAAGGCTTGCCTTGCTTTTTACATCCCTTTAAAAAAAGGATTTAAAATATTTTTACAATTCTTTCGATAGGAAAGATACATGAAAATATTACAAAAAAAAAATGAAAAAACAGCTAACTGTTTGTACACGGGAAGATCCGGGTAAAAGTGCCGGATTAAGTCTACCGATTATTTACTCTACGATATTATATTATAATCACGAGGTGTAGTAAGTACTACAATCTTGTAGTGACGATTAGGGCCTTCGCACGCAAAAAGAATAGCGATATCGAAATAAGAAATAGCATTGAAAATATATCTATATATATGAAGAATAAAAGGAATAAGTCTCTTATTCCTCATACATATAGATATATTTTCAATGCTATTTCTTATTTCCATATCGCTATTCTTTTAGCGCACGAAGGCCCTTATAGTTCGTTTTCGGGGATATAGTAGCAGGCTATAGTATATGATTGTAACTATATAGTAGTGATTATATTCGTCAATTTTAGTTAGAGTCAGATACCATAGTTGTCACGTATAGGAGCGCGAAAATACTATAGTTATAATTACTGTTTGACTATACTCCAACTATAGTTCAAATTATATTCATTATTATACGTAAGACTATAATTATTTTCTGTAGGGGTACATTAGCAACAAACAAATTAATCACAATCTATGATGATCTGTTTCAATAAACTTAACGTTAAACTAGTTATTTGTGGGAATATGAGGTTAAATACGCAAAAAAATTATGTACAATATGTCAATATCGAAGTTTGAACAGATTTTTAAGCATATTATCGGGAGATTTTGCATGGAATTCGAACTAAATCAAGTATAATGCAAGGAGTGTTAAAACGGAAGTTTGAAGGGTTTCTTAAGCATAGTATCAGAAGTTTTAGGATGCAATTGGGATAAACAATATGTCAATACGGAAGTATGAAGAGATACTTTTTGCATATTATCGTGAAGATTCTGCATGGAATTCGAACTTAATCAAGTATAATGCAAGATGTGTGAACTGAAGTTTGAAGGGTTTCTTAAACATATACCGGAAGTTTGAGGATGAAATTGGGATAAACAACGTTTGAATACGGAATTTTGAAGAGGTTCTGGATAACAAGGAATTGAAAATTGTAATCAATATACGTTAATAACAGATAAGTGATTAAAAATGTTTCATCTATTTTTAATATAATATGATAATTTTTTATCATTAAAAATATTACTTATGTCGACTGCAATTTACTATCAACTGATAAGAATTTTTCCATCGGTCTTACAGTCTTACACATTAAATTAAAATAATTAATATTTATGATAGTCAGATTGCCCTTGTTTATCATCACCCCGCAGAATCTGAAATAAAAACTTAATTAAAACCTGGAAAAAACTTTTTTTAGCCAAGGACGATCTGACTGCCCCCCACCACCACATTGTCCAATGTTTTGAGCCCGCTCCGGCTCCTCCTCAGGGACTGAAATAAAACCCGCGATACACTTCCTTATATACCCCATACCCTTCTTTTCTCTTACCCCGATCGCCATCCACTTTCCCCTCTCCAACTTTCCATTCTCACTTAAATTAATAAAGAATGATAAATGTTATCCAATTTACTTGACTCTATCATCAAATTTACATTATTCCAATTGCTTAGAATCTGAATACTTTCAAGGCTTTCCCTGTTATATTTATTCTTAATCCCCTGTTCTAAAATATCGACACTTCCAAAATAGAAAGAATGCAAACTGTTTAAACAATGTTCTTTCAAACCCGATGTACAACTTGACCTGCGTAAACTATATTGATGTTCATATATTCTCTTTTTAAATTTAAAAAATCGGGAGTAGTTTACAAAATTAATTGTAGGGATTTTAATGGTTGTTATATTGGTCAAACGGGTAGATATTTGAAAAAGAGAATATATGAACATCAATATAGTTTACGCAGCTCAAGTTGTACATCGGGTTTGAAGAACATTGTTTAAATAGTTTGCATTCTTTCGATTTTGGGAGTTTGGATATTTTGGAACAGGGGATTAAGAAAAAATATAAGAGGGAAAGCCTTGAAAGTATTCACATTCTAAGAAATCGGAATAATGTAAATTTAATGATAGAGTCACGTAAATTAGATAACATTTATCATTCTTTATTAATTTAAGTGAGAATGGAAAGTTGGAGAGGGAAAGTGGATGCGGGTGGGATTAAGAGAAAAGAAGGAGGTATGGGGGTATATAAGGAGGTGTATCGCGGGTTTCATTTCAGTCCCTGAGGAGGAGCCGGAGCGGGCTCGAAACGTTGGACAATGTGGTGGGGGGACAGTCAGATCGTCCTTTGCTAACGAAGTTTTTTCCAGGTTTTAATTAAGTTTTTATTTCAGATTCTGCGGGGTGATTATAAACAAGGGCAATCTGACTGCCATAAATATTAATTATTTTAATTTAATTTGTAAGACTGTAAGACCGATGGAAAAATTCTTATCAGTTGATAATTTTTACATATGCAAGATTACATACTGTAAGTGTTAAATCACAAGTTTGAGGCTGAAATTCGGATAAACATTGTATTTATACGGAATTTTGAAGAGGTTTTTTTATCATACTATTGGAAAATTGAGGATGAAATTCAAACTAAATCAGGTACAATGCTAGATGTGTTAAAACGGAAGTTTGAAGGTGTTTCTTAAGCATATATCGGAAGTTTGAGGATGAAATTGGGATAAACAATGCGTCGATACGGAAGTTTGAAGAGATTTTTTGCATATTACCGGAATATTGAGGATGGAATCAAACTAAATCGGGTATAATGCAAGATGTGTTGAAACGGAAGTTTGAAGGGATTTGTGAAGCATATATCGGAAGTTTCAGGATGAAATTGGGATAAATAATTTGCCGATACGGAAGTTTGAAGAGATACTTTTTGCATATTACCGGAAGTTTGAGGATGGAACTCGAATGAACTTTATAGATATTAAACTCAGAAATTTATCAATAACTATAATCTATTTTAGATTTTTCGAAGTCAAAGTATAGTCCGGGCGCTGGTGACATTTAAGCATAAATTTTTAACTCCCCTCAGTAACTTGGAGTATTCTGATGTTTTTCGGTGCACTGAATCGAAATTTGTTGTCAGTTTTTTTGTTATAAACAAAATTACTGATTTGCAATATACAAAAAATTGTTTTTTGCAATTAAAAAAATGGCGTTACACATTCCATGTATTTTTGAATCGAAAGTGTTCTTAGAAGTTTTTCCGTAAAACGCATACTTTTTGAGTTAAAAATTGATAGTTTTCACAAAATACGATTGTTTGAGCTTTTATCCCGTCCATTCTCATGGAATATGAAAATTCAATAATTTTTAACTCAAAAAGTATGCGTTTTACGAAAAAACTTCTATGATCACGTTCGATTCAAAAATACCTAGAAAACCTAACGCAATTTTTTGTTTATTGCAAATCAGTAATTTGTTTATAACAAAAAAAAACTAACGGGTTTCGAGCTTCGTAACAAAATGATTTCGATTCAGTGCACCGAAAAACATCAGAAAACCCAAAGTTACTGAGGGGAGCTACAAATTTATCCTCAAGTGTCACCAGTGCCGGACTAGTAATAAAGTATCTGAAAACATAAAACTAATACGCAATAAAATCATGCAATATGTGTTGATAATAAAACTAAAACACATAATGTGATGTAAATTCAATTAATAGGGAAGTTTGAAGAGCTTCAAAGCACATCGCTGGAAGTTTGAGGATAATCCTTAGTTGCACCTCCTCAAATGTCCCGTTTGATGCTGATTCTCTTCAATCATCCGGTCCTATGTTTTTCCCTGATATGTACGATAAAATATGATATATATAAATGAAATTTTATAGTCACAGATAATTGTTATATCTATATACATATATCGTGTTAAGTTAGCTATATATCAAATATATCAGTTTTTAAATTATCTATAAATTATCCTCAAACTTCCGGATTGTTATATATATATATATATATATATATATATATATATATATATATATATATATATATATATATATATATAAGTCATGTTGCTATGTACTTTCACATTACTCGACGGATCGCTGTGCGATAACTTAGGTAATTCGTTTCGCATTTTTAAAAATTTTTTCAACCATCGTAAGTTAAGACTAGCGTGAGTTCGTTCTGTTAATTATATTATTATATATATTTTTTTTTTTTTAATAAAGCCTGAACAGGTCGACAAACCCGTCGACGAAACGTTGCAACTACTTAGCATCGTAGTCTATTTTCTTTCCTGCTCCCAACGGATCTGGTCAGAATTGACCAAAACAACAATTTTTACATTTGACAATGGGGAGTAAAATTGTGAATACAATTACAAACTCAAGTTACGACTACGGCCTAGGATCAGAGACAGGCCAATCATCATTTTTTAAATTTCTGACAACTACCTATGGATCGAGCGCAACTAGTAAATTAAAGGAATGGCTCATCTTACGTCGCAAGCAGAGAGTAGTTACTCATCAACTGAATTTCCTCAAAAGCTGCAAAGGATTCGACTTAACACCTAGCCGCATACACAACAGAATACAGAAATTAAAAAACTTTACATTCCGAAGTAAGTCTTGTAGAACCAAATTATCAATTGACGCTGAAAAGATTGCCAAAAAATTGCTAAAACTAGTAATTAGGGATAGTAGTTTTAAAAAAAATGCATTAGAACTTGCTACTCATCGTGTATTTATTGAGATTAAAAATTTAAACATTGATTTTGACATTTAAAAAAAAAAATTTTTTAATTTAAGCAATATTAATATCAAAACTTTGGATAAAAACCTTAAACACCGTTTCAACATAAAACTTAATTTGATCAAAAAGAGATGTAACTACCAGAATTCCCGCATACATGTAAATATTGAAAAATGTTTCAAAAATGTTTCTAATACACATATTCCGACCGATGTCGCTGAAATCGTTTCTCTGGGTCGCAATTTCGCATTTACACAACACAACATGCAGAAATCGATTGTTTTTAACACCATAAAAAACGTAGAATCAATGTTTATTTCTTCACAACTCAATACCGATGACAAAAATAAAATTAGACAAGATATAATGAAAGCTATAAAGTTTCAAAATAATTGTAAACAACCAACGAAAAATAGTGACTTATCTTTACTTAAGAAAATCAAAACCGCTCAAAAATTTATTAACGATAACAAAAATATATTCTTTACACAATCTGATAAAGGCAATATTACCGTGAGCTTAGAGAAATCTGACTATATGGAAAAAATGAATAGTTTATTGAATGATAAGAAGGTGTACAGAGAAATAAAAAGAAAACCGTTAAATACATTACAAAATAATGTCTATAGGATTCTGAAAAATCTGAATGATAACAACTTTCTAAAACAAAAATATCATAATATACAACTTACGCAGACAAACACATCTCTTGCTAAATGTTATGGATTACCAAAAATCCATAAACCAAAACTATCCTTTAGACCGATAATTTCAACTGTGAACAGCCCTACACATTTCTTAGCAAAAATAATTTATGAAAACCTCAAAACATGTTTCCCTCTTCCTAAATCACACATAGATAACAGTTTTGATTTAATTAATAAAATTACGAATATAAAAATTCCAGATAACTACATACTGATATCTTTAGATGTGGTTTCACTTTTTACAAATATCTCTGTAGACCTTGTTATCCAGAGTTTGGAAAAACGAGCGCAGTATATTCTCAACAATTGTAAAATACCGTTCGGTGATATTATTTCCTGTACTAAATTTTTATTTGAAAATGTATTTTTTACTTTTAATAACAAATATTACCAACAAATTTTTGGGACACCTATGGGTTCTCCAATCTCTCCGTTTTTTGCTGATCTAGTCATGGAAGATTTAGAAATTGCTTGTTGGAAGAAACTAAAAACAGAATTCAACATAATACCATTGTTCTATTTTCGATATGTTGATGATTCGATTTGTTGTATCAAAAAAGACGATATTCATGTATTGAATCAATGTTTTAACAATTTTGATCCCAACCTTAAGTTTACTTATGAAATTGAAATTAATAACAATATTAACTTTTTGAACGTGTCTCTCATTAAACAGGATGGTAATATTATCACTGACTGGTATTCAAAATCGATGTCATCTAATAGAACTTTAAACTACTACAGCAACCACCCGATATCATTAAAAAAGAATATAGTTTTTAACTTGATTGATAGACCTATCCTTTTATCAGATAAACGTTTTCATAATAGAAATATATTGCGGGTTAAAAATATACTTAAAGAGAACTCATATCCACCAGAGTTTATTGACAAACATATAAGATCTAGACTATTTAAAATTCGTTTTCAAAATAAAAGAAACAGTCCTGTAAATACTAACCGACACAACATTAAAGTATCACTTCCATTTTATTCAAAATTTTACAACAATTGTTCAAAATTTTTACGGAAACACAATATTGTAACGATATCAAATATAGTTAATAAATTCTCAAAACTAGTTGTTCTTGGCAAAGATAAAACCAACAAACTCGAGCAAACGAATGTGGTTTATGAGTTCCCTTGTAAAGATTGCAATGCACGGTACATAGGCGAGACAAAACGTGCCCTAAATAAACGAATTGCCGAACATCGTAAGAATAATAATGATGAGTTGGTTGTCAATATACATAAAAATGAATATAATCATGAATTTGATTTTGAAGCAGTAACAATTAGAGATATTGAAAATAACTATAATAAAAGACTTATTTCTGAAATGTTATTTATTAACAGTACACCAAATACAATAAACAAAAAAAGATACACAGAATCTCAGTAGAGAATACAAATCGATCTTTAAACTGTTACATAAAAAATAAAGTATATTCTCGATCTAATTCAAAATTTGTTATTGTTTACGTTTTGGTATAAAGCCAATATATATATATATATATATATATATATATATATATATATATATATATATATATATATATATATATATATATATATATATATATATATATATATATATATATATATATAAGTGATGTTGCTATATACTTTCACATTACTCGACGGATCGCTGTGCGATAACTTAGGTAATTCGTTTCGCATTTTTTAAAATTTTTTCAACCATCGTAAGTTAAGACTAGCGTGAGCTCGTTCTGTTAATTATATTATTATATATTTTTTTTTTTTTTTAATAAAGCCTGAAGAGGTCGACAAACCCGTCGACGAAACGTTGCAACTACTTAGCATCGTAGTCTATTTTCTTTCCTGCTCCCAACGGATCTGGTCAGAATTGACCAAAACAACAATTTTTATTATACTAAAGTATTTCATTGTCAAATTTGCCGAGATCAATATCACGAAGCATTGTTTTGCTCTAATGCAGTTTGTGTTTTTTGTAAAAATAAAGATCATATATCATATTTTTGCAAGAATGCTAAAAATAAAATAGAACTTTTCTGTAAACGCTGTAATCATAGAGGACATTCTGTAGATAAGTGTACATTTAACCAAACAAATGAAGTTTATTGCCAATACTGTCAAATCATAGGACATACAGCTACTCAATGCCCTGTTGTAAAGAAATATGAACTTGATTGTGATTATTGCGGAAGCACGGGTTACTCAACTAAAGACTGCTTGTCAGCAGTATGCACGAAATGCAATAAACTCGGGCACTGGGTGAAATACTGCCCTATAAACGAAAAAATAATGTGGTGCGCGATACGTGTGAATGAAGGTCACGAAACCGCGGATTGCGAGAGTGTAAAGATTTTAGTGATGCAAAATAGGCAACAAAACTCTCAGAATAGAGAAGTTTGTCAATTTTGCGAGATGCCGGGACATTCAGCAAGAACTTGTAGAAAATAAGCAATAACCAACAAGGTACATTCCCAAGTAACAATTAGAATTCCTTAAATAAATCCTATGAACACCGGGATAAAAATAGGAATGGATTTTTCCGAACAAATAACCAGAACAACAATCATTTTTCAAGGAATTCAAACAGTAATTATCGGGGGAACTTTAATACACAAAGTATAAAATGCGAATATTGTAAATTCACCGGACATAAGTGGGAAGATTGTAGAAAACTAAAAAGTTTAACGGAACAAATTAAATCCTCTTATTACAATAAAAATGGACATCAAATATTCAATTGCCATGAAATCAAGACGCTCCAAAATAAATCAGATAAATGTTGTAAAATGTGTAAAAGCACGAATCATACAAATGAAGAATGTGAGATACTCAAACAATATCCAAGTATTAATACTGTTGAATTATACCATCATTCCACAAAAGAAATAATTAATGAATCAGAAATTCAGAAAAACAAAGTTAATGCAACGAATATTGTAAGGTATAATGGTAATGAACTAATTACAGGAAATAAAGTAAATAAAAATAAACAGGAAACTAATATCATAGCGGAATCTACAATAATTAATGATGATAAAGAAATCAATTTAATTATCGTACCTTTTATAAAAATACATGAAATCACTGATGAATCAAAGGATAATAATATAATTATAAAAAATCATGAAAATACTACACGGAAAAAAAAATAGGACGCGCCTGGTTACAGAAGGTGTGGAACGGATACAGTGCCGTAGTCCGTAACTGTATGACAGAATGAAACGGTCGCGGTACGCTATACTTGCGCGCGGGGCAGTCAAAGGCGCGCAACGCCAGCTGTTGAGTGATGAAACGCCGTTCGTTCCAGTGCGTTGGAACGACTGCCGTTCCACAGCTGAGACGCGCGCGGTTTCGGGCTGAAACAACAGCGCATCGGTAAAGTTGCGTGCGATGGCGTTACGAGGCCGAACGCACCCGGTTCACGCGCTGAACTCGGGTGGTTTCCGCACGCTGAAACCATTACCGTTGCACAGCCGAGACGCGCGCGGTTTCGAGCTGAAACGATAGCACATCGGTAAAGTTGCGTGCGATGGCGTTACGAGGCCGAACGCGCCCGGTTCGCGCGCTGAACTCGGGTGGTTTCGGCTCGCTGAAGCCACTGCCATTCCACAGCCGAGACGCGCACGGTTTCGGGCTCAAACGACAGCGCATTGCTAAAGTTGCGTGCGATGGGGTTTCGGTCCGAAACCGCGCGCTTCTTGGCCGGAAAACGGCGGTGGTTTGAGCTCACTTGGACGGAACGTACGGCGTTTTGATGCTGAGACGCGCATGGATTCCATCATGCAGCACATTATTGCTACTTGCAAAACCACTGGACAATTGATCTATATGTGGGAGTCTCTTTTTCCTTTTTTTTCACGCCAACGAAAGTACTTTCATGAATTTTTCTTTTTAAATTTCGTTCAACTCGACACTTATTGTTTTTCGTCATTTAATAAACAGAGATGCACTTTTGCTCTGTAATCATTAAAGAGATGACCAATACTTGTATATTCCAATGTTTTATTTGAAATTATTGACTACGTAACCTTTTTTTATTACAATAAAATAAAAATTGAATTCGTTTACCATTTGTTTTTGAGCGTAGCATCTAACTATTATGGTATTTTTTTTTTGTACAAGTCAATAGATGGAAATATATATATAATCTTGTTAAAAAATATCTTGTTAAAATGGATCCACGATGTGCTATTATTTTTATAATTATTGGAAAATTGACGATTCCTTCCGTTTTTCGATTGCAAAGAAATTTCGCATTGCAAGGCTGATTGTGGCTTCAGTTCATAGTCGGATTCTGACACATTCAGCGAGTTTTTTAAGAATTTTTAAACACAAATATTTTTCTCTGTACCTATCAAGCGTTACTGTCGACTTACGCGTTACGCACTCGACTGTTTACATGTTACCAATTTACTCTTTCAGACAGTCAATAAATGGAAATTATTAAATATTGGTCATATTTGTGCAGAATTTTGTAAAATACAGGTAGCTACTGAAAACATACATATTTTGTACAAAATATATACGAAATTTGTCTAAGAATATGTACAAAACTTGTATAAACTTTATATGCATTTTTTCGGAAAAAATTTGATACACTTGATACAAATTTTGTATACAATTTATACAAGTTTTATACGTATTTTGTATGAATTTTACATAAATTTTACACATTCAATTAATTTTTTGCCTTTTTTTAATAGTTAATCATGATTATTATTAGTCAAAAATTTGTTCGTACAATAGTAATGAGTAGTCTACTAAAATTGTTATAATATGCATTATTTTACGGGATAGTTTGAATTTCCTTTTACTTTAAAAATTTTGGTTACAAAGCATTGTTATTTTCCAAGATTTATGAAAAATTCAGTATATAGATCGTGGATCTATTCAGTTTCCGGGAATCAAATTATGTAAAAATGTTTGCCATTTATGGAAACAAAATACTATATCTTGTTTTGCAAGTCCATTGACCCGTAAAAAGTAGATACTGCGATGTTATGATTAAAAAGGAATCGAATTTAATTTTCATAGAACTGAAAATTAGACCAACTTACCTGCACTATCTTACCTTATATAATTTTTTTCCTTACTAAAGAAGATACTTTAAGACTCAGATCGTTGTTATTGGTAGATTAAAATGATCACGTCATGATGGTGTATTGCAAAAGCGCGAACGTTTGAATTTTTGATATAAAAAGTACTTGAATATACATTGAAAGCATTATACATTCTTTTAAAAATTCGTGTATAAATGTTTTATACTGATATCAGTAAAGTTTTATCGAAAATCAGTGTTAGGCAAATCCGAACTTGCGTATATTTTGCTACACGAATAGCGGCGGTACAAGTAGTGCAACTACAAATAAAATTTATTGTAGTAGTGCTACTTTACAAAAAATTGTACCCTACTCGTGGCATCGATATTTGCGTAGAGCGCTACACGATTTTTAAAAGGTGATAGTACTATTTGCATAAAGTAGTTGCACTACTTTCAAAAACAATGAAATTAAAATTTGTATGGTATGTCTTTTCGAATTAAAAAAATTAGACTCAGCGATAAGAAGTGGATGATCTGCAAGTCGTAAGTGATGCTTGCGACTTGTACACTCATAAAAACAGTATTTTTGCGGCAAAAATATTTATGTCTTGAGAGCCGTGTAGTCGCACTATTTGATGAAAGCAGTGCCATTATCGTCCAAAAATCGTATAGCGTCACAAGTAGTGTACCGACAATTTTTTTGAAAAGTAGCGGCACTTCTGCAGTGCAACTACACTATTTTCTAAAAAAGAAGTAATTATTTATAAAGCGAATATAATGTTAAGATTTTTATGGTTATTCTTTTAATGTGACGAATATAAATTGTTTGATTGAAAATTATTTTTTACGTTTCCATGCAACCGGCTAATAATTTTACAGATAATAATCGATTGTATATAGCGGAATCTGTGAACGAATCAAGGGTGATCTACAAATTACTTTTGGAAACCCTGTTTCACTACATGAGGAGCGACCCGTAGGAAAAAAGTATGCACAAGTTTTGTGCACAAATAAAATTGTGCATAAATTTGTGCATAATTTAATAATTGTGCATATGTTTATGCACAAATTCGTGCACGGTTTTCGTGTGCACGTGTGCATGCATTTATATACAAATGTATGCACAATTTTTAAATTATGCACAAATTTATGCACAAATTTTATTTGTGCACAAAACTTTTTCCTACTGGGAATACTACCAGTATAACGAATTTAGGTTCATACAAGCATTCGGCTATACCATACCAGTATACTGAGTATAAGATTATCCTCCAAATAAAACATTAGAATATACATGTATTGGTCATCTCTTTAATGATTACAGAGCAAAAGCATCTCTGTTTAATGACGAAAAACAATCAGTGTCGAGTTGAACGAAATTTAAAAAGAAAAATTCATGAAAGTACTTTCGTTGACGTGAAAAAAAAAGGAAAAAGACTTCCATATATAGATCAATTGTCCAGTGGTTTTGCAAGTAGCAATAATGTGCTGCATGATGGAATCCGTATGCATCTCAGCATGAAAATAGTTCAAATCGGTTTTCCAGCCAAGAAGCGCACGGTTTCGGACTGAAATCCCGTCGCACGTAACTTTAGCAATGTGCTGTCGTTTGAGCCAGAAACCGCGCGTGTCTCGGCTGTGGAACGGCAGTGGTTTCAGCGAGCCGAAACTACCCGAGTTCAGCGCGCGAACCGGGTGCGTTCGACCTCGCAACGCCATTGCACGCAACTTTACCGATGCGCTGTCACTTCGGCCCGAAACCGCGCGAGTCTCGGCTGTTTAACAGTAGTAGTTTCAGCGTGCGGAAACCACTCGAGTTCAGCGCGCGAACCGGGCGCGTTCGGCCTCGAAACGCCATCGCACGCAACTTTAGCAATGCGCTGTCGTTTCAGCCCGAAACCGCGTGCGTCTCGGCTGCGAAACGACAGTGGTTCCAGCGCACTGGAACGAGCGACGTTTCATCACTCAACGGCTGGCGTTGCGCGCCTTTGACTGTCCCGCGCGCAAGTATAGCGTACCGCGACCGTTTCATTCTGTCATCAATACAGTTACGGACTACGGCACTGTATCCGTTCCGCACCTTCTGTAACCAGGCGCGTCTTATTTTTTTTCCGTGCAGTTACGGACTACGGCACTGTATCAGTTCCGCACCTTCTGTAACCAGGCGCGTCTTATTTTTTTTTCGTGTAATGAAGTTAATTTTATAGACTTTAACGAAATTCGCAAAAATAATCATGAATTTGAAAAGATTATGGAAACAAATTTAAATGATTTTATTGAATCTATTGTAAAAAATTATGAGACTAATAATGAAATAAATTTCAATGAATCTAATATAAAAGCTTACGAGGATTGTGATGAAATTAATTTAATTGATTTTAATGAATCTGATATAAATAACCAAAAGAATGAAGTTTCGAATGAAAATAATAAAGAAGGCAATAATTCGTTAGAACCAGTAACTTTTTATGATGATCTTAAAGTCATTTTAGACATAACTTTTGCTTTAGCTGAACCATTTGAATCTGAAGATGATCAAATGGAAACTAAATTCCAACAAACCTCGCTTGAAAATTCGTTAAAAGACAATATAGGATCAATACATTCTGAAGAGTCTTTATTAAATGATAAAAAAAATCTAAAGAACTTACTAAATAATAGTAAAGTAATTTTCAAAAATGAAAATCAATCAAAAGATAGGTTTGATAATCAAGAACATAAAAAACATTTAGAAATATTTGATAATCAAGAACACCAAGAACAGCTAGAGAATAAAAGTCAACTAAAAGAACCCTTGGGTAATCAAGATCATAACGTAATAATCAATCTAAATACAAATCCTAATAAAGTACACCAATTGCAATTAGTTTTAACCAAAATAACATTTAATAAAAACGTCAAAAAACTAAAATGTATATCTAATAATAAAAAACATTTTAAAGAATTTGTAAAAAATACAAGATTAAAATTAAAATCTAAAGATTACTACAATAAATTTACTATCAGAAAGAAGTTTAAAAAGGGAGACAAAACATGGCCTATTTAAGAACCAAATATGAATAAATTTCAAAAGGATCAGCATAATAAGAATGTTCAACGCTATTAAAATGAACAAAATAATATTTTATCCAATTATGGGAAACAAGCAAAGACAATATTATAACAAATTATAACATAACATTTTTGTTTTATGATATGGACAACATACTCAATATTAACATCTATCATAATCTCTTCTTATTTTTCCAAGTTTAATACAGCAATAGAGAATTATAATTGCAGCTGAACTTTTCCATTTGAAGCAAAACCATCCTACTCCTTGGTCAACTAGAATATAACCCTAAGGTGATCCAGATTTTACCAAATATACAATTTAAAATTATAACCACTTATCCGTTTGTCTACAATTGTTCGTATCAACTTGTCAGAATTTTGTGAAAAGCAAGTATATTTCCTAAGAAAGTTAATAACTTTATAAAAATGCGATCGCAATAATATAAGTTTTAAAAATGAAATTTTAAGAAATTTTTACGAAGACAGTAAAAAGATTCACACATGAAAGATTTTAGAAGTAATGCTACGACTAACAATAACATCGTTGACAATTAAAAAAAATATACATTGTTCTTTTCTTTTTTAACAACAACAAACAAAAATATTGCGATTACATATTAAAATACCTCAGTTTTTGGTTGCTAATGAAACAAGCAAAAGTTTTATTTGTAAAAATTATCTGTTATTAAATAATAGAAATATTTAATTAATTATTTAGTCACAAAGTAGAAAACATTTCAGAGATCAATTTAATAACTTATTATTCTATCTATAGCTTTGAATAAGAAATTATAGAACTAATCCAAAGGAAAAAGAAAATAAAACTATTCCTAAAGCTTGCAACCCTAACAAACATAGATAAAAATAATTTGACTGTAATTTTATGCAAAATTAAGCTGTATTTGCCTTCAGAAAAATTGTTCGCACTTATAGAACAAAAGGAAGAAATCAGGTAGCTATACTCACATTGCTAAGATTAAATCGAATATAATGTATTGGAAGTGATCAGCTTCATCATATACTGACATGATCATCCTACAAGATACACTATTTGGCACTGCATTGAGTAAAACAAATATCTACTCTAACGCACTATGTACTCTATAATGCAAATATGTGAATAGTACTCATGCCAGGAAAAAAAAATCTTGAGTTCTAAAATGAACATTGAAATGGCTGAAAATTTCCAGGAAAAAAAGGCAATACAATGATGCATGAGAGCAATAACAAGTCAAAATTAACAAAAATCACTCCGTCCTATTAACCTTCCTTTTTATCAAAAATACTTGCCAATATAATTAAATTTTTCTTTTGGAAATAATTATAATTTTTCTCAGTATACAGTTGAAAAATAGTTTTTTTATAATGATAATATCAAAAACCCTTTAATGTTATTCTACTTAAACAAAGAGGAAAAAATAATATATCTTTTGCCAAATATCTCAGCAGGGAGGGAAGTGAATGATCACTTGAATCAGTCCCTATTATATATTTCTCCTCACATTTTATTTTCTACAAAATTATTTAATACGCATATTATTTCTAAACTTAATCAATGACTCTATTTTTTTTTTGTAAATACAGCAAAACAACAAAATTATTACACATTAACGATAATAAAATAATTTAATTAATATATACCTTTAATTTAATATAATAATTTCATTAATATGTTCCTATACAAATTCTAATGCATAACGTATGCTATATTTATTACATAACGTTTTATTAATCAATTATTATATAAAATTAAAACCGTAGATTTAGTGTAGTCTAGTGTTTGGAACAAAATAAATGATTTACTTTATAGAAATTTATAGACGATACGAAGTTTTGTTTAAATTTATTGAATTTTTAGTATTGTTTTTATTATTGTTTATATATATAAATTTTTATTATGAATTTAATGATATGAATTTTTATTATTGTTTTTCTTATTTGAATTGTTAGTATTATTGAACCTTTTGTAATAAGAAATTACTGATGGTTCAACTATTCCTATAATTGTTGAATCTCGACGATATTCAACAGTCTAAGGGGGGAGGTGTTACGTCCGTCACGTATCCCTAAATTACATTTGATATTCATATTCTCATCAGTAATGTCTTGATCCACAAAATTATGTGATTGCAAATTTATTGACACCCACGTATCAACTAGCATAGAGAAAAAATTGCAACACAGGGAAATTGTAAACATTCTTGTACGAAATGAACCACAATTTTAAACGAACCATATTGAAATTATTTAAAAATTTCTCAAAACATTTTATGAAAGACGTTATTGTATTTATAGTTAACTTTCCATCTTATAATTGTAATTTGAAATTATTGTAACAGAAAACTACTGATGGCTAACTATTATTATACTTATTGAATCTCTAAGATATTCAACAATCTAAGGGGGGAAGTGCTACGTCAGTGACGTATCTCTAACAAGGAAGGTACCCCAAGTGTAAGTCGCCGATTTGGACGATATTGCAATATGTTATAGTACATTAAAAAATAAGAGACACGCATTTTTTTTACGTGCTGATAGATACTTTAAGGGGGTGAAATCTATTCCTAAAGTTCACCCTCAAAAACAGTTTTTTTCAAATATTTCAAAAACGAATAAAGCTAGTTTAATGAAACCGACGCCAAAAATTGTAGCATAAAAAAGCCTTCAAAACAGCATTACTTTCAATTTTAAGGGTAGCAACCCCTATTTTTTTTCAAGAAAACTAAGCTTTTCTCATCAATTTTCAGCTATAAAAATTACAATAAATTATATATCGCCTCAAAACAGATTTCATTTAAAAGAAAATTAAAAATAAAGTTGACCTGTCTCGTGGTTTTGGCCAAAATTATTTTTTAGGGGGTAACTACCCCTTATTTATATTTTGTTCATTATTTCAGAAATAAATAAAGACATCTTAATAAAACCAACGCTAAAAATTTTAAAATAAGAAAGGCTTCAAAACCGCATTATTTTCAATTTTAAGGGTAGCAACCCCTATTGCTTCCTCCTAGAGGAAGCTTTGTGATAGTAAAAAAAAAAGTTTGTGAGATAATGTCTTAGGAATGTTGTATAGAAAATTTGGAATCGAAATACACCATTTTTAGAAAATGTCCGTATGGATGTGTGCGTGTGTGTGTGTGTGTGTGTGTGTGTGTGTGTGTGTATGTATGTCCGTATACTCTGATATCTCATGATCTACTCAACCGATTTTAACGAGAGAGTGATCATTTTTTCAGATTTTGCTTCAACAATTGGGGTCAATATTTTATTTTTGTCAAAATCGATTTTTTTGTTTTTTATTGCCATTTTTAAATTTTCAAAATTTTTATTTTCAATTTTTTTTATATTTAGAACAAATATTATTTATATACGATAAATTCTCTGTATGCAGAATAAAATTTTCTACAATTAAAAAAAAAAAAAAGCCGTTAGCTATATTTCGTCATAAGTTATTCATGAAAACGTCATTTTTAGTAAATAGGTTATATTTCAAAATTAAAAAAAGATATTAACATGAATATTTTTTTGGTTATAAAGAATACTGAGTACTATAACTTACTAAATTTTTAGGTTTTTTTATTCATTATTTTTGGAGAAAAAAATAATTTATAAAAAAAGTGTTTTTTTTTTGTCGTTCAATAACTAGAGTAAAATTGGCTTAATCAGTTTGAAATTTTTTTTAGTGGTACATTTTGTATCACAATCGATTGAGTTCTTTGGGCAAAAGGATTGATCCATAAATTTCGGAGATATTTGAGGTTAAAATTTTTTTCACTTTCTTTTTAAATCGTAATTTCTCGAGAACGGCTTTATGTATTTGAATCGGGTGGGCGGCATTCGAAAGAGAATTTCAAGACCTATATTTTCTAAAAAAAATTATTTGTCTAGCTATTACGGTTCTTTTGTTATTAATAAAAACGTAAACATTGAAAAATGAAAAAAAGAGTTTGGTATGTCCAACTATTGCGGGAGTAAAAATTGACTTAAGCGCTTCAAAATTTCTCGTAGAGGTGGATTTTGGATAATTATTATTATTTCTTATATATAAAACCTAAGCTCAATAAAATCAAAAATTCAACGCGCCTATAACAGTACCCCAGTGGTGGTGCGGGAAGCTGTTTAAAATGTGGTAACCCTTGGAAAACAATGTACCCTCTAAATACCCATTTTCATGCTTAAAAATGCATAACATTTAAACCTACATATACAAAAAAAATGAGTATAGAGATCTGGCATCAAGCAATTGGCATCCTTTTTTTTAAAATGTATTGAGGATGGCTCTATGTATGAAAGAGTAAAAATAAAGTAGAACCTTCTTATTTTTTTTATATAACTTGATAGGATTTAACTTAACAGAAATATGTTAAATGGGAAAAAGTTTTATGTCAATATTATCGACAACTTTTATATTTAAAATATTTGAGGAGTTATAAATAAAATGGGCGATTTTTGGCTATAACTTGATTGGATTTGATTTTACACGAAAATGTTAAATACAAAAGTTGTGGATAATATTAAAACAAAAAATTTTACTATTTAATATTCTCGTATAAAATCAACTCCTGACGAGTTGTTAGACTTATAAAAACGATTTTAAGCCGTTTACATCGTACAAAATAAAGTATGAAATTTTAAATATTAGAAGTAAAAATTAATTAAAGGAATCAGTAAATCAAGTTTGAGGAAGCTATGTGCCAATGAATTGGCAGCGGTTTTTTTTTTTTTTTTTCAAGACAACTAAGCTATTGTCATCATTTTTCAGCTATAAAAATTATAATAATTTATATATCGCCTTAAAGCTGATTCCATTTAAAAGAAAATTAAAAAATAAAGTTCACCTGTCCCGTGGTTTTAACCAAAATTATTTTTTAGGGGGTAACTACCTTAATAAAACTAACGCTAAAAATCTTAAAATTAAAAAGGCCATAAATCTGCATAACTTTCAATTTTAAGGGTAGCAACCCCTATTTTTTCGAAGGAAATTAAGTTTTTTATCAATTTTCAGCTACAAAAATTACAATAAATATATCTCTTTAAAAACCATTCCATTGAAAAGATTGACCATAAAATTTTGACCAATAACACAGACAAACGCTATGTAATTTTAGCGCTTTCGGGCAATACGAAATACTAATTTATCATTAATTTTGCAAAATTAGTTTGGTTAAACTACTTGTTTAAACGGATTACTGTAAAGCTTTTTCGAAAAACTAATTTTGACTTGAATTCCACAAGAAAAGTAACATGTTTATTTAAACTTTTATATGTTGTACTGAACCAAAAAACGAAAAATATTTATATTTTTTATCTGTGAATAATACATTTTAAAGGGGTGCAAATCATCTCCGGAAGTTCATTATGTTCTTACTTCCCTTTATTATATTTTATGTATTATTATAAATACTTCGTCAAAGGCAATCGTACCGTTTTGATACGTGATAAATAAAGCATTAAAAAAAATTAATGTGTGTGTGCGTGTGTGTACGTGGATGTAAGTGATTTTTATGTAGTAAATAAGAGTAATCGCTGACTGTGAATGAGAAAATAATATGTTATTTTTATGTTATTATGAGGCGGATATTTATAGATTGGTGATTTAACTCGTAGTTTCATATATTGCTGGCAAACATTGTATTTATAAATCGGTAGAGTTCCAGTCGTGCAGTGTTGTTTTGTGAAAGTGGTTATTTCTACAATATTGTGGCTGTAATATTGCATCAATTCATTTTTTTTAATGTCAGCAGCACTACAAAACTACAGGTAAATGTCTATTTATATATCAGATCTAATGCATTAATTGTAAGAATTTCGTATCTGTCTATAGGCTTTAATAAAATTATAACAGCTTTTCAAAATTATATTTTGCGTTATTTTTAATGAACATATTAGAAAGTATACAATTTCGTATATTGTTACATTTTTTGGAGATACATTTGACGTTATAGAGCACAAATAGTTTAAATTGATTTTTCTTTCATTTTAAAGATTTAAATAATCCTGATTTATAAGTGCATAAAGTATTTTTAATATTTTTACGAAAATTAAAAAATGTATCAAAATATACTTTATTGTGTATACTGTATTGTTTACTTTCTGTTATTAACAAAATTATAGACCCCTGATTCAATTTTTAGCCAAAATTGTATACGGTTCCTTTACTATTAGATGTTTTACAAATAATAAATTTTACATACAAATAATAATTTTAAATAACTAAATCTTAATTTTAATAAATCTAAATTAACAGGAATTGTGCAATACATCTTATCGATTACTGTTTACAAATTAAAAAAAAAACTCGAGATTACCTTCTTTTCATTTTAATCAAGCGCTTTAGTAAAGAAATATACAGAAACGATATTCTTAATAGATTCTTAACAGGATGGCCCAAAGTATAAATATTTGTTTTATTTGTATGTGTCGCCTTTTTAACAACATTATTATCTTGTGAAAATATGGTATTTTTTTAATATTTAAACAAATATTTCCCGGTAAAAAGACATTGGTCGCATGATGGCGTACATCAGTAAAAGCGTACAACGTACAACGTACAAAACTTCCTCATTGAGAAATAGCTATGTTCTCGCAACATAGTAATGTGACGTTTAGAGGGGTGACGCATACAAATTAAAAAAATGTTTTTATTTTCAGCATTCTATATATGTGTGTTGTAAAGATACCATTTCTGTATGCAATTATTCTTATAAATGTTTGATTATTTTAGCACTCAAAATGAAAATTAATCCTCTGATTGTTATTAATTTACTGCTTGCCTATTTCCAAACACTTGATATTGAAGATAGCCCTTCTAATATTAAAGAAATAGAAATAAAAGACCATTTCCAAATGATACTGTTAGATTTAATGGAATCGTCTAATAGTATAGATGTTATAATGGAAAAATCGTTGGATTTTCAAGAAGAATATAAAGAAATAGATGCACGTATTATGGAAGATGTTGATTTACATACACTTCCTTACTATCCTGAATTACCTACGGATCAATGTACGGGACATGAAGAACCATTGAGTTTTGAATACAAAAAAAGGGCTGTAGAATATTGGAGAAGTGGAAAAACAAAAAAGAATTTATCGCTTAAAACAGTTCAAAATAGATTCAGAAAAGTCAGTTCTGAAACACAGTTACATCGCTGGGCTCACCAAATCAATCAAGGTGGAACTTACCGAGAAAAAATTGCAAGAATTTGCGATTTCACACTAGAAAATTTTAAAGCTGCTACTGAAGCTGGATTAGTAATTCATGATAACGATTTAAGAAGATGGGCTCTACAAGCACGAAAATTAATCGGAAATGAGGACGTAAGATTTACAGCTTCAAAACATTGGCTTTCAAAATTTAAAAATACCCATAGAATTGTTTCTCGAAAAATTAATAAATTTATCACAAAAAAAGTACAGAAAATAGAAATGATTTGCATAAAAAAGAAGTAGAATTCGTAACAGAAGTCAAACAATTGATTAATCAAATAGGCGCTGACAATACATATAATTCAGACCAGTCTGGTTTTCAGTTGGAAATGCATTCTGGTCGATCTCTTGCTTTTGAAGGAGAAAAGAAATTACAGTGCCTTGTACAATCGGTCACATCAACAACTCATAGCTATACTGTACAGCCGACAATTTCAGCCACAGGAAAGTTACTATCACCATTATTTTTAGTATTAAAGGAACGAAGCGGAGAATTTGGACCAATTGTCTCACAAAATTTGTTTGTGCCTACAAACGTATATGTTACATCCTCGACATCTGGAAAACTTAATTCAGGTAAAATCACGTTCTATTAATTTCTAAAAATAAAACGTTAATTATTTCGGAAGACGCATTTAAATAAAATCAAAATTTGTAGAACTCTTTAAGGCGTTGTTAAAAGAGGTATATTTTCCTCAAGTTGGACCTAGAAGCATGCTGCTAATTGATTCGTGGATTGGTCATTGTCCAACGATTGTACAGGAAGTTACGCCACACGATAAAACACTATATCTCAAAATGATACCTACAGGAACGACTGGAAACATACAGCCGTTAGATGTATATGGATTCCGCACATGGAAGAACTATGTTAAACATTTTTCAGACCATGTTTTACTCATAGACGAAGACTTAAATTTACATTTGAGAAATAATATAATTAAATTACAGTCTTTGGTTCATAACCGATTTTCATCTCGACGATATAAAAATCTATTTAAATATTAGTGGTATAAAAGTGGGTATCTTGTGAATCGACCAGGAGATTTCGATGACCCCGTAAGTTTCAGTTTCGGAGATTCCTGTGCAACGCATTGTGGGATCAATGGTTGTAATAATGTTGCAATTGTTAGATGTTCGTGGTGTAAAAAATCTTTATGCTTAAAACACTTTTTTGAAGAATATCATTATTGAACAACTTACAATCCATAATGCCTCTAGCTATTCGACAAACTATTACTTTTTTGAGAATACTTTAAATTTTTTGTAGTAATAGTAATAATAAAACTTGTGTTGTTAAAACAAAAACCATATTTACATTAGTTATCATTTCATTTTGTATTTTTCTGCAACACGTAACTTTAATTTTTATTATTTTTTTGAAAAAAAATTAATCTCACTAAATTTTGATTATTAACGCAATATTTTCAGAAAAAAATAATAAACACATTTACCCTCCCTGCTAGAAAAAGTTAGTAGAAGTCGATAAAAATCGATAAGTTTCACCATTGAAGTCAATAAAGTCTCTTAATTTCCTTAAAAAGAGAAAAATAGGGGTTCCTACCCTTAAAATTGAAAGTGATACAGATTTCTGGCCTTTTTAATTTTAAGATTTTTAGCGTTAGTTTTATTCAGATAGTTACCCCCAAAAAAATAATTTTGGTTAAAACCACGGGACAGGTAAACTTTATTTTTTTAATTTTCTTTTAAATGGAATCAGTTTTAAGGCGAAATATAATTTATTATAATTTTTATAGCTGAAAATTGATGAAAAAAGCTTAGTTTTCTTGAAAAAAAAATAGAGCTTGCTACCCTTAAAATTGAAAGTAATGCTGTTTTAAAGCCTTTCCTATTTTAAAATTTTTAGCGTTGGTTTTATTAAGGTATCTTTATTTATTTCTGAAATAATGAACAAAATATAAATAAGGGGTAGTTACACCCTAAAAAATAATTTTGGCCAAAACCACGAGACAGGTCAACTTTATTTTTTAATTTTCTTTTAAATGGAATCAGTTTTGAGGCGATATATAATTTATTGTAATTTTTATAGCTGAAAATTGATGAAAAAAGCTTAGTTTTCTTTAAAAAAAAAATAGGAGTTGCTACCCTTAAAATTGAAAGTAATGCTATTTTGAAGGCTTTTTTATTCTACAACTTTTGGCGTCGGTTTCATTAAGCTAGCTTTATTCGTTTTTGAAATATTTGAAAAAAAACTGTTTTTAAGGGTGAACTTTAGGGGTAGATTTCACTCCCTTAAAGTGTCTATCAGCATGTAAAAAAAAAATACGTGTCTCGTATTTTTTAATGTACTACAACATATTGCAATATCATTCAAATCGGCGACTTACACTTGGGGTACCTTCCATGTAAATTCAATTTAACAATGAATATTTATCACCAGTAATTTTCTGACATACAAATGTCGTATATGCGAATTTTGACAACGTTGCTTTTTAATGCAAGCGGCATCACGCCGAAGCGAGCGAACTTTACAACGTTGAGATTTTTTAATACGAGGCAATCGTGACGCAGTAGTACGTCATCAAACTTGCGTATTATATTTTCTTTAGAGTCAGTATTTCGCAATGCGACTACCGAATTTAATACGATTGGAGACAATTACATTGCCAAATAAGATGATCTCAATCATCTTCAACCTAATTTAACCGCTTAATAAATACGGCGACTCTCAACACACAAGTCAGTAATCGTGAACAGATCGCGAGCTCCGTATAACTCCAGCCGACAATAGGAGTAGCGATTATTATTATACGGGCCAATACGAGCCACATCAGATTTCTTATAATTTCATATGGCCGAATCCATCTCAAATCAGACAGCCCGCGTATGCCTATTTCACCTATCATGTTGAAATAAAAATATTTATGTTCTACTCGAAAAAATATTTTACACGTGTTTTTTTATTTTTTTGTTTCATCAAAATTTCATGCGTTCAGCGATACCGAAAAATTCCGAGAAAATTCTTTCATTGAGAAAAAAAATTTTCAATGTGATTTTCAGACTGCTATTGTTTCAGCAGTTTTTCAAGCTTTTAAACGTGTAACACATAATTTCACTCAGTTTTGAGCCCTCTTTAACGGCCTTAATGTCATTTTCAAAAAAAAATAAAAAATCCACGAGCTATGCACTTTTTACTGAAAAATTCATTTTTTAGAGAAGTGCCTTTTTCTCGAAAACCCCATGTTTTTTTTGCACAATTTTTGTTGTCGTGATAGAGGACGGTAATGCCTAGCTAGACGTATTTGTGAGATTCGGTACTTTTTCCCTCGGATAGCGATCACTAATGAGATAACACACAAACAAATTTTTCACGCTTAACGCTTATATATAGTCAATGATATTAGAGTCAATGTAAAGGTATTTATCTTTGTGCGTATGTAATATACATGTACGTGCGCCTACTTATAGGAGTATATGTACTAGTACATTTGTCCGCTAGATGGATATGGTTTGACTTAACATTTACAAAGAAAAGTTCGGTTTCTGCTATATATCACACATCTCGTCTTATTTAAAACCATCATCTTTTGGAAAATTATTACATATTTACACCTTATCAACTCAACTACGATGTCTCAATATTACTCAACAGAGAGAATCAAATGTGCAGACTTTTAGACAAACACAAACAAATTATTTACAAATCTAGTTCCGTACGTTTAAAACAACTTGAGAATCTTGCTCATCCATTGAAGCACCTCTATCCTCATTTACCTTTGACACCTTCTACATATCTGTGTCAACATTGTTACAATCGTGCTTTAGAATTGGTGAGTAGTACTGACAATGAATTTATAACGGATAATGAAGTTACCGATAACGTAGTTGATAGAGATGAAGATTTTTTACCAAGTACTCCAGAACGCATTGAAGAATTTAATAATGAAATAAGTACATCTTTCTTAGGTTCTGTATCGCCTCTTAAAAGAAAAAATTCTTATACATGAAAAATCAATTGAAAATTACGTAACAAAGAAGAAAAAAAAAATACTTTCAACATTGTCTAATACCCTTGATGTGAAGTTGAACAATGTTTATGACGTTTCTATAACAGCAAATGAATCAACTGTATGCCATTGTACAGAATGGATACAAAATCTTGGTCTAGCCTTGCAAAAGTGTTCTACGGTATCAGAAAAAATAAAAATTCTGACTTTGCTACCTTCATCCTTTACAAAACATGAAATTTTATCTTTATTTCCAGAAATAACAATGTATATGATCAACAAATCGAGAAATCTTGTTAAAGAAAAAGGAATTTATTCAGAACCAGATGCATATTCAGGCCATCCGATTGATGAAAACATGGAAAAAATTGTTATGGAATATTATTTAAATGATGATTTTAATTGTTCAAGACAAAGTCCTAATAAATGTGACGTTGTTACAATAAAAGTTAACAATAAAAAAGAGAAAGAAGTTAAGCGTTTTCTTACTCGAAGTTTAAAAGAGACGTATAAAGTATTTAAAAATGATTATCCAGAATTGAGAATTGGAAAATCGAAATTTTATAGTTTGCGACCAAAGTATGTCTTACTTAGCCCCATCAAAGAAGTTTGTCTCTGTATCTATTGCGCAAATTATGATTTATTTCTTACGAGCTTAATTAATTTTAGAGGGAATAACGTCACAGAGTTGGATGAAAGTCGGTCACAAATAATAAATGCAACAATGTGTTCTGAGCCATCTGATTTATGTTATTTACAAGAATGTAAACTATGTCCAGGGATTAAGGGAATTACGTTTCATGTTTTAAAACTGCAAGATGTAGAAGGCACAGAAGAAATTACATATGCTTTGTGGGATAATGGAAACCTGATTAAAAAGACATATCAATTTCTGCTTTTAAAGATGAACTTTCGGTTTGGACCATGAGGGTTAGTACTCACATGTATGTAAAAAATATACAACGCAAAGCTATAAAAACAGAAAGAGAAAGTGCTAAAAAAGACACATCATTTAGTTCTTCAAATAGACTTCGCTGAAAACTGGGCTGTGATTCATAATAAAGCTGTTCAAGGAAATCATTGGGTTAATGATCAAATTTCTATTTTCACAGCAGTCTCTTATCAAGGGGATTCGACACAAAGTTTCGCAGTTATAAGTGATGACCGAAAACATGATTCAGAGTATGCTTTGCTAGCAGTACAAAAAATTATAAAATTCTTGAAAGAAAATTGTTGTGATTCAATTAAAAAAATTACCATCGTATCAGACGGCGCTGCGAGTCACTTTAAAAATCGCTTTCAATTAGATGAACTAAAACGAGCACCGTGTGATATAAAATGGTTGTTCTCTGCTACTGGGCACGGCAAAGGAACTGTAGATGGTGTGGGTGGACTTATAAAGCATTATGCTACTTCGCATAATCTTCGAGAGCCCCTTGAAGAAGCTATTCAAAACGCAAATGATTTTGCAATACATGTTCAAAAATATACTGATGCTATTAAAATAATACATTTACAAGATGCTGAAATAGAACAATTCAGAAAAGAAAAAAAATATTGATTGGCTTACAACTCCAAAGTATCCTGGAATTCAAAAAACTCATATATGGGTTAAAAAAACATGTGACGATAAAATACATTGTTTGACAGCAAAGACCGCTGATCGTCCGCTTACTGAATTAAGAACAATGAAGCAGAAAAACAAAGATAGTAAAATAGGTATACAAATGAAAAAAAGGTATAAAAATAAAAAATCAAAAAGACGCAAATAACAAATAAATACATAGTTATGTGTACCTGTATATTACATACACACAAAGACAAATACCTTTACATTGACTCTAATATCATTAACTATATATAAGCATTAGGCGTGAAAAATTTGTTTGTGTGTTATCTCATTAGTGATCGCTATCCCAGGGAAAAAGTACCGAATCTCACAAATACGTCTAGCTAGGCATTACCGTCCTCTATCACGACAACAAAAATTGTGCAAAAAAAACATGGGGTTTTCGAGAAAAAGGCACTTCCCTAAAAAATGAATTTTTCAGTAAAAAGTGCATAGCTCGTGGATTTTTTATTTTTTTTGAAAATGACATTAAGGCCGTTAAAGAGGGCTCAAAACTGAGTGAAATTGTGTGTTACACGTTTAAAAGCTCGAAAAACTGCTGAAACAATAGCAGTCTGAATATCACATTGAAAATTTTTTTTCTCAATGAAAGAATTTTCTCGGAATTTTTCGGCATCGCTGAACGCATGAAATTTTGATGAAACAAAAAAATAAAAAAACACGTGTAAAATATTTTTTCGAGTAGAACATAAATATTTTTATTTCAACATGATAGGTGAAATAGGCATACGCGGGCTGTCTGATTTGAGATGGATTCGGCCATATATCAAATAAAGGGAATATTCAGCTACAAAGCTATCAGTCTAATTATTTACGAGAGTTCACCTCAAGGACGAAAGGTAATATAAACCATATATCAATTGAATATAATTCAAATATAATTTGAAGATAAACCATACAAATTTCAATACACATATAAGAGTAGATTCCTCGACATTCAAGACTTAACACCTGTATACCAATTTTAAACAAAATCTAAGCTTTATTCGAATTTTTTACCGTCATTTTAAATTTCGAAATTCTGCTAGCAAGATCGCGATCAGCGACATCAAAAACCCATCAATTGCAATTTTAAGCAAAATTTAAGCTTTCTTCGAATTTTTTATCGTCATTTTGAATTTCGAAACTCCGACAGCAAACTCGTGATCAGCGACCTCAGAAAATCCTGTATTTCAATTTTGAGAAATACTTAAGCTTCTTTCGAATTTTTAGCCATCATGTTGGATTCGCCATTTTAAATTTTGAAAGTCTGATTGCAAAATCGTAATCAGCGACCTCGAAAACTCCCGTATACACATTTGAAACAAAATTCAAGCTTCCTTCACACTTTTGACTGCCCATTGGATCCGCCATTATGAATTTTGAAAATCGAATAGCGAAATCTTGATCAGCAGCCTCGAAAATCCCTGTATACCAATTTTCAGCAAAATTTAAGCTTCCTTCGAACTTTTTACCGTCATTTTGAATTTCAAAAGTCTGATAGCAAGAACGTGAACAGCGACCTCGAAAACCCATGTGTTACAATTTTAAGCAAAATACCAATTTTCAGCCAACTCTAAGCACTTTTCCAACTTTCTATCGCCATATTGGGTCCGACATTTTGAATTTCGAAAGTCTGATAGCAAAATCGTGAACAGTGATCTCGAAAATCCTTGCATACAAACTTTAAGCAAAATCTAAGCCTCCTTTGAAATTTTGACAACCTTATTGTATCCGCCAATTTGAATTTCTACAATTCATTTTTAATTAGATATACAATATAATATTATATGATGGGCAGGAGGAGGAGGGAGGGGGGAGACAAGGAGGGGGTGGGGAAAGGATTGGGGAAGAGGGGTTTTGAGGAGCAAATGTAATGCTAGAAACACCCATTTCTAGTTATATTTTAACCATATTTCGAGAAGGGGCTGAGCAGTGGCTGTAAGGAGGGGTGAGGAGGAGGAGGAGGAGGGGCTGAGTTGCATGCAAGCCTCTTACAACTATATAAAATAGGAAGATATATTGTAACGCTCACTTTTGAGCATTACAAGTTACTGGTTCTGTATTAGGGAAAAACCTCCAGCATCGAATGCTGAGGTCTCTTTTTCTGGCTATATTCCATAATAGAAAAACCTAAAAGAGTCAAGGGAGGAGTACTTGCCGAAGAGGGCACCAAGTAACCCATTTCAAAAGTCTATACTAACACTTTACCTTTATAGCCCTACAAAACAGAGACAGCACACTTGTGACAGTGCATCGCGAGTCTATACTGCTGCATCCGTGCCCTGATCCTGAAGAAGAACACGTGGTTCTTGCCATCTCTGCAACTAGATAACCCTGTTGCGATGTAAGTGGGCTAGGCTCACTCTCCTCTTGATTTCACCCTGACATGGCGAGGCAGCAGCTCTGACGTAAATCTGGAAGAGGGAAACATTGTTAGTTAACATAGAAAATTGGTACTATCGAAACAAGAGAGGCAGAACAAATAAACTTTAATCGGAAAACTCCTTTAGAAACCAGAAGCAAGTGTCGCAAAAGCGCAACTGATCTCTTTGTCGACTCTGCCTCTGTGACCCTGATGCGAAGACCTGCATATAAACAAAGATACTGCGATAATTGCATAACACAGGATATAGAGGAATGGAAATTACCTTGCTGGTGGTGAGTCCATTACAGCTGCTCCGTATGCCTGCAGAAAATGTGAAGCGACAAGAGAGATTGGGTAGCTGGGAGAGACAGCTACGCCTGTGGAGAATACTGCTGTCCTGGAACCTCCTCATACTCGTCTACTGGAGGGCTGCAATAACAAAAGTGCAGCTGTAAGTGACAGAGCGCTAAAGAGAATATCAAAGCCACTGATCTCACCTGAATGGAACCACACTCTTATAAGCTTAGATTGGAGCAATCTAACCTCCCTCCTTGGCTTGTTGCTAGTGAGAATGGGCAGATACGCTGATGATGAGTCTGTTTGCCTCCAGAAGACTTCCACCAGCTCTCCTTCGTCGTCGTGAGCACTAGTCTTCAGAGCTGCCGGTACACTTATATGCGGAGAGACACCGGGAGCATGCGCACACGTAAACAACGGCGTGTGTGCTGCTGCACCATGTGGTCATGAGAGAGCATGAGAGATAGAGTGCGCGCAGTACGCGAAGAAGAACGAGTGGTGGCGCTTGTGTGTGGAGACTTGCGAGCTCGTGCGCTCGTCGGCGTGCTTTGCTCGGCCACTCCATTGTGGACTGCAGCACGCGCTAGAAGCAATACTGAAATCCGTCTATACACGCTATTGTTCATTGTGCGCGAGAGTCGTGGTTGCTAGTGATCGCCGCGTCCCCATCGTGACACGCTACTGATCCAAGCAGCCTCCTCGAGAGCCACGTAGCCTACCGAGAGGGCCCCGACGCGCTCGCATACGCCACATCGTCAACGACGAGACGCCACCGACGTGCACCATCTGTGCCGTAGCTTCAGCCTCGAGCTGGTAATTCAATAGGCTATGGCTATCCAGTAGTAACATCTCTCGTATTGTGCGCATTGACTCTAGTCGCCACCTAGAGTCGGGGGAAATTTGTTATTATATACATATATATATATATATGTTTGTAAATTGGTACTTTTGAGGAGATGTGAACCTTTCGCTCAGAGTTCGGACAATGTGACTAAAGAAATAATGACCCTCAGGTTACCGACTCTGGGAAAAGGGGGTATAGATTTCTCCTCAAAACTCGCGATTCTTGCTTTGAGAAATTTGAGGAGTCTCTTCAAAATGTCGACATTTCTTCAAAAGTACCGATCTATACGTTGATATACGTTAGTTTCCGTATACAAGTGACTAAAGAAATAATCCCTATCTGGGTATAGAAACTCTAGGTCGGGCTCCATAAACCGGGATGTATTGAATGTTTATGGAGCCCGGGTTCCATAAAAGGATTCGGGCTCCATAAAGCTATCTATCTTTAAAAAAGGCCTCCATAAAAGTAGTTAACGAGATGTGTATATATATATATATATATATATATATATATATATATATATATATATATATATATATCCAAAGACGGAAGTCGGAAGAAACCGAAAGTCTGATGAAACATGGAGAAAATGTGAACATCAGAAACGGGATATAAAATTTTTCATTGCTTGATAACTTTAATATGAGAAAATCTATGTGCATGAAACTTTTTTTATACATAGTATACCAAAAATAGATGTCGTTTATACTTAATGGAATAATATAAATGCGATTTAAAAAATGCAGTGTATATTTCAAAATCTCGAGCACCCATTTCAATATATATATATATATATATATATATATATATATATATATATATATATATATATATATAAATAAATATATCTTTTGCATCCTTTGAGGATTCTATTCAGCAACATACCGATACTTTGAGGATTTATATTAGTACCTTCTACCCAGCGAGGGAATTATTTCTTTAGTCAAGCGCACAAGACTCTGGCGAAGGAAACTCTAGATCCTCAATGTTACGGGTATGAATTATATATAAATATATATATTGCAACGCTCACTTGGAGCATTACAATTAGTAATTTAGATAGGGAAAAAAACTCCAGCTCTTGCTGTAAGGACTCTGTTCTGGCTAAATCTCCAGAACAGAAAAACCGAACTGTAGGAAAGGAATGCTTGCCAGAAGAGGGCCCGAGCAACCCACACTATACCCTAATTAACACTATTACCTGTAACAACACTAAAAGCGAAGACAGCACTCTTGTAGAGGAGCATTGCGAGCTCCTCGTGCTGCAACCATGCCCCGCTCCTGATGAAGAAGACGTAGCTCCTGCCATCCCTTATACTAACTGATGCTGCTGCGATGCGAGTGAGCTGAGCTCTCCTCTTGATTCTTCTTGGCATGTGGAGGCGGCTGCTCTGAGGTGACTCTGTAAAAAGAAGAGATGGTTAGTAAAGAAGAAGATGAGTACTAGTGAAACAGCATACACAGAATAGAGAAAACTTAGTGAGAAAGAACACATCATATTCCAGAACTATGTGGCGCAGGAGCGCATCTGGCCTCGCCGGAGATTCTACCTCTATGACTCTGCTGCTCACACCTAAAAATAAAGAAAACTAATATAGTATTTGTATAACACCGGATAAGGAGGAACAGAATTTACCTTGCATGTCCGGGGAACATGTGGATAGATGCTGATATACAAGAAAAGGGTGGTGCTGCACTGCAGAAACAGTGCACCTGTGGAGGCTGTTGCTGTATGTCAGTCTCCGCTATCCGTCTACTTGTGGCCTACGACAAGACAAGAGGAAGAATAAGTAGAAGAACAATAAACTAGAAGTGTAAACTACTGATCCTACCTAGATCCACTGATAGTCTTGAGCAGAAGAAGTAGAAGAACCTAACCTCCTCCAGGGATGTACCACGTGTTTGTCGAGGTGAAGAGCACATCTGCTGGACGCCCCGCAAACCTTGTGAGGGCTTCACCTGTCTCTTCATCCGTGATGTACCGTCGCTGTCGAAACATCACGTAGCCGGCGTCGTCGTGCAGAACACCGGGGGTATGCGCGCACATAAACACAGGCTGCGCGCTGCCGTCACTTACAGAATGGGAGAGCGAGCGAGAGAGAGAGAGTCTAGTACCCGAAAAGGAACGAGTGGCGACGCTAGCGCGCGGGGACCTGTAGGGACTGCGATCTTCCCTCTCACTCTAACTGCGAAAGTGGGGGAAGCGCCGGCCATGTTACGAGTAGAGAGGAGCCGCCTGCGAGCGGCAGTCGTTGCTCGAGCGGACGTGCGTCCGCTGTGTACTCCTATAGTACCTCAATAAAGTCTCCTCGTTATTGTTACCCTCGACTCTTCATTACTCTCTCCTTCTCCCCTTCCTATTCCTAGAACGGGAGAAGACGTGGGGCTCATATCCTCACACTGGTGACCCCGACTACGCTGAAGAGGAGGTCTGCAGGAGTGAGCCTGCTTCGTGGCGTTCTCGCCACCGCCGTCGCCTACGGCGCACCGTCCTCTCTACTACCTCTTACGTGACTCTCAAGTCCGTAAGGATAGTCATTTTCGGCAGTTAGCCGTGCAGGCTAACGCCTCTGGCTGTCGAATTACGTCGTGTGCGTGCTGGAACGCCGGCGCTCATGCGTTATCTCAAAATTTTTTTTTTCGGTCGACTCACGTCGTGTGCGCGCTGGCACGCCGGCACAGAAGCGTGATTTTCAAAACCGCTCGACCTTTGGCAACTATCCATATGCGTGCTGGCACGCCGGCGCATACTGGAATTTTCAATCTTCGTCGAATTACGTCGTGTGCGTGCTGGCACGCCGGCGCACACGCGTTAAAATTGCAACCTGCTCGACTACAAGGACAGCTCTGCAATCACTACGTCTCGTCGAGTTCTCTCCGAGGCATCGCAGCTATCAACGGCAGATCTCCAGGTGCGTACTTGCGTGAAGCCACCGTCACCGGCGCCTTCAAACGCACCTGTTGAGCAACGTGAAGCATATCTCCGGGTGCAGCCTTGCGTGAGGCCACCGTCACCAGCGCCTTCAAACGCACCTGTTGAGCAACGTGAAGCATATCTCCGGGTGCAGCCTTGCGTGAGGCCACCGTCACCGGCGCCTTTTCTACCGCACACGTTGAGCAGGGTTGCCAGTACTTAATTCCCGGAGGCCATAAATTCCTCTTCAAGTCCGACATTCCGACGTGTTTTCGGACTTGATCGAAATCAAGTCCGAAATCATCTTGGAATTCCGGACTTAAGAGTGGTCAAGTCCAAAATTACGTCGGAATTCCGAACTTGATGGATGTCAATTCCGAAAAAACATCGGAATTCCGGACTTGAGGAGGATGAAGTCCGGAATTCCGACGTGTTTTCGGACTTGAGGAGGATGAAGTCCAGAATTCCGAAGTGCTTTCGGAATTGACTGCCATCAAGTCCGGAATTCCGACATGATTTCGGACTTGATTCCGATCAAGTCCGAAAACACGGTGCATTTCCGAAATTCAGGATGCGGTAACGAGTCCGAATTCCGAATAATTATTTTTTTTAGACTTTTCTGAGACGTACAAAGCTAACAGATCTTATCACAACAACGCTCAACGAAAAACTTAAGTTTAAGAAGTATCTTTTTAATATTTTATTCAACTCACTGCCGTATAATTAAATGCCCTGTTAATTATACAATCTTTAACTAATTAATTAAAACTTTTACAGATACTTTCATGCATTAGGCAGAGCTTTTTTGACCCGCTGAACACGTTTTCGATAACTATTTCGGTGTACGATGAACGGGTCGAAAAATCCCCCAGGTACCGTTAAATCCGCACTAGATGCCAGGATTTGCGAGAAAATCATCTTCTGGGCATGAGGATTTCGTCGTACACCGACAGTCATCGGAAACATGTTCAGCATGTCGAAAAACCCCCCAGGTACCGTGAAATGCGCACTTGATGTTATGATTTACGAGAAAATCATCTCCTGTGCATGAGGATTTCATCGTACACCGAAATAGTCATCGAAAACGTGGTTAGCGGGTCAAAAAACTTCTAAGGTATCACTAGATTTAATTAAATTAATGCCAAATGCATGAAAGTACCTGTAAAAGTTGTAATTAATTACTTAAAGATTGTATAATTAACAGGGCATTTAATTATACGGCAGTGAGTTATAAGAAAATATTAAAAAGTTACTTCTTAAACTTAAGTCTTTCGTTGAGCGTTGTTGTGATAACATCTGTTAGTAGTAAGGGGACCGGTATAGCGAGACGTTCCCCCGCTGTGCGGTACGTAGGGGCCATGTGGCACCCCGCTGTACCGTGTTTATGAGTCCCCAAGTGTGACAAGGCCATTAACTCACGTGTTTACAGTAGCAGGTATGACCACAAGCTAATTAGTGTAAACAATGGGGGGTGATTTATTACCCATAAACAATGGCCCACTTATGGCGCCCGCCATAACGTCAGGCCGCTATACATGCCCCCCGTGTGTTGCCGTATATGCCTTGAGTCGAGGTGGTGGGGGGCCAGCGCTTTGGCTGTACGCGCTACACCATAAAGACCATAGGGTGCTAGTGCGAGGCCTCTCGCTGTATAGACCATGTGCTGTGTGTATGGGCCCCAAGTATGAATACAAGTTAATTAGGGTAAACAATGGAGTGAATTATTACCCATAAATAATGACCCACTTATCGCCCCCGCCCGACTCGTGGTGGTGGGGGGAGAGACCTTTGGCTATACGCGCTACGCCATAAAGACCTCTCGCTGTATAGACCGTGTGCTGTGTGTATGTGTTTCAAGTGTGACAAGGTCATTAATCCAAGTGTTTACAGTAGCATGTGTGAGTGAACACAAGCTAATTAGGGTAAACAATGACACACTTATTGATTCCTCCATGACGCCATGCCGTTATATCTGCTTCGCGCGTGCCCCCGTATATTCCTTGACTCGCGTTGGTGGGGGGCCGAGACCTTTGGCTATACGCGCTACGCCATAAAGACCCATGGGGTGCCGGAGCGAGGCCTCTCGCTATATAGGCCGTGTGTGTGTGTGTGTGTGTGTGTGTGTGTGCGTGTGTGTGTGTTTTCGCAATGAGAAGTTATGGGGAGGGAATAGGGAGTTGTTGTAAAGGAGGGGTCTACGAATAGAAAAAGCATGTTGAGGAAAAATAAATTTTTATTTATTTAAGCGGAGTGAAATCCCCTACTGTTATGAACAGTTTTTTCTCATTAACATAAATGTTGTCCTTAAAGGAACCGTTTGTTATTTGTTATATTTTGAATAACCATCATTTTTGGGAAGGAGAAGGAATTGGTGGAAAAGGAATGGTGTGGTGGAGAATATTTTTTGTTTGTCCAAGAGTCTTTCTTGTCTGCCTTGTTGATGAGAGGTTCTTTGTCGTCTGGTTTGGCCTGGCGCTTGCTGAACGGGGGTCCCATGATGTTGCCTTGTCGGTGGTATTTCGACGAATGACTTATGTATAATGCTGCATATATAAATATATGCGTGCTAGCGCAATGAGAAGTTGGGGGCGTGAATAGGAGTAGGTATAAAGGAGGGGTCCTTAAATAAAGTGTGATAAGGTAAAATACATTTTATTATACAAAATAACAAAAAATTATTTTTGTATATTTTTAAACTTTTAATGCACTAACAACATTTTTTTCTAGAATTGTTAAATACTCGGCGTATACTTTCTAAAACATTATTTCGAGAGAACTCTCGCTAAAATTTGCAACATTAATTGATTTAGCGCGAGTTCTTTCATTTTGTCTTCTAGTCCATTAAATACAACGCCGATGAATGTATGGTCTAGTAAATGCGTGTCGTTTTTGCTAATTGCTTCCGTTTTAATAACATCGATCATTATACCGAAAACCTTGTTCACAAAACCTGACATTTCTTCTAAATTTTTTAATTTATAGTCTATACACTGTTGGAACTGTTTGAATCCGCTGAAAGTTGAATACTGCATCATAATCTTCGGTGGTTTTTCAGACTTCTTCTTTTTTGTAGCAGGTTCGTCACTGGTAGTGGAGGCGGCTGCCCCCTGATTCGCGTTACCGTCTTCAAAGTCGAACTATTGAGCCTCGTGTTCGTACTATAGGGTGAACGATGGCGGTGTTACTTGGGGCTTATCTGTGATTGATACGGTTCTATGACCGTAGACTGTGGTCAATTCGACGTCGTGGTGCGGTAAATATATTTTTGCATATTTGCCTTGCTTAACAAAATCGCCTGATGCACATAGATACTCTCCGAATGTCTTGAAATTGTTTTTTAATTGTTCCCAACTGTCAATATCCAGAGTTATATATTTATGCGGTGATGTATGCCCACCGAACCTGATGACGGGTCGGAAATAGCCAACAGCATAATCCAAGCCGACGTAAACGAACTTGGAGTACGAACTGTTGAGAGCGTAAGTCGAATTGTACAGTAAATTCAGCACTAGCTTTGTTTGAGACATTTTTAAAAAATACTGACTTAACATTGGTAAAAATTTCACGACTTCATTGAGGTAGAGCGACTGACTGAGGGTGGCGCGGCTAGGCCCGTACTTATTCTTTCTCCAGCGCGAATCCCCTCCTTTCTACCACGAGCTACGATTGGCTGCTCGATTGTTACGTAAAATCCGAGCGCCCAATCATGAACGTTTACGCGTATGTATCAGAGAGTGGGGAGAAGCGCTGGGAAACTCGCGGAGCCCTTGAGAAACAGAACCATAAATTTTCCCAGTTAAGGGTTTTGAGCCTCAAAGAAGAAAACGGCTCATGTGTTTTTCACCACTTGAAAAAAGGAACCGTATAATGTGGTTTTCACCGATTGAAAAACCGTTACGCATATGCTTTTCGGTGACTCGAGCAGCTTATGTTTCAAAGCCTCAAAGAAGAAAGCGCCTTCTGTGTTTTTCACCACTTGAAAAAAGGAAACAGCTAAAGCGTCTTTCATCACTTGAAAAAACCGTTACGCATATGCTTTTCGGCGACTCGAGCTGATTATGTTTCAAAGCCTCAAAGAAGAAAGCGCCTCCTGTGTTTATCACCACTTGAAAAAACCGTTACGCATATGCTTTTCGGTTTCTTCGTGGAATAGTACATATTCGTTTCAAGACAAAAAGGTAAGGAATTAAATTTAGCGGACAAGGTCGTTAAATGAATACGATGTTTGTTTAACTTCTTTTTATTGTACTTTTTCGGTGATTTTTTCTTTTTACATTTTCATAAAATTTTGCGACCAGTGCGTCGGTTATATGTGAATCACGTGAAAAGACGTTACAAAACGCGCGTAAAGTGCGACCGCTACACATATAGCGAAGAAACATAATACAATATTCCCCGCAAACTTTAGAATTAATACTCTGCAATTTCTTCTCATTCCACTTGAAGCTTGCGCAATTTCTTCGAAGTAGATCGATAGGATGTCGTAACACAGGGACGACTCCATAGCTATCGAAATATATTCCTTTTACATTTTTGTCTATGTAGAATGTCACCCAGTGGGGTCCAGACTTATCTGAAGTATCGATATTGGATACAACAGCGGCTGGAAGACTCAAGCTTCTGGGGATGTGATCGGCTGCGTATACACCTATCGAGTTTGCTCTGAGGCCACTAATGGCTCTAGTGATTTGTTTCGTATTCATTTTGCGTTTCCGCTAAATGTGAAATAAGTGCTGCTGTCGCTGTCACTTGCTATTTCTGGGACCACATCCGTCTCGTCGAGGCCATCGTCGTTCTGCTCCTCCTCCTCTTCCTCCTCCTCAGTGGACTTCTCGGTCCCTGGGTGAAAACAGAGTAATTTCTTGCGCTGCTTCTGCTGATACTGATGAAGTGGAATGTAGAACATTTGACTTTGTACTTGGCCTTTGTTGATCATCTTCCACTCTTCGGGTAGTATAGAGCGCATCAACTTTTTTATTTGGTGCGCCATGTAGAGCGCGCAAAAATCTTGTTTATTTTTAAACCTCTGAGACGTGTACGTAGAACATACCAGCATGTCAGAAAACTTGTTGTTGAGTTTTCCGAACGTCGGCGAGTCATATTTTTCTAAATTACATATGTTTCGGCCGAGTAAAGATTCCAGGTACCAGGCCTTCTCCTCGCCGCGAACGTAAATCGGTCTTACTGCTCTTGCGATATTGAAGAGATAACGATATAGCTATCTGAGTAATACTTCGCTCTCGAACCAGTTAATGCCGTGAATGTCGACAGCGCAGTAGGAATTTGTATTTTTTACGTCTTCGGGCAGGTTGATGAAATTGCACGGTGCTTGTACAATCCAGTTGTCGACAATGGGTTTCTGTAGCCAAATGATCGCCACTTCCTTTGGTAAAAACTTCCTTTTAGTGTCTCGAAACCCTTGTATATCTACGACGTAATCCGTTATACGTATGTGCGTAGCGAGCGTCGAGAGAAAAGTGAGGCTTGAGGGCGCCGCCCGCTTCCCCTCGAGTCCTCATCCCCCCACCTTTTTAACGACTAGGCACTAAAATCGGATAATATTTGGCGAGTGGAGTCTATTTCGAGAACGTTATCGTACTCGGCATAAACAACGCAATTCATTGTGCTCGTTGGAGCTGTGTCAAATCCCACCTCTATGCGTAAGCTACCCGAGCGAACGAGATTCCAATGCGAGGCGCAGTGAGCCGATAAATCCGGTGTGAGATCGAAAGCCGTGAGAAAGTAGCCCCGTGAATAATTGAAACGGTTTATGCCAAGGCCCTCGTTGAGGAAATGTATACCTGTGCCAGAGTAGAGGGTTTGAAATGCATCTATAAACATACTATCGTTAGCAGCAAAGCGCGGCTGTAACGATTTGCTCGGAATTTGAGACCCATCGACGTAGAGGGAGAGGTGATTTATTGCAAAGTGTTGGAAATTAAACGGGTTAAATGTTCGATTGACATTGAATGCCTTATTATCGACAAATCCTGTTATTATTCTTTTAGGCAGTTGCCCAAAAATGGCATTATCGATGGTATCGCCATGTATACCTGCGTGAAGCGTAAAACTGTTGTTTTAGCGAGAGCGTTGGCCTGCGCAATTAAAATTCGGATTTATCTTCACGCGTCGAACGATGGGCGTGGCTTCCTTTATTTTCAGGCTGAATTTACCATCTTCGGAGGCGTCCATTAGGCAAAATGCATCTTTGCTTCGTACTAGTTGTACTCTCATTTCTACATCATTGATGAGCATTCTGTCTTGATTAAAGACGTCGCAGTGCAGATGGCCAATCATCTCGAAGGTTTTTCCATTGAGTGTGAAATGCTGACGATGGAGAGCACTCTTGTTAGATATTTCACATTAAATGTGCGGCCGGGCTTTGAATAAACCGGGCGTATCATCGTATCACATTCCGGCCGTTAAGTATGATTCTTTTGCGACTGACGAGTAGTTGAGCAGTGACTCTATGTATGCTCTGTAAGGATATGCATTATTGGGTGGAGAAACGAGTTTTTGATTTAGAAAAACGTCGATTTGATTAAACATTGAATGCAGTATATTATTTACTGGGGCAACCTTTAAGTTTTCAGCAGGGGTTTCGGCATTCGGCTGTATTCTAGCTTTGACATAGAGCATGGTGTGCGCGAGATCTAGATAATGTTCGCTTGCGCTCGGGATGACGAACTCTATGGGTGCGTCTCTTTCGTCGCTGAAGGAGGACACAGGTTTATAGTGTAAAAAACTACTACTCTCAATCGACGTTTGAGTCGCCGGAAGAGTGAAAATGTCGAGCTCGCTCGACATGCACTCGTTAGAGTGCGAGTGCAAGGAAGCCATTTTTACATTGGACCAAAAATATCGTTTATGTTCCGAAGGGCTTTCCTCTTCTTCTTCTTCTTCTTCTTCTTCTTGCTCGTTCTCACAGCGGGCTTTCTTTTACCGGGTTTTTTCTTACCGCCTGCCGTGCGCGTCCGAGTGTGTTTCTTTCTCAACTGGCGCCGTCGCTTGTCATTCACGCCTGTTTTATATCCCGAGCCTTTCATTATTTCCGATATTTTGTCAGCAGCTTTTCTTTTGAGGTTGCGTCCAGATTCTTTGGCCCGTGATTTTACAGCCTCCTTGAAGTTGACACCGCTGTTGGCAACGTCGTCAACAACCTTTATACCTGCGCGTAGTGTCTCTTTACCTATAGCCTTTGCCCCGCTCGTGATGTATGGCAGGATGCGACGAAAAAGGCCTCCTAATCAGGCTCCTACCCCACGACCTCTCTGAAAATTCGAACCCGCATAAACATTTCTCACGCCTCCCCCACCTAGCTGATCGTCGTAGTAGAGCACGTAATGACTCATCTTAACGTTGGCGCTTAAAGTGTAGCGTAACCGTCAACGTGCCGTACTCGAATGGTATACGTCGCCCATGTTGATCTCTTACATCGACAACGATGCTACAAAAATTGTGATAGAGAAGAGGTATATAGTGAACGGGTGCAAAACGCAGTACAGTACTGCATCCGTACTTAAAGCTGGAGTTGTCTATAGAAACTATGCGCAGTAGGGCAGCTTGGGTGTCACCTACTGTATAAGGTTCACATATATCGGTATAGACGTACATCTGGTCGGGCAAGGCTTGAGAAAGCGAGGCAGATCTGTTGGCTGCAATGTCCCGGTAACCCTCGTTAAGCGTTGTAAACGAACCTTTTTGACCTGCTTCGTCGAAGCCGAATACACGGCTGATTTTTTCACTGAAATCCGTAATGTGTATTTGTGGGCAGTCACACTTGCGTCTTATGATGTAAGACCCCTTACGAGTTATAAGTGGCTCGAGCATTTGATGGCTATAAGTGTCAGTCGCCGCGTTTATAGCGTCTACTAGTTGTTCGAGGGAATCGTAAATAACTACGGGTATACGACACAGTTTTTGGTCGACGAGACTCCCATTGTCCTCAGCCGTGTAAAAAGTGTAACTCGCTTCGTCATCTTGAAAATGTACGATACTGTGTGGTATGTCAATTTCAACGAGGCCCACGTGCCACTCGCCGTGTAATTTGATCTCGCGCTGCAACTGGGTCGTAAAACAGCATGATGTATTTCGGGAAAAAACGTCATACTGCTATTACTAGGCAGTACCATATAAAAATCGTCGCACGTTTCCATTTTTTCAGATGTTTTCAAGCTCGCTTGCTTTCACCCACGAGTTAAATTTAGCAGGGTAACCGAGCCACTTAACGAGTGCTCTCTTTTTAGCGCCCCGTCCTTCTGTGCGTATGACGCGTTTGACTTTGAAACGCTTATGGGGCGCGAGGCGTTCATGACCGACTAACACAAGCTCCTCCGGATAAAAGAAACCGTCGATAATTTCTTCGTTCAAATCTTCGAGCACGTATGTATAGAGATTTTGACGCGTCGAAACGTGGAATATCTTGAACACTTCTTCGCTAAAATTTTTTTCGTATCCTCTCTCAAAGGTATTCTTGGTTCGACTGATGCGCACGTGGTTGCCCACCTTGAATTTAGGCAGCGTCGGTGCTCGCCTTCGATAATTGGAGCTCGCGCGTTTGGCTAAATTTTCGATCGCTGTCGGCGCGTTGTACAATGTGACATTGGTAGGTCTCATGCGCGTACCACTGCGTAGCGTGCGATTGTAAGCGTGTACAATCTTTTGCACGACATCGATGTATCTCTTTGTGTTTCTATGAGAAAAGTATCGCCAGATTCGCTCGCGTAACGTTCTGTTGAGTCTTTCGACCACAGCTGCTTTACTGTCGGGGTTGCGAGCGACTCTGAATGTTATCTCTTTTCGGCGGAGGAGTGCCTGCAATGCTGAACCGGCAAACTCTTTGCCTCGATCGGTTTGCACGCATACAGGCAGCCGGGAATGTGCTCGGTCGATAATCCGTTCGAAGGCGTCGGCAACGTTGCGCGCGGTCTTATCTTTTATCGGTTCCACCCATGCGTACTTACCGAGTACGTCAATCACCACTAGAATGTAGTTGTAACCGTCGTTGTAATCTTTAATCGTCGTGAGCTGTAGCAAATCGGCCTCCCAAACATCGTCAATGTTCATCACATTGTAGCGTAATCGTGGAAATCGCCTTCGTATCGGGTGGTGGAGCGTGTAGGCATCTTGATTGCTCAGCCACGAGTAAATTTTTTTCTTTTCCTTTTTAGCGTTCAAGCGCACAAGATTGCGCGCCCCAGCGTAGCCTGCTTCATGCTCAAGGTCGTAGTATTATTTTTCGTACGTCATTTTTTATTTTACAATCCAAGCGTGAGTCACTTTTTTTTCGCTTGTCTTTTACTGCGAGTCTGTATAGACGGTTGGGGTGATTCGTGCTGTATAGGTGTCGATAGGCGACGTTTGGCCGAGCACTGAGGATCCGTCAATATTTGGCCAATTTTTAAAATTGTTATATTATCAATTAAATTTCCCGGTGTTTCGGAAGTTTTGAGAAATTTTGCAAATTCAATGCGGCCAACGGGCGCCTCCTCGTCCTTACTGTTCTTTTTCAATGCGTCGATGATTAACTCTGTTATATTGAACCTAGCAATTACACGACCATCTATAGTAATGGTGCCTGAGTTATCCCACTTGAGACGCTCGGGTACAGTGACTTTCCAATGGCGAAGCAAGAGACGCGCTTTGCGCGCGTGTACTTTCGGTATGCCTACGAGTATGTCGTCCTCGGACAGCGGTGCAAGCGCCTCTTCGATCTCGTATATTTCAGGGTGCTCCTCACGCACAGCGCTACGCTCGTTATCACGGAAGAAAAGATAGCGACGTAAAATCTGTAGATATTATACGCACTTCTCGTAATCGTCTCTAGCTGCTTTTGAGCGAAAAACATCGTACATTTCACCACCCAGACGAGAAAAATGATCATCTGGTGTTTGCAGAGTTTTTTCATTCGTATTCCTCGCCCCCTCCTCCTCCGCCTTCATGACTTTAGATTGCGATGTCTCCGGCGGCTCCGGCACAAGGATCATCTTACGAGCTCGCTCCATGTTTCGAGCCAAATATTGTTGAGATAAGCGCTCCTACGATCGGAGCGAGTAAGAGTGGTAAAAACGACCCGCCGTTTTGTATAATAACCCGTTTCTTCGATTTCCAAGTACCGCTGCCTCTATCACCAGTACGGATCAGCTTACACAGCGTTTGCTTATGTTTACGCAATCGGCCCTTTTCGGAATCGCTTAGTTTTATGACTCCCTGCAAAACGTTCAACACACACTCGCATATGCATCTGATGAGAGGTTTATCAGCTGTACGCGCTATAGCAAGGTTTCTTTTCGAGAAATGTTTACCGCAGGCTACCGCTTTACGACCTATCGGCGCCATAGTTTTTTCCCGACTGATTAACGCACGCCTCATTCACCGCGATTTAAAGTACTTGGGCACGTAGGCAACGTGCGTCCCGGCGTTGGGAAATATGTTTGCTCGAAATCTAAACTCGTCTAAGCAGGCTTGAGAGAAATCGATAAAAAGATAGGAGTGAAGTTCACGCGTGGCATCTAGATAGGCCTCACGCAAAAAAGCCGAATCTTTTGGAAAAATTTGTCGCGCTAGGTGCTGTATTTGTACTCTGTCGCGAGGATTTTTGAACAATACCAGATACTTGGTATTCAAACTAATGTCGCCCTGTGCCTTACCTTTGTGAAATACGTTTTGCGTAACGAATATTACACTAATATTTTTGTGATGACTACCCTCTGTAAATAAATCTAAAATAACATCGCTGGACGATTCACGCATGAGATCATCGAGAATGAGTAACTTTTTTTCTCATTATCACTCGAGTAATCCGCCATCTGTGGAAGGCCCTCTCGAAACTCGATGGGTTGCCCGTTGGGTTTAAAATCTCATCTGTAGACGTCTTGCCCTTCGGCGTAATAAAATAGGACGCGGTCGAAACGTGCGTCTCAGACCTCTGGCAGGTAGGCGAGAAAGCTTTTAACGAATAAAGTTTTACCGCAGCCTGTGGCCGCACACGCAGCAAGTAAAAGGATGCTTCCATCGCGTGTCCATGTTTACGACCAAATAAAGAAAATTAAAGGCGTGTAGCCTTTTTTAAACCCTTAACTCGCTCACGCGCTCAGCTGACGATGAAGTACGTAGAAAACATCACTGCATATAGCAATGCTACGATATTTACGATCACCGCGGTGGCAGCGGGGCGGCGGGCGCGCGAAGAATACCATATCACCGCGGTGGTGACTTCCGCGGTGGTGACTTCCGCAGTGGTGACTTCCGCGGTGGTGACTTCCGCAGTCATTAGCATACTCTGGCCCGCGTGCGCGGATAAGTATATTTACCGCGTTGATCAGGTGACTTTCGTGGATATGAGCAACCATCACTGCGTGTTTAACGCATTGTTCCGTTGACCTCCGCGACGCACGCGCGGGTTAGCTGATCACCGCTATGAATAGGTACATGGGATAAGGAGATATGGGTGGAAAATAATTAAGACGTAAAAATAAGTTTACATATCTACAATACATTTTTTATTATTATGAAAAATATACAAAAGTTAAAACATTCCACGCAATAAAATATACAATTATTCAGTTGCGCTTATAGCTGAAAGGAAGCGAAACGTCGTGTTGGAAATATCTTCGCTTTCTCAGAACTATGGAACAGGATTTTTTTCGCTGCGCATAACGACCTCGTGCGTGCGAGTGCGCCTGATAGCATTGTATTTCAAAACGATAGGCGAGCTCTCGTCGTCGTTATCGAAATACTCTGCGATCAAGCGCTTGATACTAGCGAAATTGATCTTGCTCGTATTAGCGCTATTAAGAGAAATTCCCTTTACTTTACAGCACTCGTGAGTGATGCCGGTTGATGGGACGAGCGCACGAAAGGCATAAAATTTCGGACCCCCGGAGAGAAAGCTGGTAATATAAGTTCCCTCTCCGTAGCCCTTAAGCTCGTCCGTCATGCTGCCGAGAAGAGTGCCTAAAGGAGGTCTATACTCTGAAGGGTCTTTTTCGCTGCACTTGAATATACACGAATCGGTATCCAGGTAGAGAACGCGGTTGGCCGCAAGCTTTTCTATATACGAGTAAATCTCGAGACGCGCCTGCTCGGTGGTGTAGGCTGCTAGTACCATATTTGTGTTCGGCGCTGATTCTGCAGCGTCCTCTTTATAGCGCCAATTTGCGTACAAAAGATCCTCGCTAACCGGGAGCACGTCGAAAACTTCCTTTTCAGGCGTCGTGAGCAGTTTCAGCAGCCTCTCGCGCGTTTTGACCACTTCCGTTTATTTTAAATTCGACCGTTGCCCAAACTTTCCCCGAAATGAATTTAAGCCGAGTTTTGCGACCGAACGTAATCCCGAATTTTTTTCAAACTTTTCCCGGTCTATCCTTATTCCTTCTTCGCGCCCGTACTCGTCAACATAACGCTCCTCGGTAGTATCGTCCGTACACCAAGACAGCCACCCGCTCGCTTGTTGTTTCAACCGAAGGAATGTATTTACGTACGCGGCAAACAACCCACCCTCACAGCTGCACTGGTCATACTGTGTGCTCTTATATTGCCATATTAGAAATATCTCAGTCACGCTGTAGCCCAATTCGATTGCTTTCTGTAATTCGTGCACTACCCATGTTCCGCTAAACTCACGCTCGGCGACTTGTTCCTGGTTGCAGTCGTCCTGACGCATTTCCTCACAGCAGGAACGACAGAGACCAAAAATAAGGCGCCCGTGCATTTTTACCGGTAATACGGGCAATAATAAATTTCGCGGTGGCAAAATTTTGCATTTGACGAGCCCTTCGACGCGCGCGAGATTGTTATTCTGGCCAACCGTTAACACGGCGCATTCCGAGCCTATGTAAATGTGCGGGTGACCGATAGGAAAACTGCCTCGCTTACATATGTACGGGTAAAGAGAGCAAATATCAGTATATTTGATCTCTTCACCCGGCTCTACAGTGCATGAAGTGACTATATTTTCAGTTCTTCCACCGAAAAACGCATCCCGCGGATTGAGCGTTATTCTATTCATTATCGGGTGAGTATCCAGATACCGTACGAACTCGGGCTGTTGCCCTTTTATCCCATCGAATTCACACTCCCACTTCTCGCGCACTTCGCAGCCGAGACTCCTCATTCTGCCGACTTTTACCTGTACACTTTCGTACGCCTGTGCATACGTTTGATTAAACTTATTTTTTACCGATTCTTGGTTGTTCGTAAAACAACGCGGGCAACCGTGCACGTAACAACCTTGAAATTCAAAAACGATTCCCTCAGCTGCTTCTCCCTCTCCGGGAGGGAAAGCAGGTAGGTAACCGTCCACTAAAAATCCCTCGGGCAAGCGAAACTCATGCGTCCTCCCTGCATGTACGATCTCCAGACCGATCTCGTGCTCGCAATACAGTAACCATTCTATTAATTTTTGCGAGTGTTTATTAGCACTCCTATAACCGTTCGGTGGAATTATTCCTATAGTATTCGGAACTAAAAAATTTTTACGAAAAATGTACGAACACGCCGACGCGATTGTACACGCTGATACAAATGGGTCCGTTTCATCTACCTCGAGAAAAATTTTTCGAAATTGTATACACGCGCGCCTCAGTATTTCCACGTCCATCTGGCAATATTCAATTATCTCTTTTTGAAAGTCGAATATATAGCCTGGGCTTGTATTTTCATGCCAGTCGAGAAAAACGGCACGATCAGCTGGCGACATAGTGTCAGGGCAATAAAACTCTAGCGCTGGTAGAGGCCCATCGTAACCCTGGTTCTCGAGGGTGTTAAACAGATGTGAAAAATTGCTCTTCTTACTACTTTCGGGTAAACCGAAGGTAGCAGGTAGAGCACTCAATTTCATTTGAAAATAGTTGATGCTGTCGATAAACTTGGTTCGTCCGTACTTCAACATTGTAATATTTTGACCGTTCAAAATGACGCTGGGGGCTGTGCGCTCAGAGTTTTCGGCCAATTCTTTTAAAATGAATTGAACATCAAAAGCCTTGGCATTGTGCGCGATGCATACAATTTCGAAAAATTCAGTGCTTTCCCGAATGCACAAGCTTAATAGCTGTTTTATCGGATCGTCTGTGAAAATGAACTCGCGCACGCCATATTTGCTACAAATGATTTTAAGGTCGTCCACGTCTATGCAATCCGTGCAAACCTGATGCGCGACACAGAGATTCGGCACGTGAATTCGGTTGTTTTCTCCATACGGCGTATCCTGACGGGTCTCAAAATCGTAAAAAATGTACAAAAATTTTTTTCCGCTTTAAAGTTCCCACCACCACCACCACCACCACCACCAATTGGTTGCATGAAACATGCATGATTGAACGGCTGCCGCTTCGAACATTGTTTGCAATAACTAATACCACACTCGTGTTGACTATGCTGCGTATTTACTATTTTTAAACAATTTTCGCATAGCCGCACGACGTAGAACACGTTTTGATTATTTTTTTTGTACGAACCCGCGCGCTTGTGATTAACGAAACAACCATGCCCGAAAAATTTACGTCCACACTCTGTGCACTCTATCATTTCTACACCGTCACTCCTACAAGGAGGTGTAACAAAGCAAGATTCACAAGTTCGTTTACACTTGTGTTGCCCAATACGGCGAAAACCCTTGTTACAATAAGAGCACCAAAATTTTGACCCGGCCGCAGCAAATAAATTAGTGATCACGTTAAAGTGTCTAGACTGCTCCTCAAAGATTAAATAAATAACACCGCGAAGCGGTGCATTTAAATCTTGAATCTTGTTTCGACCGTCAAATAACAAAGGTTCGCCGCTACCCAAGTTACATTTTTCAAATATAACCATAGCAATATCCTCCGCAGCAAAAAAATCTTGAAACGCCGTTAACTAGCGGAATCTACACCCCTCTAACGGTAAAATTACTCCTGCATCGTGCAAGAGTTTCTCTGCGCGCTCTTTCTGTAATTTTTGCCGGCCGTCGCGGATTACGTGCCACTCGTCGCGCGTCTCCGCGCATTCGGATGTTTTAAGAGCTAAGTGTGCTCTCGCTACTACGAGCGCGCCCGGCAAACATAAATTGTCCTCATTTTTTATTGTTACGATCGAGCGTTTACGAAGACTACCTATGCTTAGCGCTTGTTTTGGTCATGCTGTCTCTGCGCCAACAGGCATTTCAACGTAATATATTTGTAAGGCTAGTGTGTCATCGATACCCAAAACTGCGTTACTTCGGCTTATAGAATTTATCAATTTCCATAAATCTAAGTAACTGAAATTTTCAATAGGCCTGAACGACAACCCTCCAGGCCCCCGCGTAAACCGATCACTATGAATACTCACGCCGATTAAAGTGCTAGGTGGAACGTTAGATGTAATGTATTCGTACATGTTTCGAATGCTTTTCTTGAGCCATAATACAAGGTTTTCCCCGGCAGGTGGGTCGCGTATATTAAAACTGACCGAACGGCCGTGCACAGCAAACCTACGCATGTACTGTTCTTCCTCGGCAGCTATAATAAACCGCTCGGACCCTGCGTCAGCCCCGTCGTCGCGCGTGATGCTGCTACTGCTGCTACTGCTGCTCTGGCTGCTGTTGCTTCTGCTACGACCTTCACCAGCGCCTACCTGAAGAGGGGATTGACGGGCCTTTAAATGAATAAAATGAATTGTCGTCAGCTTTTAATATTATTTAAACATTGCTCTTTTCAGTCATTTTCTATTCTTCCGGTGGCCCGCGAAAACTCTCGCTTACACGAACTAATAGATCCGCGAGATCTATTTCCGTATACAACGACGAAAATATATTTTCCGCCTGGCCATGGAACCAATGCAACATCTGTGCGCGTGGTGCATGGAGTATATTCAAAAACCGCTCGTAAAGCTCAGGTATATCGGGAATGTCATAGGGATAGTGGTACGATATATTATCCCAATGTCTTATGACTAAAAAAGAAAAATATTTTTTTTTCAACAACATGCTCTTTTTTTACTTTACAAAAAAGAAAAATTAATTTAACTTACGCTCATTTATACGCAGATGAACTTCGTCCCACGGGTTAAAGTTATTATCGTATGCTCCAGGATCTCCTAGGTAAAAATTGCTCAAGATGTTGTAGCGATTTTCCGCGGTATTCGCGATGCCTACATCTGTTGACGCCTGAGGAGGATCGCTTAAAAACGCCCGGTGAACGGCTTCCCCCGGCTCCACGTATGATGATAAAGTCTCCAGTATATACTCGCGATCATTTTCTACCGCCTCCATTTCTAGACTCGCCCTTTCATTGTCCTCCACATTAATCAGGTTCGGGCTTAAGGAGAGCTCCTCCTCACTGTCTGACACCACTTCTGTAGGCGGATTATCGGCGGAAAGAGGTGCGTTGTGTACGTCGGCAACCCAGATTTGCTGCTGCTGTGGGCTACTGTCATCAGCCTCGTCGCTATCAGTGTCAAACGATAGCCTGCGAGCTATAGGATTTTGTTGTCCATCAGTGCGGGCCGAACCGCTTGCCACCCCAGACGGCCCTGGTTGAGACGGTGTATCATCTGCATTCCACTCAAAGTGAGTGGCGTCGCTGCTCTCCTCGTCATCAGCTTCGATATTTTCGCTATCAGAATCGCTGTCGCGCAATAAATCTTCTAAGACTGGAAAAAAAAAATGTTTTTAGAGAACTAAATTTTTAAAAAAAGTTTAGGAAAAATATTAAAAATGTTTTCACTTACCTAATAGCTCCTCGTACTTGCTCATGAACTTTCTAAAAACAGGCAATCTGTCCAAGTTGTACTCGACCACAAATTCCCCGATGGTACGCTGTACAGCTCGTGAATGCCTGAACGTACGGAATAATCCTGCTATCGCCCGATAGCCAGTCAGCCGTAACAAGCGTCGTAACTGATTGACAAGTTCCATGGAAGACAACGTCCTCAGACGTGTACGCCACGCGTAGCCTCTACTATAGCGTGATTGCGCTGCGAGACGCAATACGGCTTCTCGTAAACTTTTACAAGCGACAAAATTCTCCATGGTGACGCTTCTCGTTCGAAAGAAAGACTGGTAGGACCATAAATGGCCCTCACCTCTTTTATAGCGCGACATTTTGGCGGCGTCAACGGCGTCGAGTGTTTTGAATACAGTATACACGTGGTATCAGAAAATACCTTTCCTTAGGGGTTTCTGAGCATCTGTTTACGTTATGTACTCGATCCGTCTCTGGAAAATCTCGCCAAAGCGCAAGAGGTAACTTTTTTCCGTTAAAAATTTTCGCGCGACAGAAACCCCGGTGCGTAAGCTTTACACGTGAAACATCCGGTTGCGGAGCTGCTACCATGATATATTGTTTCGAAAAATTATCGGGTCTTACTTTGTTCGCAACGCATGCAAGTTCCGAGGATAACCCCTTGGAATTATTGCATGGTCCTGTCACGGACCGGTAGTTTAGCTCGAAAGGTTTTCGTCACGCGTGCCGAGGGGTTTGAAGAAAAATTGAGAATCCCCGCGAAGCGGGTTCCGATTACTATGGCGGTCGTTCAGCTTTTCGATAAGTATAGAAACTCTATAGGTGTTAAAAAATGTCTTCCTGTAGAAACCAGAAGTGTCCTTCCAAGGGCTGTTTTCTACGCCTATGCGTGTTTCTGTTTTTCTCACGTACAGGCACTTAACTACTCGACCCGCGCGCGAGCGCGCGCGCTCGTAGAGCCCGAAACTTCTGCGAGGCCGCTGTGCTTAAACCATGAAAGAGTAATAAAAAATTTTCATTCGGGAGAAATTTCGCCGAAGTTCTCCACGGCAAAACATATGCGTTTTCATCAGAGCGTTTGGAAACCCCGTCATGTCGTAAATTTCATTTTCGAAAATCGTCGAAATACAAACTGACGTGTCATCCCCGAAAGAAAGATGTACCGACGACACATTTCTTTTTCACATTTTTTACTCATCCCCACTCTAGTTGCCCTCACTAACAGCAGTTTAACCCCAACTATCCTCGCACCACCATCCCCGTGAACCTCCAACACTGTTAGCGAAAATCGAGTCAGTCAATCAGCCAGTTATGGCCAGTCTCCAGCAGCAACTAGCCAGATTCGAAGCGCGTCTCGCCAAGTGGCGAAGAATCTCACTCAGAAATCGGCAAGCATTGCCGATTTCAACTTCGAAGGAGGCCGTATACACAGAACGGATAAGGCACGTGAAACTGCTAAAACGCTTGCGCCAAAGACATCTCCGGCAGTGGCGGCGCAACCTGTTGGAACACCAGGCTAGAGCAGCAACACCAACACCACCACCACCACCACCACCGCCACCACCACCACAGCCATCACCACCTACAGCACCAACCATCCAGTAGTGGTGTTTTGACTGCGGGCTGTATCAACGTACAGAACTGAGTTGGGCGCGCTGTTGGAGGTGCGATATTCTTCGATGCCCTCAGTGCAGCGAGCAGTGCGAGCTGTCCGTGCTTGAGCGACCTGGACAGACCGCGCTCCCCATAAAGCGGCTCAGTGATTAGTGTGTGTATTGTAGTATTCCAGCGCGATGAAGGCCATCAGTGCGCGCCGACTCGCGTACTACGACAAGCTGTCGTACAAGCGCGCTAAAATACAACAATGTATCAAAGTTAATTTTGGCGCGTTTAACGTTGTGCAGCGGGTTTCAGCCTTTATGGCGGAATTTGTAGGCTAAATTAGTTGTCGGTTTGCCGCGGCAACATCGCCGCATACCCGCGCCTACTACAGCGAGCTCCTGGAGGAGATGACTGATGTGCTGTGCAAGTTAAATACCGCGGCGAATATAGCCCTAGAAAAATTTGATAAGGCGCACAGGCATGCCATGGCGTATACCGAAAAGTTACCTTCAGGATGGCGATGGTATCAACATATGGACGAAGTACTCAAAAAACCGATGCGTCCGTGCTCTATTTGCGAGCTACGATACGCACCGTGCAGCACGTGTCGCCATCGACGGTGCGTTTGCATGCCTCGAAAGTGAAAGGGAGCAACACGTATCAATGCGATGTGTGTGTGCTAAGTAGTGCTAAGTGTCAGCATCGTTATTACTAATACAAATTTTATATTTCGCGCTTAAAAACAATGATAAAAAAGTGAAACCAAAATAAAATGTTTGCGATTGACTGAATGCGTATGGTGTACTTGTAAAATAATAATTCGTATTATACGTAAGTTAAAATAAAAATTGTGCGTTAGTGATGTCGATATTTATATTACCGTAAGACCAACTGTAAAATAGTAATTCATGTATAAGTTACAATAAAAATTGTACGTACGTGATGTCGGTAGTTATGTTAACGTAAGACTAACTTTCTTCTACGATTAAATAAAAATTTATTTTTTTCATCAACAGCTTTTTCATTTGCAGACCTCTCCTTTACACCAACTCCCTATTCCCACCCCCAGCTTCTCATCGGAAACACACACACACACACACACACACACACACACACACACACACACACACACACACACACACACACACACACACACACACACACACACACACACACACACACACACACACAGGGTCTATACAGTAAGAGGCCTCGCTGCAGCACTCTATGGGATTTTATGGCGTACAGCCTATAGCCAAAGGTCTCTCCCAACACCACCATCACGACGAGTCGGGGCATATACGGTGGCACGCGCCGGGTAGGTATAGCGGCATGGCGTCATGGCGGGCGCGGTAAGTGGGCCATTATTTATGTGTAATAATGCGCCCCATTGTTTATCCTTATTAGCCTGCGTTCACACCTGCTAATGACCTTGTCACACTTGGGACCTATACACATAGCACGCGGTCTATACAGCGATAGGTCTTTATGGCGTAGCGCGTAGAGCCAAGGTCTCTCCCTCCACCGCCCCGAGTTGGACCTTGGCACACTTGAGACACATACACACAGCACACGGCCTATACAGCGAGAGGTCTTTATGGCATATCGCGTATTCCCAAAGGTCTCTCCCCCCACCACCACGAGTCGGGGCAAATACGACGGCACGCGCCGGGCAGGTATAGCGGCATAGCGTCATGGCGGGGACGATAAGTGGGTCATTATTTATGGGGTAATAATTCACCCATTGTTTACTCTAATTAACTTGTTTTCACACTTGGGGCCCATACACACAGCACATGGTCTATACAGCGAGAGGCCTCGCACCCTATGGGTCTTTATGGTGTAGCACGTACAGCCAAAGCGCTCGCCCCCCACCACCTCGAGTCAAGGCATATACGAAAATATACGTGGGACATGTATAGCGGCATGACGTCATGACGGGCGCGATAAGTGGGGCATTGTTTATGAGTAATAAATCACCCCCCATTGTTTACACTAATTAGCTTGTGTTCACACCTACTACTGTAAACACTTGAGTTAATGACCTTGTCACACTTGGGGACCCATACACAGCGCACAGCGGGGTGCCCCATGGCCCCTACGCACCGCACAGCGGGGGACCGTCTCGCTATACCGGTCCCCTTACAATTTTGTTAGCTTTGTACGTCTCAGAAAAGTCTAAAAAAATAATTATTCGGAATTAGGACGCGTTGCATCCTGAATTCCGGAAATGCACCGTGTTTTCGGACTTGATCGGAATCAAGTCCGAAATCATGTCGAAATTCCGGACTTGATGGCAGTCAATTCCGGAAGCACTTCGGAATTCCAGACTTCATCCTTCTCAAGTCCGAAAACACGTCGGAATTCCGGACTTCATCCTCCTCAAGTCCGGAATTCCGATGTGTTTTCGGAATTGACACACATCAAGTCCGGAATTCCAAGGTGATTTCGGACTTAATTCCAATCAAGTCCGAAAACACGTCGGAATTTCGGACTTCAGGATGCATGAAGTGCAAAATCTGCAACCCTGCCGTTGAGCACCGGGAGGTGAACTGCTGCAGCCGTAGCACCTCGTCGAGTCTGCTCCGAGGCGGCTGATCTTCAGACTTCAATTATTGCGTCAAGGTATGCGTGCGGGGAATTGGCGTGCGTGCCTTTTCTGATTTTCCGGAAGTGTTTACGTTCTCTCGGCCTTCCGAGAACTGTTGTTGTTCGGCGCGTGTTCACTCGCGAGATTTTGAATTCGTGGAATTCGCGCGCAACGGCCACGCGCTCTAGAAATTTCTCGGCCATCTTGGCGGCCATCTTGACTTTCGCGTGTTATTGTATTTTCAAGTCCGCTCTCGTGCAAGGTGATACGAAAAACCTTTTAGTGTTTTTGAGTGACGCGCATTAGATTTTTCAATTTTACTAAATTTATGCGTTGCCTAGTCACATGCTTGATAAAATTCTTTTTTTTCAAGCGGGAAAGTGATCTTTTAGCTCTTCACGTGGTTCATGTAAAATTTTAATACTTGATTTTAAGTTTTAGATTAGGCTAGTTTTAAAAAAATATTGTTTGCGCCTGCGAGCACTAACCAGGTAACTTGTCATACGCCGCCGCGTAAAGTAGCCTCATCTGAGGATTAGGATTATCTCTATTCTCTACGCGTACTCTCGAGTTCCGTAGGGATAGTTATTTGCGCATTCGGCTTTAGTCTCGCGTACATTCTTTCTCATCAATATGGCCAGCGATAAGGAAATACAGGTTCTGCAGCAACAGGTGCAACAGCTCCTGGAGCGTCAGGACGATCCAAGAGCCAACCATGCTCCGCGAGCGGTCAATACGGTATACCAGCAACCTAAAATCGCTTTCTTTTCTCGCAACAACCCGACGGTATGGTTCGCGCAAGCAGAGATCACCCTCAGGAACGCAGGCATTACGACGGGCGCGACCAAAGCGGATTTCATTTCCGAAAAGCTAGATATGGAAGCGTTCGAAGCTATCAAAGACATTGTTACCATGGACCCTCGTTCCGCGGACGTTTTTGAATAAGTTAAAAACCGCCTGATCTATACGTTCGGTGTCTCTGCTGAGACGCGCCTGCGTCAGCTCATCAAAGGTCAGGTATCGACAATCGGTAATCCGTCGCTCGTATTGAACAATCTGCGAGGCCTCGATACAGGTGCGAGTAATGACATTATTCGCTCTGTCATTTTAGATCAGTTACCATCGCATTGCAAAGCCACCCTCGCGATTTCGGAAGTAACGAATCTTCATAAGCTTACTCAGACGGCTGATAAAATCAAGAAGCTATCGATTCGAGTCAAATACAGATCGGTAGTGCTTACAGTCCGCAAGCTCACGTAGCTTCCACAAACCAATCCAATTCCTTCAATCTCGAGGCTGCCGTCAAGCGCCTTGAGCGTAAATTCGATTCGTTTGATAAGAGATTAAAGGCGATTGAGGGCTCATCAGGTAACTCCTCTACGCTCCAGCCAAAAGGCAAACCTCGACGCAGTCGCTCTTCTAGTCGGGATTCTTCGGGCCTATGTTTAGCCCACCGCAAATATGCGGACAACCCTCTCTCTTGCAGAGAGTGGTGTTCTAAATACAGCGAATGGCTTAAACAAAACCCTCAAAAAAACTAGCTCAGCCTTCTGTTTCTGAGACGGCTACAGAGGGTAATCTAACTTCTAAACGTCTCCATGTACGCGATCGCATATCTGGTAGAATTGTTTTTGATTGACACTGGCGCGGATATTTCTCTCATCCCGTCGAATCCAAAGGTTCACGACAAATTTAGTACAAAACTTTTTGCCGCGAATAATTGTATCATTAACACTTATGGCGAATCTTTGCTTATTCTCAATTTAGGTCTCAAGCGTCCCATTCGTTGGAATTTTTGCATAGCAGACGTATCTCACCCGATCATAGGTGCTGATCTCTTATCGCATTATGGTCTTTTAGTTGATCTCAAAAGAAGTCGCCTCGTCGACCCGCTTACATCTATTTACTCTCTTGTCATCACGAAAGAAGTTTCAGTCGACTCTGTTTTCACAGTAAGTCCTGGCTCCAAATGTGCAGAACTGCTTGCGGAATTTCCTGAGATCACGGGTGTTTCGAAACCCACTGTTATTCCACCATATTGTGACCTCAGGTCCTCCTGTTTCTGAACGCCCTCGCAGACTCACTCCTGATAAGCTTAATGCTATGTCGGCCATCCAGCAGTCCGTGGGCGAGCCCACTTCACATGGAGTTAAAGAAGGATAATTCTTGGAGATCGTGTGGTGATTACAAGCGTTTAAATGTTGTTAGAGTCTCGGATAAATATCGAACTGCTCACATCCACGACTGCACGAATAATCTTTACGGTAAAAAAGTCTTCTCAGCACTGGATCTTCATAAAGCGTTCAACCAGGTCCAGTGGATCCTGAAGACATTCCCAAAACGGCGATAATCACGCCATTTGGCCTTTTCGAATTTATGTACATGACATTTGGTCTCCGCAATGCGAGTCAGACTTTCCAGCGTTATATAAACAGCGCGTTAGGTGATCTCGATTTTGTGTACCTGTACATAGACGATATCTTGGTCGCTTCATCCTCGTTAGAAAAGCACCATGCTCATCTTCGAACAGTCTTTGAAAGGCTTAAGAAGTTTCATCTTCGCCTAAACGTTGACAAATATACTTTTGCTGCTGAGGAGTTGGAATTTTTAGGCTACCTTGTGAATGGCGAAGGCATTCGCCCCATTCGAAGTAGAGTTGAGGCCATTTTGAATTTCCCAAAACCTCAGACAATTGCAGAACTTCGCAGTTTCATCCGTACCGTAAAGTTTTACCGCCATAATATGCCTCGCGCTGCAACCACTCAGGCCCCTCTTAACGCTCTCTTCACTGATTCTCAGAATAATTATAAACGCCCGGTGATTTAGACACCTGAGGCGGAGGAGGCCTTTGTTCGCGTCAAAAACGAACTTACCACAGCAGCTCTGCTTGGACACCCTCGCATTGGTCCAGAACTGCGTCTAGTCTCAGACGCCTCGGATGTAGGCATGGGTGCTGCCTTAGAACAACTATCATTAGTTGGAATTTGGGAACCCATTACATTCTTCTCAAAGAAGTTTTCTCCTGCCCAACAAAAATACAGCGCTTATGAACGCGAGCTCACGGCCATATATGAAGCTGTAAAATATTTTTAATTTCTCGTTGAAGGCAGGGACTTCAAGATCCTAACTAATCACAAACCTCTTATTTATGCGTTTATGCAGAAATCAGACAAAGCGTCACCGCGCCAAACGCGTCAGCTACCTCTTGTTGCGCAATACACCACTCAAATTGAATACATCAAAGGTGCGGACAACACCGTGGCTGATTCTCTGTCCCGGGTAGAATCAATTAGACTTCCAGTTGAAATTGACCTTTCCGATCTTGCTGCCAAACAGGAAGCTGATGAACAGCTGATGTCCATCAGAGAGTCACCTGATTACCCGTTATCGTTGAAACGTATGCAGTGGGGCCCTGCACACACTACAATTTACTGCGAAATCACTGGTGAGGCCATTCGTCCATACATTCCCGAGTCTCTTCGTGAAACGGTGTTTAACATGTTCCATAAACCTGCTCACCCGGGCCCCAAGGTCACCGACAGACTCATAAGACAAAGGTATGTCTGGCCCAATATGCCCTGTGACATTCCGCGTATGTGCAAAAATTGTTTAGACTGTTAGCTGTCAAAAATTTCTTGTCACGTAAAGCTTATTCCAGAAAAATTTGTTGCACCCGATGGCAGATTTGACCATGTGCACATTGACTTAGTTGATCCTCTCCCCAAGATCAATGGTTTTGAGTACATTCTCACCATGATTGACCGCTTCTCGCGTTGGGTGGATGCTGTTCCGCTGTGTGACATGACCGTGCAGACCGTTACCAGGGCATTCTATGATACCTGGATCTCGCGATGTGGTGCTCCCAAGGTCATCACTTCTGACCAAGGTTCGCAATTTGAATCGCGCTTATTTACGGCTCTTTTGTCCCTAATAGGTTGCGAGCGCATTCGCACTACCGCGTACCATCCTGCAGCCAACGGTTTAATCGAGCGTTGGCATCGTAGTTTTAAGTCAGCGATTATGTGTCATGTGGACAAGGACTGCACCCGTACCTTAAGTACAGTACTATTAGGTTTACGCTGTCATCTTCGCCAGGACACGAACCAGTCTCCTGCGGAATTTTTGTTCGGCACGATCTTGCGTCTTCCAGGTGAGTTTTTCCTTCCGGAAGACTTACCTCCGGATCCAAATTTTTTCATTGAAGAATTTCGCGAGTTCATGCGCCAAGTTCGTTCAGTCCTGGTCACACACTACTACAGAAAAGGCGCATTCTGTTTTAATGACTTATATTCTTGTTCTCATGTATTTATGCGTAACATGGCCAAAAAGTCATTAGAGAGGCCTTATTCTGGCCCATATAAGGTAGACAAGCGCCAAACTCATAGCGTTTTTGACATTGATTTAAACGGTACGACACGCAGCGTATCCGTAGAGTTACTTAAACCGGCCTATATAGTATGTGATAATCTCCCTGATGTACCTGCTAGTGGTGATAATAAAGGCAATCAGTCTACCACTACCGATCGTCCAGTATTAAAGACATACTCCAAAAAGAAGACAACCTTCGCTCCTGGTACCAAAGCTTAGTGATCTTACTATCTGTCAAAAAACTACCCGGAATTTTTAAATAAAACACACTCTATTCAATTATTTATCAATATTTATTTTGTCGCCTTCAAAGTAGGCCCCATTTGATGCAACACACATGTGCCAACGATTTTTTCAATCATAAAAACCTTTTTTATAAGCGTTTTCTGGAATGGCCTTCAGTTCCCTCAACGAATTTTGTTTTATGGCTTCGATCGCTTCAAAACGTTTTCCACGGAGAGGTAATTTTAGTTTCAGGAACAGAAAAAAGTCACATGGGGCCAAATCTGGTGAATACGGTGGTTGCTCGATTGTATTTATTGAGTTTTTGGCCTTAAATTCGGTTACAACTGCGGCTCTATGCGGTGATGCATTATCGTCGTGCAAAATCCACGAATTGTTCTTCCACAATTCTGGCCGTTTATGACGGATTTTTTCAGGCAAACGCTTCAAAACGCTCAAATAATATTGTTTATTGACCGTCTGTCCCTGTGGTAGGAATTCATGATGCACCAAACCATGAATATCAAAGAAAATAGACAGCATGACTTTCACTTTTGATCGACTTTGACGTGGTTTTTTCGGTTTTGGCTCGTCTTTTGTTTGCCCTTGAGATGCCTGTTGACTTGTTTGCATGTCGAACTCGTAGACCGATGTCTCATCTCCAGTTATAATGCGTTCCATGAATGTAGGATCGGAATTAGCACGATCCAGCATGTCCAAAGAGATTTGTCTGCGGTACTCTTTTTGAAGAAAATTCAGCTCTTTTGGAACAAGTCGAGCGGCGACGCGTTTCATGCCCAAAACATCCACCAAAATCGTGCGAACTGACTCGTGGGAGATGTTTAGCTCTTGTGCTATCTCTCTGAAGCCTAAATGGCGATTTTCCAATGCGATTTGTTTCACTTTTTAAATGTTCTCCTCGGTGGATGCCGTCGATGGCCGTCCGGACCGAGACAAATCTTCACACACTTCTCGACCTTCCTTGAATACTTTGTACCAATCGTAAATTTGTGTTTTCGATAAAACTGATTCCCCACAAGACTTTTCCAACATTTTCAAAGATTCCGCGCACGAAATTTCGTTGGTAACACAAAATTTGAGGCAAAGTCTTTGTTCAATATTTGTATTCATTGTGAAAATCGTGACGCACTACTGAGCTTAAATGACAGCTGGCGTAAACAAACTGCTTGATGGAACGCGCTCAAACTTGGCATCATAATTTGGTACAGTGATGCCAACATACAAAAAAAAAATTCAAATATCTATAACGCGAGAGATTTAAAAAAACTTTTCCGGGTACTTATTGACAGAAGGTAACTATAAGATTTGTAAGTGCTACCGAGCACGTAATGTAGTTATCGATATATTCATATTTTTATATATCGTTAGCACTAGGGGGGAGTGTGTAGGGACTGCGATCTTGCCTCTCACTCTAACTGCGAGAGTAGTGGAAGCATCGGCCATGCTGCGAGTAGAGAGAAGCCGCCTGCGAGCGGCAGTCGTTGCTCAAGTTTACGAGTGTGCGGACGTGCGTCCGCTGTGTACTCCTGTAGTACCTCAATAAATTCTCCTCGTTATTGTTACTTCCGACTCTTCATTAGTCTCTCCTTCTTCCCTTCCTATTCTTAGAACGGGAGAAGACGTAGGGATCATATCCCCGCAGACCTGCTAGCTCATTCCTTCGTCAGTGCGCGACGCTCGGCCACTCTATTGAGGACCGCAGCACGCGCTACAGTGCCTTTAGCTTTTTGTGTGCCGAAAGTCAAGAGAAACGTGAAGTTTTGTTCGAACGGGCAGTGACAGTGAATTACGAGCCTCGCTGCTTCGTTCAGTGCTTTGTGCCAGCATCATCTCAGCCATCCACAGCGCGCGTGGTCCAGCAGCCGCTTGCCGACCTCGAGTCACCTGCGTCGAACCGGCGTGCGTCCGAGCGCCTCACCGCTGCTGCTCAGCCACTCCGCCTCGACGACCACCAGCTTGTCGTCGTGTAGGCCGCTCGTCCCAGCTCCGTGCAGGTAAGTTGTATTGGCAGCGGCCACCGCTTTTTGCGTCTCTCTCTCTCTCGTGCCGCGTTCTTCGATTTCATCGCGCTTTCTCTCTTGCCGCGTGCTCCGATATCGTCACGCTTGCTCTCATGCAGCGTGCTCCGATCTCGTGCCGCGCGCTTCGATCTTGTCGCACGTTCTTTCGAAGCCGTACCGAAACTCTCGCCGCTGGAGACTACACTCGTGAGCTCGCGCTTGAATTCGCGTCCCGCTCCATATCGAAACAGACGAGTCATTGTCGTGTCGCGATTAGTTTATTGTAATATAGCGTAGTTAGTCAGAAATGCTGGGAATGTCCCAGCTGGCGCTCAACATCATACTCAATTATACCTCGCTAATTTTGATTTCCACTTTTTATTTTTTTATTTTTGTTAATAAATGTTTAAGTTTTACTATCAATTCCAGTGAGTGGTGATCTAAAGACATTTTCTTGTCCATCTCCTTGCGTTTATTATTCATTGAAAATACGAACATATATATCTGCATGGTTAAATAAAAATTGACATTCATCATTGTTGTATAATGATTGAATACTTCATGACGCTATCGGTCTAGTCGGCCATTTTGAAAATTCTCGCGTCGCAGCGAGAATATGACGCAACAGGCGTCGGCAATAGAAGCTCAATCGTGTTCATGTGTTCAGAAAAATTGTGAGTGCGTGGAATTTTTGGAAAATTACGCAAAATTTTTAAGAGTAATACATTTTACACCTTTCTCGGTTTTTTTCTCATTTTTCAATGTATAGTAAATAGAGGAATTTTGTCGAAACATTTTGTAGATTGATTACGTCACAAAAGTCTTCTAAATAAACAGAAAGGTTTTTGTGAACAGCAAATCGGTTTCGAAATTGAAAAATTGCTAAGTGCGAGAAATGCTATCCAAACTTCTTGTCGAAAAGAAAACTGTCAAATAATAAATTATGAACTACAATTGAATAATTGGTAGAAAATTAGTAGAGTTCGAAAATTTCATTATTGCACGCTCCCAAAATTATAGTACCCAAACATGCTATAGTAATTGACATAGTGCGCAGCGCATTTTCGAATGAATAATAGCATCATTAATTGAATTATTTCCTTAAATCATTTCAATTTAATTAATTATTTCAATTATTTATAAATCATATTATTTGAAAATATTTTTTCTTCCATATATATCTGTTTTTAGTCATATTTGCTCGCTTATTCTTTTTACATATGCTTTTCATTAACATATTAATTACCCGATAAATGAACTCTCACACCATCCAAACACCTATTTCTGCGCTTGGATGCGCATATGAGAATTATACTATTCAGGAGTAATTTAGTTCAAATCTGGAGTCAATCCATCCACAGGAAAATTTCAAAGCTTACGGTTAGTGAAAAAACTTGTTTCATCGATGACTATGGTTCTGGACCATATAAAAGGTCCATCGGAGAAAGTTTTAAGGTAAGGTAAATATACCCACTTTTATATGTAAAAAGTATGAAATAATTAGTTTACATTTATGTATTAAAATGTGACTTCTTATTTCACAGAGAAAAGGTGTCTAGTCCCCTTAAATTTGTCTCACTACACCCTAATCAAATTAATATCTCTCATATTTGCATATGAGAGTGTGAGAAAGATAGCAATATCGGGACTATACTGCACGAATCAGTATAGCGTCTCAGCTGTTCTGCCGAGACGCCGCGAGGTGCTGCCGCGCCGTGGTTGTGCCGTGAGTCGAGCCGAGCTGAGTGTAACCTCTGGAATTCAAATTGCTGAATTCCCAAACATTCCGCCCGCCGTCAACCGCCAGGTTGATTTAATTTCCGGTTGGCACTGACAAGATGGCGAGTTTTGCAATTGGGCGTGTGAGTTGAGTGATGGCCGTCTTGATTGTTACAACTCTGATGAGATTATCAGTTCCAGGGTGAAGTTGAGTGACTCTTGCGAGTGGCCATTTGCTTGGTGGTGAGTGTTCATCCGTGAGTAGAACCATGGAACCCACTTTTATCTCATGAGAGGGATGATGTCATTTAGAAATTGATTGAAGCCGTTGAAGGTATTGAGTTGACTAATGCTTCCAAAATTGCTGAGTGATCCGTTGAATGAGTTGCCACCTGGAAAGCCTTGATTCGTTGAGATTTAATAAGCTTGGTTCAGGCACTGAGTTCAATGCCTTGCCTATGAGAAAATGTGCGGGCGTGAGTGCATTGACATCTTCTGGGTCTTCACTGAGTGGTTCTAGCGGTCTTGAGTTGAGTAATGATTCTATTTGAGTGAGCAAGGTAGCTGAAGCTTCAAAGGTGAGTAGAGTGTCCCCAATGGTCCGTCGCAGGTGAAATTTAACTGATTTCACGACTGCTTCCCACTTGCCTCCCATGTGAGGTGCAGCAGGTGGGTTGAATATCCATTGGGTTCCCTCGTTGGCTAGTGAGTTGTACACGATTGAGTTTTTATGTTGGTTTTGTGAGAATAGGATCTTCAGTTCCTTTGCTGCTCCGATGAAGTTTGTTCCGCAGTCTGAGTATAGTTTGGAGGGTATCCCTCTCCTTGAGGTGAACCGTCTATGTGCCGCTAAGAATCCGTCCGTTGAGTAGTCACTGACCAGTTCTAGATGAACAGCTGACGTTGAGAAGCACACAAAGATACAAATCCAGCATTTGTATGTTTTGGATCCACGACCTTTCCATAAGTTAACGGTGATTGGCCCGGCGTAGTCGATCCCAGTGTGAGTGAAAGGTGGTGATGGGGTGACCCTGGCCATGGGTAATTGCCCCATGAGTTGCTGAGCCCGTTGAGCCCGATACCTTGCACAAGTCACACACTTTAAAATATGTGACTTGACCGATGCTCTGCCTCCGATTATCCAAAATTCCTGCCGAGTGTGTGCCAGGGTGATTTGAGCGCCACCGTGTAGATTTGAGAGATGAGCGTTCCGAATGATCAGTGAGGTGAGTTGACTGCTCCGTGGTATAATTGCTGGGTGTTTTGAGTGATGATCGAGTTGAGTTTTTTTAAGCCGCCCTCCTACTCGAACAATTCCTGTTGAGTCTATGTAGGCAGTCAATCGGTTGAGGACATGATTTCTTGGGACTTGAGAATTTTTCAGCATAATAAATTCTGAGTGGAAGTGAACCTGCTGAATGTTCTTGACCCAGAAGAGTTTTGCCTTGATGAGTAGATCAGTAGTGAGTTTCGATTCATGGTGAGTTTTTTCTTTAGCCTTGAATCGATCACAGGCGATCATTACCCATCCAGTTATTCTTATGAGTTGAGTGAGTGATGAGTAATGATCGATGATGTCCCACAATCATGACCGGTGAAATTATTCCTATGGGATCGTAGAGTTGGGATACTTTAGAGAGTATAATCCGTTTTGTTATCATCTCCTGGTGAGGTGGTAGAGTTGTTCTGAAGGTGAGTTTGTCTGAGTGTGGGAGCCATTTCATCCCGAGTATGTTTGTAGCGCAATCATCTAGAGGCACAGCTTCTTTAGCTGGTGGGTCGTTGAGAAATTCCTTGAGGAAGCCAGACGAGTTTGAGTTTCATTTTGCTAATGGAAAGCCGGCCGCCTTGCATAGTACGGTTAACTGCTTGGCCTTTTCAATGAGACTCTCCTTTGCAGCTCCACCGAAGATGTCATTCACATACCTTCCAAAGAGGAGTGAATCAATGGCAAGTGGATAATTGGCTCCTTCATTCGTTACCTGAAGAAGTGTCCGAATTGCTAAGTAAGGAGCTGCTCGTGTTCCGTAGGTGACTGTAGTCAAATGGAAGTGAGTGAGTTGACCCGTTTCATCTACCCATAAAATGCGTTGCAGATTCCAATCTTGAGGGTGAACCTTGATCTGACGATACATTTTTGTAATGTCAGTTGAGAAGACAAATGGGTGAGTTCGAATCCAGATGAGAACATCCACAATGTTGGGTGAGAGATTAGGTCCAGTATGCATGATGTCGTTGAGTGAGTTTCCATTTGTTGTGAGTGCTGAACCGTTGAATACTGCTCTGAGTTTTGTCGTTAAACTATTTTCTCGTAATACTCCATGGTGAGGAAGATAGTAAGATGGTTTGGCGGAGATTTCCTGTTGAGGGATCTGGACGATGTGGCCCAATTTGCAGTATTCATCCATGAAAGCATAGTACCTTTCCTTGTAGATGCTTTCTTGATTGCATTTTGTAAGTATTCTCCTGAGGCACGCTTGAGCTTTTTCAAATGAGTTTCCAAGTAAATCTGCAGAGTTTATGAGAGGTAATCTGACTTGGTAACGTCCATGAGTATCTCTCGTGTGAGTTTCAACAAAGTGTTGTTCACACAATGCTTCTTCCTTGTTGAGTTTGACTTCAGACGCTGACGGTGGTTCTTCTTGAACCCAAAAGCGTGTGAGTAGTTCCTGCAAATCTTCAGTGTTGAGTGAGGCCGTTGTATGATGGACTACCTTGGATTGCACAGCTGAGTTTGATGGACCTATTAGCAGCCAGCCGAAAATTGACAATTGTGCGACAGGTTCAATCGCACTCCTCTTTACTAGGTTCGGTTTGATGATTTGGCCGTAATAGTCCGCTCCGATAAGTGCATCTACTGGTTGAGGTTTCCAGAATGTCGGATCAGCCAAGTTGAGTTTCTCTGTATGTTGCCACTGACGTTGCTCACATTCTTCTGATGGTAATAGTGTTGAGACTTGGCGTATAATATGAGCTGTGATCCGAAACGTGAGATTTTTGTAGATGGTGCGTAAGGTGAGTTGAGCCTTTCCAAGAGTTTGAGTTGAGTGCGTGCCGCCAACTCCAAGGATTGGTATAGTTGAGTGTTGCCGCTTAATGTTGAGTAAATCCACAGAATCCTTGGAGATGAATGAGAGTTCCGAGCCTGAGTCAATGAGTATTCTTAATTTATGAGATGTCACCGGTGAGTCGTACCATGCCAATGCAGTTGCAAGTAAAGTGAGTTGAGGAATTGAGTAATCATGTTGAGTTTGACCGTGATGTAAGATGATTGCACCGTTGTCCTAAACTTGAGTTGAACCGCTTGAAGAGATGGTTTGAGTTTTGCCATTTGGATCTCGTGGCACATGAATCATGGTGTTGTGATTTCCGTTACAATTCCTGCACTTGTATTGTGACTTGCAATTCTTCGCTGAGTGAAGGCCGAGGCAGTTGTAGCACAGTGGCCTTTCCATTACAAATTTTCTCCGCTGTTGTTCATTCAGCAGTTTGAACTTTGGACAAGCCACAATAAAATGCGAGTCACCACAATATGTGCATGGATGTTGTGAAATCCTCGTTGAGTGTGTCACCTTATGTGAGTCTTGCCGTGGTTGAGTTGGACTGATGACGCGAAGACTCCTTGATGGTTTTGAGGTTTGAGTGATAGTAGGCTTCTGAGTGGATGTTGGTGAATCAGCTGCTATTTCCAAAGCACGCACCCGCGTGATCAGGAAGGACTCAAATTCCTCAAACGTTGGCAGCTCAGTGTTGGAAACGCGAGAAGTCTCCCATGCTTCTCGAGTTGACCTGTCAATTAGCTTTGACAGGCGATGAGCTAATATACAATCTCCTAGCTGCTCTTGCGGTACCAACATGTGGAGTGATTTTCTAATTTTTGATATCTCCGAGATCAATGTGTTGAGTGTGGCCGGGTTTTTGGAGGGAACAGCAGTCAATTCGGATAAATGATCAAGCTGATCATTTAATAATACCCGTTTATTTTCAAACCTCGTCACTAGTGTAGTCCATGCGGGTGTTAGTGACTCATCACTGAGTGAAAATCCTTGTATTAGTGTGAGTGGTGTTCCGCTGAGAGAGCTGCGCAGGTAGTGTAGCTTCTCATAATTCTTGAGTCCAGGCCGATTAAGAATTAAACCAGAGAACATTTCCTTGTAAGAAGGCCACTCCGTGTATGTTCCATTGAATGTGGGCAGCTTTATTTCTGGCAGCTTGCTTAAATGAGTATGTTGAGTTTCTCCGATGATTGGCTGAGTGATATGATGCTTGGACTTCCAGTTTGTCTCCAAACTGCTAACCTCGAACACAATAGTATGGTATGATTCATGGATTGACTTGTGAAATGCTGACTTGAAGTAGTCGTTGTCTGCGAAGGCTGCTGGACAACTTGCTTCGATGACAGCATGATCCTTTTTATATAAGGAGTATAACTCCTTAGCATCCTGCTTCCAAGCCAGTATCACTGGAAGAGTGGCAGTTTCCTTCCTAATCCTGATGTACGCAATAATTCGTTCCAATGAATCAAGCCGCAGGTACTGAGAGTTCACCTTGCAGAGAAAAGAAGCCGGAATTGACCCTGGAGACTTTGAACGAGTCCTGACATGGGTGTCAACCACAGTGAGTCCAGGCACATTGAGTTGGCAGCTGCCAGTCCGCTTAGCTGCCTCCTTCATTTCAGCGGAGGTGCTTGGAGTCGCAGAATCCTCCTTCTCCTTCTGGATGTCGTCTTCTTTGTCAGAGGCGGAAGAATCATTATGCTTCTCCAAGTCCTTGACTTCATCCTTGGTGGTCGGCATTGTCGAGTCCTGTTGAGTTTTTCACAAATGAGTATTTATTCACTGGCTCGATTCACACCACAGCATGTATATCCGGCTAGAAGGACCAAAATGTTTGAGAATTCCATAAGTTTAAATGAGTAACATGCTGTGGGTGATGAAATAAGTTGAGTCGAACACAATTTATATATAACATGAAGTTTATATATAAATTGTGTTCGACTCAACTTATTTCATCACCCACAGCATGTTACTCATTTAAACTTATGGAATTCTCAAACACTAAGAACTCCTCTGAAACATCTTGACGTCTTTCACCGTAAGAAATTTCTCATATAATCTAAAAAAAAAAAAAATAAAAAATCAACACAAAGTGTCAATGTTCATTCTTATAATCAACATTTTATATTTTAAAAATAGATATTTAGTCATTTAATATGTATCTGATTATTTTGATTATTGATATACACAAGAAATCTTGTAGTTATCTGAATCTTGTGTAGAAAAATATTTACGGAGAAATCCTCTGAAACATTTTGACGTCTCCCACCGTGAGAAAATTATAAAATTAGATTAACTGAGTACTTTTATTCGTTGAAATTTTCACAACAATAACACATCATTTTTGCTTTTTTCTGTATTTTAATGTTCATTTGGCATAATTTTTTAATTCGTGGTTAAGTAAATATGGACAAGAGCACAGCACTAATATCGACTCAGTTTCTTGAAGTACATAGACAAAAAATGCTTTTTCTTAACCAAGGCTCTAACGTCACATTATTTTAAATTCTGATTTTAAGTAGAGGTTTTAAATTTGATATAAACACTTCATTTAACACATCATACCGCTACTTTATTTCATTTATTATACAAAACATTTTATTATATCTAATCTGAAAACTTGCACTGACTTCACTATAATTATATTATAGATATATGTCTTGAAAAATATTGTGTCGTAAATAATAATATATTTGCCCGCTCTTCCATAGTAATATTGGTTTGGTTTTTCTATTTTGAATAGTACGTGTCTGTTCTTGTATTAAAATAACTTTTTCTTGTCCATTAATAATAACTCCCAGGGTCATGAGGGCACTCGTTCATTTTTGTTAATTCAAAATTAAATTTTTCAGACAGTACACAATTAGAACTCCTCAACATTATTGGCTATAATTATATATATCTTCAAAATGACTCGAAAAAAATCTTCTGGTATAATATCTGTAAAAATAAAAAATCTCACAAAGTATCAAGTTTAAAAAAATGATTTTAGCCATTTAACATTTAGCTAGTAAGAACTTACCCTAGTGGAAACTTAATTTGCTCAAAATAGTTTAAAACAATTCGTCACTGTTCAAATCTATTTAAAATTGTTTAAAACTGTTCAAAACCATTTAAAACTGTTTATTAGTGTGAATTTCTGGACGTTTAAAACAGTTCTAAACAGTTATGAACAGTTTTAAACAGTTTTGAACACTTTTGAACTTTTTTAAACATTTACGAACAATTTAGAACTGTTTTGAACTTTTGTATTAAAATATTATTAATTAATAAGAATTTATTTAAAACACTTTAAAATAATTTTGAACAGTTATGAACTGTTTTAAACAGTTTTAAATGGTTTTGAACATTTATGAACTGTTTATATATGAACTAGGGCCCTAGTGGAAATTTTATTTGGGCAAAACGGTTTAAAACAATTCGTAACTGTTCAAATCTGTTTAAAACTGTTTATTAGTGTGAATTTTTGGACGTTTAAAACAGTTCTAAACAGTTATGAACAACTTTGAACAGTTTTGAACAATTTTTAATTTTTGTATTGAAAATGTACTGATCAGACATTTATTTGATCAGTTTAAAACAGTCTTAAATAGTTATGAACAATTTTAAACAGTTTTAAATAATTCAGAATTATTGTATTTAAAATGTACTGATCATCAGGAAATTATTTGAAATAGTTTAAAACAGTTTTGAACATTTTACAGCAGTTTTGAGCAAATTAAATTTCCAGTAAGGAAGCGACTTTTCGTGTAATATACACCGATAGATGGAGCCCCCTTTTCCACTTGGGTAAAAGGTGGCTGTGTCTATAAACCTTTGGCCGCTACCATCCTGCGGCAGGTGTCTGATGACGGCTACTAGATCATCACTGATGAGTCCAATCTAGTAGCCTGGACGAAACACCTTTGATAAATTTCTTTGACTACAATAAGACATTGACTTATTGTTTTTCGTATTTTTTGATAATTTTTTTATTCGGGCCTTTAACTAAAAGGACACTTGCGAAAATTTTTGCCTGCAATACACATTAGCTGCATTTACTTACATATAGAAGATCTACAGGCATTAGCTTCACTAAATTCATACTTGATGCGGTGTTTGTGTGAAAAATACACCGATAGATGGAGCCCCCTTTTCCACTTGGGAAAAAGGTGGCTGTGTCTATAAACCTTTGGCCGCTACCATCCTGCGGTAGGTGTCTGATGACGGCTACTAGATCATCACTGATGAGTCCAATCTAGTAGCCTGGGCGAAACAGCTTTGATAAATTTCTTTGACTACAATAAGACATTGACTTATTGTTTTTCGTATTTTTTGATAATTTTTTTATTCGGGCCTTTAACTAAAAGGACACTTGCGAAAATGTTTGCCTGCAATACACATTAGCTGCATTTACTCACATATAACAGATCTACAGGCATTAGCTTCACTAAATTCATACTTGATGCGGTGTTTGTGTGAAAAATACACCCATAGATGGAGCCCCCTTTTCCACTTGGGAAAAAGGTGGCTGTGTCTATAAACCTTTGGCCGCTACCATCCTGCGGTAGGTGTCCGATGACGGCTACTAGATCATCACTGATGAGTCCAATCTAGTAGCCTGCACGAAACACCTTTGATAAATTTCTTTGACTACAATAAGACATTGACTTATTGTTTTTCGTATTTTTTGATAATTTTTTTATTCGGGCCTTTAACTAAAAGGACACTTGCGAAAATTTTTGCCTGCAATACACATTAGCTGCATTTACTCATATATAAAACTCATAATACGTAGAACTACAGATTTTCAAGAAAATTTTGAGAATCCGAATCAAAACATTCTAATTAACATACACATTTCTCTTAATCTACAAAAATCTCTTCGGTTTTGTAAAAACCGATCATCCTGTGATCTACGAATAGCTATTCTGTTTTTTTTCTCTCTTCTCATACTCCTTTTTTTTGCAATTTTCCCGCTTCTAATAAATTTTATTTTGGTAGTTTCCAAACATATCTCTATAGTTTAAATAATAAATATTTGAAGTTTTCTCTTACGAACCCTGACTTTGAGTTAAACTATTCACCATAAATTAAAATCTTAAGCAAAACTCTTAAAAACATAGAAAAATTTTCTGTAGTTGCTTACATACTAAAAGTAACTATGGTTTATAAATCTTTTTTTTTTTTATACAGATAAAAATAAAATAAATTAAAGATCATTAACGAATTCATAAGATATTTTCTCAATACAAGCAAAAATAAAAGTTCTTTACGAATCTTAATTTAATTAATAAACATATTGAAATCACGATAAATTTTCGAATAAAACAAGTATAAGGACATTTAAATATACACTTCATCTAACAAATGAATGATGAATCGAGGATTGCATTGAAGAGTCTTTCTCTGAATAAATAAAATACATATGTACAAAACGCAAAGGAGACTATTGAAATGAAAAAATTAATTGGTAAAACTCATCTGAAAACTACTAAATGATCCAGAAATTGGAACTTCAGTATTCGGAAAAACATTTTAACCCTGCGATTTCCATTAGGTTGGTCACCACCTAAACAAGTTAACAATAGCGCACAGCGCCCTTATACTCTAGAGACTACACCAGAAACTGAATAAGACTCTGAAGAACCCTCTGAAGAATCCGAAGAAGTCATAGTAGTATGTCAAGAAATAAAATCCTTGGACATCATACCTCTGAAATTATTTTATCCAATAAATCTACGTAATCCAGAACCCAAGATTGTGGATTCATCAGCCCTGACTAAATTGTTGCTCGATTTCGGCCGAATTGACATAAACAATGTTAAACAAACAAAAGCAGACCAGGGTGAAGTAACAATTACTCCCAACGGGAAACATAAAATACTTAGTGCAATTCTTTTAAAGAAACACTTTGAAGAATTTTCACAACAAGACCTGTATACAGTGCTTAAGAACGTAGGAGATGTTATAAAACGTTATAAACTAAAAACTTTGCGATTATCAAAACAACGTGATTTGACAGACAAAATGCCCTTTTAAACCTTCTCAGACATATTAAAAGAAACTCTGAAGGATTGTGAATGCCACATTTCTATTTGTTATGGTATAACCACCATCCCCCCCGACGACATAAGAAATAAAATCATAGAAGAAAACCACGATAGCGTCATCGGAGGTCACAGAGGTATAACTATAACTTACAGAAGGATTAGAGAAAAATACTTTTGGCAAGGTATGAAGCAAGAAATCACTGAATACCTACGCAATTACACCAAATGTCAAGAATTAGAACTAGTAAGCATCAAAAACCGAGAACCAATGATCATCACTGATACCCCTATAGAACCACTCGCAAAAATCTCCATAGACACCGTAGGACCTCTACCTATCACAGCTGATGGTTACAAACACATCCTCACCATACAGGATAACTTAACGAAATATTGTATAGCTATCGCCATACCCAACATTCAAGCTGAAACAATAGCTGACGCCTTAGCTAGACACGTCATAATCATTTATGGATCACCACAAACAATACTCTCCGATAAAGCACCCGGACTAATTGGCAAAGTCATGCAACAATTATGAAGAATATTTAAAATAAACCAACTCACCACTTCCGGCTACCACCCACAATCTAATGGTGCTTTGGAAAGAAGCCATTTAGTACTAACAGAATATATTCGCCAATACATTGAAAAATATGAAGATTGGGATAAAATTTTACCATTCGCCACCTTCTCATACAACACAAGTGTACACGAATCTACAAATTTCATACCATTTGAACTAATCTTTGGAAAATCCGCAAGAGCACCTAGCTCACTTCCAACAGACAAACTAGAGACATATATAAACTACATGCAAGAACTTATCATCCGAATGGATGATACGAAACGAATCGCTACTAATAACTTAATAAAATCAAAACATAGGACCAAGCGATACTATGACAAGAAGGTCAAAACCCGTTCATACTCCCCCGGCAACCTAATATATGTACTCAAAGAACCCAGGAAAAATAAACTAGATAGAACCTACATAGGACCTTACAAAATAATAGAAATATTAGAAAAACATAAACTCGTTCTAGAAACAGATACTAACAAGCGTATACTCAAACATATGGATAAAGTAAAACCAGTATATCGTCGATCTGTTTCAGATGATCCTTACTCTTCTGATGGTAATAGTAGTACCAATTAACTGCGGACAAACACATCAAGTACAATCACTAAACCCCAATCCAGGAATATATTACGAAAGACTACAAGATATACACTACACCGAAACGGACTGGAAGATAATCGTATATATAAATATAAAACTCCTGCATTACAATGCCCTGCATTTTACCAGGACCTTAAAAAAATTACGCGATTCTTGTGTACGAAGACAAAGCTACCCCGAACTATGTGACTCACTAGTAAAAAGAATATACTTTATTGAAGAAATAAATAAAACTACTAAGAAACTGTACAACAACCTTATTGATTCTATGAAGGAAGTAGAAGAATCGGAAACGATTCCTACCCCTAAGGCTTCAACAATCAAAAGGAGCGCCCCATTCGGATTTATAGGAAGCATAAGCCGAACACTTTTTGGAACACTCAATGAAAATGATGGGGAATATTACAACGAAAAAATAGAAGAATTATTGAAGGGAGAAACAACCCTTGCCAAACTTGCAAAAGAAGAGACTCACATAGTCTAACATCAACTCGCCTCGATAAACAAAGAATTAGCTGAAATGAAAACATCCATTAACCAGAGCCTGGAGACATATGAACGAAAAATAGTAGAAATGAACGATATAAGCAATAAATGGTACTATTTCGAAATAACTAGGCATTTTACAGAAACAACAAATGCCATTGAGACTGCTCTACATTTGTATAAGGACACATTTCAATCCTTAACACAAGCAATTCATTCCGCTCGTCTCGGTCACCTCCACCCATCATTATTATCAACTACCAGCTTACAGAACATAATTCGTCAAATTACTGACATGCACCCTGGATACGAAATTCCCATACCCATCATGCATGCAAGGACCGACAAATTGTCAGAAGTTGCCTCAGTTAAACTAGGATACAGGGACAACAATTTCTTAGCCGAAATTCGTATCCCACTGCTAAATAAATTTGCAACGGAAGTCTACCGAATGCATCCAGTACCTATACCTCAACAACACCAAACCATTTAATATCAGCTTATATACAACCTCAAGCACCATACATATCTCTTAGCCACGATAAACGCTCATACAGTTTCCTCACACAAAATAATTTGAATCAGTGCAAACACACCTTCCACTACAGAATTTGTACACACAACCAACCCATTCATGAAGCCGACGATAGTACAGCCTGCGAGTATCTCCTATTAAATCAACCAAGTGAACATAACATAAAAAAATGTAAAGTAAAACTATTACCAACTTTTAAACCTTACTGGATCCATCTGACTCCTTAGATGGATGGTTATTCTCAGTACACAATCCAAGCACCTTACAAGTTTTGTGCCCTGGAGAACAACACAACTTAACAACAATCTCCGGAATAGGTATCGTACAATTGAAACCAAGATGTTTCGCCAGGCACGAACACACAACAATGGTCGGAATGAAAACAATAGGCTACTCTTGCGAATTCATATACATACCACAAATTAAACTTAATGTAACAAACATAGACAAACAATTCTTTATAAAATATCAGAGTTTAAACAAAACCCTGATTATACCTAGAATCATAGGAAAACCAAACCCCGAAAACCTCAAAACTGGTCTTACTCTAGATTCAATACAAGATCAATACGAAACATTCCTTGTAAACCAATCAGAAGTAACATTACGATCGCACCTACTATACAGTACTATTGGATCCTACATAATTGGAACTATTATAATAGTATTTATAATAGTTAACTGTGTGAAATATTTCAAATGCATACCATGGACAAAGAAAGAGGAACCAAAGCCTGCAACTCGTTCCAATAGTTACCAATTTGACACCTTACGACCAATAAATGTAACCGACCATCCACCTCATGCATTTGGCACCTTCTCCGGTCTAAGAGACATCGACGGAACCGAACAAGTTCCAGACCACTCAGAAGAAAGCGATAACTAAAAAAAAAAAAAAAAAAAAAAAAAAAAAAAATTAATAGGGTGTGGTGCATAAATACTTTAAAGATTTATGAATTATAAGTAATACCTAAGTACATATAAGTCACGGTAATAATTCTTAGGCAAGCCTCATTTTTTTTTTTTTGCCAACAGGAAGACATGATCGCTTTACTCTTCCTGTTTCACGTAACAGCTGTTATGGCCCAGCCACAAATCACGTTACCACCCAAAAAACCCGGCCTATACTTCGAATACATAGGTAACTTGTCATTACAAACAAATCGCTACACCGTTATCACCGAAATCAACCTTCAGGACATCATTATAGACACACACATCACATACGATCATATCTTACGTATAGCTCGTACTTGTGCAGATGATATACAATGCGAAACCAAGACGACCACACTTAACACTTAAAAGAAAATATACATCAGTCATCAGAATACTACAACAAATTCTCAACCTTACGGAACCTATTCCGCCCCACCAACACAATAGAGAAGCTTATAATATTGATAATGGATTGAGCGAAAAATTGAAGATTATTCAAGAACTACGGAAATACGCAATCGATACACCTAGCTCCGGTGTGCACATAGAATGGAACCTAATAGAAGCTTCTATCGACGCACAAACTGAAGCAGGCGCAGCAATAGTCGAAGTTATAAAATCATTCTTAGATAAGAGGATTAGTCCCCAACTAATAGCTTCCAACTTTTTAACAAATCTGAAGAAACTAATAAACGAACAGAAACCGAACGCAAAACTCCCAGATATAAACATCCACTCATTAGACATTAAGAAGGTTGCCGACATAGATATCTTCAAAAGCAAGGGTATAATCACCTTCAAAATCAAAATTTTGCTATACTCCACCGCCGAATTTCAACTTTATCGCATACATCCAGTACTTGCACCTCAAGGAAATAAAGTATCAGCAACAATTGAGACTATAAACCATTTCATAGCCCAAAACCGAAACGAAACCCAACACATCTTGCTAAAGACAATAGAAAAGTGTCTTCAATAAGACCAAACTATTTACTGCAACCAACCGATACCACTTCATACCACAGCCACATGTGAGTCTCAAATATTACAAAACTCAACAATAATCAATTGGGATCTCTGCAACATCCAGGACAAAATACAAACACAAACACAGTGGATACACCTTCAAGTAACCAACGAATGGTTATTCTCCGCGCCACATATCAAGAAGATCGAAGTAAGATGCAACCAACAACAACCATCAAAACTATCGCTCCACGAATTTGGAATCCTCCAAACGAACCCAAACTGTGAGATCATCACTCCGGACATGATATTACCATATCATACGGAACCAAAGACTATCAAAGCCCACTTCAAATGTAATATACAACTAAGAGTGCCAACCACAACGCTACTGGAGAGCACACAAAGCAGCATCACAACCATTCCAATCGTACTTTACACACTCATTGTCATTCTCCTACTACTCGCTACCTCATACATTATCTTCGTTATTCATAACAAATACAACATACACTCAGCTACATCATCCGACTCTATTTATACATATACGGTATTAGATACATTGGACAAAAGTAATACTTCACCTACCAAAACCGCTACCATCTCCACGCAAACTGAATTAAAGCCTAAAACTGTGTCTTTTGACTCATCCCAAAAATATCAACTCAGCCCATCTACCACTCTTCGCCTCCCCGAACTAAAACCCTTACCTTCATTTGATGAACTTTTACAATCATGTACATCTATCGACTTTGAACCAAAAACCAATATTATTAATGAATCTTCATAAATTACTAATGGGAAAATAATTAACGCTTAGGTGATGGTCCTTAATAACTAATAATTACTAATAACTAATTAACTAAAATATATATATATAATAATATGCATAGTAACAATGATCAGGGAAATATACATGTACCAATTTAAATTTTCACAAATGCCATCTGCATTTATTTACGATATGCATGCGCAAATAGTATTGTAATAGTAATAAGTAACTTATATAGATATTATACTTTTCCTATAGATGTACGTTCCTGTAGAAATTATTATCGTAGCAGTAGTATTAGCAATGAAGAACGTAGCATCCTCTGCCCCTCCCTACACCCTCAACGAGTTCAACGAGTATCTTCCAGGAATCTACTTCGAATACATCACTCCAATACATACCAAGATTGATCATTGGAAACTCACGATCACCATTGATCTCAAGACAATTCAGCCACCCACTTCTTACTATACCCAGATAACAGATATACAAAAGGAATCTCCAGGTTCACCAATAGATTGCGAAACACAGCTAATGCGTTCCAAATCATTATTCAGGAAATTAGACAACATTAGGAACCGATTCAAATCAATAGATTATTTGCTACCAGAAACCACCAACTTCGATATGAGTAGTGAAATCTCTGCACCCTCTGTGGATTCTCTCCCAGCCTTGGATAGAGAAAACCAAATAGCAAACCTCCAGAAGGAAGTTATCACTCATTTTGAATCCGCTACTTATGAAGCTCGTATACTCGGCAAAAATAATGCCATAGACATCTTCAAGGCAGTTTAAACGTAGACTGTGGCTATCGAAAACCTCATGGATTTCTATTCCCGAGCCTACGAAGACACTATTAGCATACTTCGAAGTGCCTTGAAGGGATACGCCAGTCCATACCTCCTCGACACCAAAATCCTAGAGCAAGCAGTGAACCACATCAACCATCGACATCCAGACAGTAAAATTCCGACCACAGGATCAACCACAGAAGAAATCAGGCAACTTATCCCCACTACTGTTGGAAGAAAGGATTCCAGAATCATCATTAATTTGAACTTTCCCCTATACTCAGTGAATTACTACCACCTGTATAGAATGCATCCTATTGCAGTACCTCAAGGAAACTTAAGCTCTGCCTTTATCAGACCACCAAAAGAATACATAATGATCGCCCAAGGACAACACAACCACACCTTCCTCTCAAACGAAGACCTTCATGATTGCATAAACGGACCCGGTAAATGGTACTGTCTGCCTCCAGCCACATTGCAATCGACCTCTTGCGAAGTACAACTTCTCATGGATTCAACCGAACTAAACCTCACAACCTGCAACATAGGAAATAAAAACCACGACACAACCGAATGGACTTACCTCCAAGAGAGCGACGAATGGATATATTCCGCATATGCAGCTGACGAATTAACGATCCATTGCCATCCTGATTATACAGAAAAGGTAAAAATCACCAGGATTGGCATAATAAAACTTGCAAGAAGTTGCATGGCCATTAACCATAACACCATCCTTAAACCAAGAAATAACAACCAGAAATTGGGATATGTTTATTCCTTTTCTGCTCCCATCAACCTAACACGGACCCAACGAACATCAATGAAGACTTCAAGAATTAATGAAGATATCAACCCAAGACTGGACCGACTAGATAATCTCCTTCTAATATTATATTGGATATGGCCATTATCCATAGGAATTAGCGTGATCGGAACAGCAGTAGTCACGCACTTCACCTATAAACGGCAAATGATCCCGTGTAATAACGCCGTAACATATACAGTTATGGATGATGTCGACCCAATCACCCTTCATCAATATTCACAAACAGATACGATATATAGAACAAGGAAAACGCAGACTTCTCTACGGATGATACCGGACGAACCAACGTACTCCTCCCCATCTCCTCTCAAGAAAGTCCACTATTCGCCTCCTATAACTTTCGATTTTTCCCAAAATCAATCCTCCACCTCTGCACCCCCTACCCCAAGTTCTATCAGGTTTAACCTGGACGCTCATAGGATTCAGGAAAAGAATACTAATATTAACTGTTCTCCCGGATCTTCTTCCAGATGAACCAAAATCTTACCGATGATCAGCTTATTCTCCTCAAGCGACTAGGATTTATGTATGGTTGGATACCATGTCATCTGCGCTGGCCTACCAACTCTGATACCACAGCCAGTTGTAATCGATGTCGCAAGCTTCGTACTCAACCTGCACCACGTACCTTCACTTACCATAGAGACAGATTCCCAGTGCACATCACACCGGATGAAGAGAATCAACTCTTTGACGCCTAAGAACCGCACCAAATGGACGGTCTAAGCAACCACTACTTGGTCGTGGAAACAGAAGAAGCAGATGGACACTAGGTCATCGAAAAGAAAAAAAAAGAGAACAGAGCTACCCGTTTCCTTCCCTACCAATTCTTCCTTCAAATCTTCTTCCAGATGAACCCCAATCTAACCGACGATCAACCTATTTTCCTCAGGCAACTAGGATTCATGTATGCTAAGGTACCATGTCATCTTCGTTGGCCCACCAATTTCGGATCAACAGCTACATGTGACAACTGTCATAAACCGTGGACTCAACCTCCCCAACGTTATTTTACGTACTGGGATAGGATTAAAGTCCGTAACACCCGACGGGGATAACCAACTACTTGACACCCTGGAACCGAACAAGATGAATACCCTAAGCGAGCACTACTCTCTCATGAATCTAGAAAAGTTGATCCTGAAAATGATTAGGAACAAGGAAATAAGGAAGAAAAAGAAGAAAAATGCTAAACACTAAAAGAACTATCGATTTCCTCCCCTTCCTACCCCAAACCTTTGACCCTTCCGTAGATGTCGTCTAGTGGTTTTCTTGTCTTACTATGTTATCTTATAAGATCTTCGCGCATACTATGTTCATTGCAGATGCTCAACACAGAGAACAAACTGGCAATCCTAGAACTCCTCGGGCTCTCACCAGCCCTTATAGACTATCATCATCAAAAACCCCGCATTATGACATTGAAGTACCCGAATCCGTGCTACTATCTATGCAACGCTGATATGGAACTCCAAGGAAACTTCTGATTTTCCACACCGGATACATCAAGCCGTTTAGCATCTACCTAGAGTTGAGACACCTCTTCTACCCTGAAGATATGATCCGTCTAGCCAACTGCTTAACTCTCACCAAATAATCACCATCAAGAACCCGTAACCACCGCTATAATTAATTAATGATAACAACTACTGTTACCTATCTACAAGTCTACCTTTAGATATAAGCTAGTTTAGTTATAAATACATTTATATTGTGAAAGATTTCTCGAAATCCACCGAAATACGACCTTAAACCCATCGAGGACGATGAACCTTTCTAAGCAGGGAGGTATGACGTCAAATTAAAATTTTTCCTTTATTTCTTTCTCTTTTGGTCATATTCTTTTTGATTTCGAGAACTCTTAAATAAAAATATACCTAAATGTTACTCGCAATTACGTCATCATCCGATCGTCGGATGATGCCTCAATCTACTAGTTTTAATTAATTGATTGTTTACACAGTTGTGTATACCATCTGATGGAGACGTTCAAAATACATTTTTTTTTAGCACGCGCTGTCGCGCGATGCATATACCTCTATCAGAGGGTAAACACACGTGCCTTATTCTTTTGAATTCTTCTAGAAATACTCGCGCTTAATTAAATATTTTTCGCAATCGAAACATCATCCGATCACCGAATGATGGCTCGATTAATTGCTTTTTACCGATATTGTTTACACAGTTGTGTATACCATTTAATAGAGACGTATTTATGAAGTATATTTTTCGGGTTTTTCCCACCACGCGCTCTCGCGTGATGCGTATGACTCTATTGAAGGGTAAACACAGGTGTTCTCGTTTTTATAATATTTAGTATAAAAGGGCTTACAAAATGCTCCTCAGCGCTCTACAGTCCAAGATAGTCCGCGATACGCAACTCAGCTCAGGCTCGAGACCCCTCGTTAAAGGTCTACCGACGGAACAGTAGTCCGCAATACGCTACTCCCGCTAGGTAAATAATTCTATAAATTATCTTTCATAAAAGACGCTTGCTACGAGTAGACGAAAGTCAACTCAAATGCAGCTCCGTTTCCGGGTCAAAATATATTGTAAAGGTGCCAGCTGCACCTCGGCTTTTACTTACATAAATTTGTACCAGACTCCCTCACCTTAAGGGATCGTCAGTTTAGCTTCTACTCTCGCCGAGTACAGTCCAAATATTTCACATAAGTGTCGTGTATATCTAAATTCAGTGAAATAATAAAATCAATTTTTCCAAACGACAAATCGTATTTAACTAGTTGTCCACCACTCCTCGCTCCAACTATAAAAACCTTGTAATATACCAATCAACTGAAGGAAGGACGCAGATAAGAAAGGTAAGAATCATATTACTTATCCTTAACACTTTTCCGCAAAAACGATTCTCGAGTCGTTCGACAAACACCATCCTCTTGACGCCTTCTCACCACGCTATTCACTTCTCGTCAGCGCAAACCGCTAGGCGTTGAACGAGACTGTCACATCTTCCGCGTTAACGATTATTTCACAATTTTAATTTAACAAAGGAAATTCTGAATTAGCGACACGCGAACGTGACATTTGATATCTCCCTATACTATTGAAGGATTCGAAATTATACGCAAAAATTAAAGATCAAATATTGATGTAATAGTTCAGTAAAAAAAAAAATTGATTCTTAATTTTTTTTAAACCATTTTTTTCACTTATCACGTGAGTACTCACGTGATTACTTACGTGAGAATATCGTCGAAAACCTCACGTGAGAACTCACGCGCGTTCTCACGTGAGTACTCACGTGATTTTTTTAAATAGGGTAATTATTATTTTCTCTTAAAAAGTTGTGAAATCTATCTCAAAAAACATTTTACAAAAGTTTAAACTAAGGCAAGTATTAGTGTTTCGCTCATCCTTCCTCTCTCTCCCATCCTCTCTTTCTCCACCTGTTTCTCTCGCCCTCTCTCTCTCTCTCGTCCTCTCTTTCCCTCCCCTCTCTATCTCCCTCTCTCCCTCTCTCTCTCAACATCTGTCAAACTCAATACCAAAAACTTTAATGAGGGCTTTAATGTTTTTTTTTAAACAATCAACACGTTTTTTAAAAGCTAATTTTTAAGTATGTTCTAACAACACAATTTCTCTAGTCCTTTTAATTCTTCTAGTCTCGTCTATTCAAGAAGCACTCTTTACAAATGGGAATAACTTTTTTCATGACTGTACAAATAATAATATTGTCAATATAAACCTTTCTATGAAAGTATAAAATAAGGCAAGTATAGACGTTTTTTCTACATAATCTATAAAAAAACAACCCAATCTGTCTAGACCTTTTATATATTCGAATCTCATCTATTCAATAAGCGCTCTCTATAAATGGTAATCATTTTTTTCATGATTGTACAAATAATAATAATATTGTTAATACAAAACTTTCTGCGAAAGTATAAAATAAAGCAAGTATAGACGTTTTTTCTGTATAATATATCTATAAAATAATAATATTTATGATTTTGTAAAAGAAATCATAAAATACCAGTGAAAAAGTCTTTCACTTCTTTGAGTCATTGTATGCTGAACAAATTATATGTAGGTAAGTACATTCAAATTGTTCGCTGCAAATCAAACAAACGAAAGTTGTGAAATCAATTATCAATAGTCAAGTAATGCAAACAACTCTCGGAAACTACTGTATGACTGTTCTCAGAAATGTATTCAAATTTGATCATCTTTCTATACAAATTAAACACAAGAAAGTACTGAAATCAATTTATTGTAGTCAAGTACCCATAAGATAACTTGACTGACATAATAGAACTTTTCGTACCTTGCGTGTAAAATTACATTTTATGCCCACGTTGTAACTTCAAAAATATTCAGCGAGTGGGCATAAAGTATTACTTAACGCCTCAGAGGCGTAATAGCTCACATATTCCTATATACAAAACCTTATAGAACCTACGCACTTTACCCCCGTGTAGGTGAAAATTATTTTATGACTATTATGCTTTCTTTCATTTCTAAAATTCATAAGAATTTTTTCAGATATTAACGAAAAATCAAAGTTTTAAACTTTCTATAATATATTACACTTCTTGGGAGAAGACAAGAGAAGTCTAGAGCTGCTCTAGCAGGGGTGGCTCTCCAATCTCCTACACATACTTGGCGGACCCGACGATTTGCAGTTCAAGGTATAGACATGGTCATTTTCATATATAAAGATCAGATAAAATGTATGGGTTGCATTTACATATTAAATACTGATCCATGAATGTATCGCTCTGTTTTTAAATAGAAATTGCAAATCCGCGTGAAAATATCATATGAGATCTCATATATGTGAATATCGTATATCAGATCTCATATGAGATTTCATGAGATCCCATAATATATAAAATTGCAGATAAAATTATATCTAGATATATATATGTGTGTGTGCGTGCGTGCGTGTGTGCGTGCGTATGTGTGTGTGTGTGTGCGTGTGTGTGTGTGTGTGTGTGTGTGTGTGTGTGTGTGTGTGTAATCTCATATGAGATCTGATGGCTGAAATACTGACATGAGATCGTATACGATATTTACACACGGGAAAAGGATAAAAAATAGATGGCTTATAAAATGGTTAGTAAAATCTAAAGCATTTTTGAGTAGATTTTTTAGTACATTTTGTATGCATTTTTATTTCATTCCTTTTAAAAACGACGGATACAAGGAAAAATATTTTGGCTAATGTAAGTAAATCATGAGATTCTGCACATATGTAGGGATGATATATTTGAAAATTATCAATTAAAAATTAGAGTCATTGTAATTATTTATTAATTATAGTGGACTTATATAGGTATAAACATTTTTAATGAATGGATTCAAAAATTTAGAATTCTACATTTACAAAGCCCACCGGTAAACTGCAAACCGTCGGGCCCGCCAAGTATGTGTGGGAGATTAGAGAACCACCCCTGCTAGAGCAGCTCTAGACTTCTCTTGTCTTCTCCCAAGATGCGTAATATTATAGAAAGTTTAAAACTTTGACTTTTCGTTAATATCTGAAAAAATTCTTATGAATTTTAGAAAGGAAAAGAAAGCATAATAGTCATAAAATGATTTTCACCTACACGGGGGTAAAGTACGTAGGTTCTATAACGTTTTGTATGTAGGAGTATGTGAGCTATTGCGCCTCTTAGGTGTTAAGTAATACTTTATGCCGACTGGCTGAATATTTTTGAAGTTACAACGTGGGCATAAAATATAATTTTACATGCAAGGTACGAAAAGATCTATTATGTCAGTCAAGTTATGTTATGAGTACTTGACTACAATAAATTGATTTCAGTACTTTCTTGTGTTTAATTTGTATAGAAAGATGATCAAATTTGAATACATTTCTGAGAACAGTCATACAGTAGTTTCCGAGAGTTGTTTGCATTACTTGACTATTGATAATTGATTTCACAACTTTCGTTTGTTTGATTTGCAGTGAACAATTTAAATGTACTTACCTACATATAATTTGTTCAGCATACAATGACTCAAAGAAGTAAAAGACTTTTTCACTGGTATTTATTTGATTTCATTTACAAAATCATAAATATTATTAATTATTATTATTTTATAGATATTAACAAAAAAAACGTCTATACTTGCCTTATTTTATACTTTCGCAGAAAGTTTTATATTAACAATATTATTATTATTTGTACAATCATGAAAAAAATGATTACTATTTGTAGAGAGTGCTTATTGAATAGATGAGATTCGACTATATAAAAGGTCTAGACAAATTGGGTTGTTTTTTTATAGATTACGTAGAAGAAATGTCTATACTTGCCTTATTTTATACTTTCATAGAAAGTTTTATATTGACAATATTATTATTTGTACAGTCATGAAAAAAATTATACCCATTTGTAAAGAGTGCTTATTGAATAGACGAGAGTAGAAGAAATAAAAGGACTAGAGAAATTGTGTAGTTAGAATGTACTTAAAAAATTAGCTTTTAAAAAACGTGTTGATTGTTTTAAAAAAAACATTGAAGTCCTCATTAAAGTCTTTGGTATTCAGTTTGACGGATGTTGAGAGAGAGGGGGAGAGAGTATACTATACTATTATAAACCCTCATAATATTATCACACTGTGTAATTATTATTTTCTCTCAAAAAGGTGTGAAATATATCTAAAAAACAGTTTACAAAAGTTTAAACTAAGACAAGTATTAGTCTCTCCTACCATCCCTCCCTTTATTACTCTCTCTCTCTCTCTCTCTCTCTCTCTCTCTCTCTCTCTCTCTCTCTCTCTCTCTCTCTCTCTCTCTCTCTCTCTCTCTCTCTCTCTCTCTCTCTCTCTCTCTCTCTCTCTCTCTCTCTCTCTCTCTCTCTCTCTCTCTCTCTCTCTCTCTCTCTCTGTCTTCCCATCCCCTCTCTGTCCCTCTTTCTCAACTACCGTGAAACTAAGTAGAAAAACTTTAATGAGAGCTTAAATATTTTTTTAAAACGATCAACACGTTTTTTAAAAGCTATTTTTTAAGTACGTTAAATTTTATGTGTTTGAAATTCCGAACGTTCACAGTGGACGAAAAAACTAAAATTTGCGATTTACATTATAACCGGTTTAAAACCATAAAACAGGGTAGGAATGGACCAAAAACCGTGTAAAAACTAATTCTGCACTTCGCCACCCCCATAAACCACCCCCAAAACCACCCTTACAGACAAGTCAATTTTCCCATAGCGACACACACGAAAACTAAAATTCCCAAAGTCTCAATAACTTCGCTAGGAAAAATTTTGCGACTGGTACTTGAAGGAAAGGTCCCACACGACCTAAAAAAAAATTATGAACGAAATAGCTTTTCCGGACAAGCCCCCCCAGGGCGATATACAGTGATGAAAATGGGAAAAAAAATTCCCAGAGCCGCAATTACGTCGTTCGGAAAAATGTTTCGACGGTTTCTTGTAGATAACGTTCCCAAATGCTTAGAAAAAAATTATGAACGAAGTAGCTTTTCCGGAAAAGCCCCCCCAGGGCCATTTACTGTGTCTTAAACAAGAAAAAAAATTCCCAGAGCCGTAATTACGTCGTTCGGAAAAATGTTTTGACGGTTTCTTGTAGACCAAGTCCCCACATTCTTAGAAAAAAATCATGAACGAAATAGCTTTTTCGGAAAAGCCCCCCCGGGCGATATACAGTGTCGAAAACGGGAATAAAATTTCCCTGATCCGCAATTATGTCGTTCGGAAAAATGTTAAGACGGTTTCTTGTAGAACTAGTCCTCACATGCTTAGAAACAAAAATCATGAACGAAATAGCTTTTCCGGAAAAGCCCCCCCAGGGCGATATACTGTGTCTTACACGAAAAAAAATTTCCGGAGCCGCAATTACGTCGTTCGGAAAAATGTTACGACGGTTTGTTGTATACAACCTTTCCAAATGCTTAGAAAAAAATTATGAACGAAATAGCCTTTCCGGAAAAGCCCCCCCCCGCAAGGCTGTGTCTTAAACATGAAAAAAAATTCCCAGCGCCGCAATTAAGTCGTTCGAAAAAATGTTAAGATGATTTCTTGTAGAACAAGTCCCCACATGCTTAGAAAAAAATCACGAACGAAATAGCTTTTCCGGAAAAGCCCCCCCAGGGCGATATACTGTGTTGAAAACAGGAAAAAAAATTCCCAGAGCCGCAATTACGTCGTTCGGAAAAATATTTTGACGGATTCTTGTAGACCAAGTCCCCACATGCTTAGAAAAAAATCATGAACGAAATAGCTTTTGCGGAAAAGCCCCGCCAGGGCGATATACATTATCTTAAACATGATAAAAAATTCCCAGACCCGCAATTAAGTCGTGTGGAAAAATGTTAAGACGGTTTCTTGTAGAACAAGTCTCCACATGCTTAGAAAAAAATCATGAATGAATTAGCTTTTCCGGTAAAGCCCCCCCAGGGCGATATACTGTGTCTTAAAAACGAAAAAAAATTCCCAGAGCCGCAATTACGTCGTTCGGAAAAATTTTTCAACGGTTTGTTGTAGACAACCTTTCCAAATGCTTAGAAAAAAATTATGAACGGAATAACTTTTCCGGAAAAGCCCCCCCAGGGCGATATACAGTGTTGGAAACGGGAAAAAAAATTCCCAGAGCCGGAATTACGTCGTTTGGGAAAATATTTTGACGGATTCTTGTAGACCAAGTCCCCACATGCTTAGAAAAAAATCACTAACGAAATAGCTTTTCCGAAAGAGCCCCCCCAGGCCGATAAACAGTGTTGAAAACGGGAAAAAAAATTCCCAGAGCCGCAATTACTTCGTTCGGAAAAATGTTTCGACGGTTTCTTGTAGATAACCTATCCAAATGCTTAGAAAAAAATTATGAACGAAATAGCTTTTCCAGAAAAGCCCCCCAGGGCGATATACAGTGTTGAAATCGGGAAAAAAAAATTCCCAGAGCCGCAATTTCGTCGTTCGGAAAAATGTTTTGACGGATTCTAGGTGTTTGAAATTTCGAACGTTCATAGTGAACGAAAGATTTTTGCCATTTTCAAATTTAGCCGAATTTGGCTACTTAATACGTTTAAAATCGGATAATAACTGTATTTCTTCACTTCTTACTCTTGCAGTCACCAGTAAACCACACTCCAGGGAATTCTAACCAGAATTAGAAACTTTAAGTTAATATTTTGTTCATTATGAACGTTCGGAATTTCAAACACGTCGGATTCTTGTAGACCAAGTCCCCACATGCTTAGAAAAAAATCACTAACGAAATAGCTTTTCCGAAAGAGCCCCCCCAGGCCGATAAACAGTGTTGAAAACGGGAAAAAAAATTCCCAGAGCCGCAATTACTTCGTTCGGAAAAATGTTTCGACGGTTTCTTGTAGATAACCTATCCAAATGCTTAGAAAAAAATTATGAACGAAATAGCTTTTCCAGAAAAGCCCCCCAGGGCGATATACAGTGTTGAAATCGGGAAAAAAAAATTCCCAGAGCCGCAATTTCGTCGTTCGGAAAAATGTTTTGACGGATTCTAGGTGTTTGAAATTTCGAACGTTCATAGTGAACGAAAGATTTTTGCCATTTTCAAATTTAGCCGAATTTGGCTACTTAATACGTTTAAAATCGGATAATAACTGTATTTCTTCACTTCTTACTCTTGCAGTCACCAGTAAACCACACTCCAGGGAATTCTAACCAGAATTAGAAACTTTAAGTTAATATTTTGTTCATTATGAACGTTCGGAATTTCAAACACGTCGGATTCTTGTAGACCAAGTCCCCACATGCTTAGAAAAAAATCATGAACGAAATAGCTTTTCCGAAAATGCCCCCCCAGGGCGATACGCAGTGTTGAAAACGGGAAAAAAAATTCCCAGAGCCGGAATGACGTCGTTCGGAAAAATGTTTTGACGGATTCTTGTAGACCAACTCCCCACATGCTTAGAAAAAAATCATGAACGAAATAGCCTTTCCGGAAAAGCCCCCCCAGGGCGATATACTGTGTCTTAAACATGAAAAAAAATTTCCAGAGCCGCAATTACGTCGTTCGAAAAAATGTTGACGGATTCTTGAAGTCCATGTCCCCAGATGCTTAGAAAAAAATCATGAGCGAAATAGCTTTTCGGAAGAGCACCACCAGGGCGATATACTGTGTCTTAAACATTAATAAAAATTCCCAGAACCGCAATTACATCGCTCGGAAAAATGTTTCGACGGTTTCTTGTAGATAACGTTTCCAAATGCTTAGAAAAAAATTATGAACGAAATAGCTTTTCCGGAAAAGTCCCCCCAGGGCGATATACTGTGTCTTAAGTATGAAAAAAAATTCCCAGAACCGCAATTACGTCGTTGCGAAAAATGTTTTGACGGATTCTTGTAGACCAAGTCCCCACATGCTTAGAAAAAAATCATGAACCAAATAGCTTTTCCGAAAAAGCCCCCCAGGGCGATATACAGTGTTGAAAACGGGAATAAAAATTCCGAGAGCCGCAATTACCTCATTCAGAAAAATGTTTCGACGGTTTCTTGTAGATAACCTTTCCAATTGCTTTAAAAAAAATTATGAACGAAATAGCTTTTCCGGAAAAGTCCCCCCAGGGCGATATACTGTGTCTTAAACATGAAAAAAATTTCCCAGAACCGCAATTACGTCGTTGCGAAAAATGTTTTGACGGATTCTTGTAGACCAAGTCCCCACATGCTTAGAAAAAAATCACTAACGAAATAGCTTTTCCGAAAGAGCCCCCCCAGGCCGATAAACAGTGTTGAAAACGGGAATAAAAATTCCCAGAACCGCAATTACATCGCTCGGAAAAATGTTTCGACGGTTTCTTGTAGATAACGTTTCCAAATGCTTAGAAAAAAATTATGAACGAAATAGCTTTTCCGGAAAAGTCCCCCCAGGGCGATATACTGTGTCTTAAGTATGAAAAAAAATTCCCAGAACCGCAATTACGTCGTTGCGAAAAATGTTTTGACGGATTCTTGTAGACCAAGTCCCCACATGCTTAGAAAAAAATCACTAACGAAATAGCTTTTCCGAAAGAGCCCCCCCAGGCCGATAAACAGTGTTGAAAACGGGAAAAAAAATTCCCAGAGCCGCAATTACTTCGTTCGGAAAAATGTTTCGACGGTTTCTTGTAGATAACCTATCCAAATGCTTAGAAAAAAATTATGAACGAAATAGCTTTTCCGGAAAAGTCCCCCCAGGGCGATATACTGTGTCTTAAACATGAAAAAAATTTCCCAGAGCCGCAATTACGTCGTTCGGAAAAATGTTTTGACGGACTCTTGTAAACCAATTCCCCACATGCTTACACTGAAAAAAATTTGGCACTCCAGCGGACCCGATATGTACATAGCGTATGTACCTGTAAGTAGGGTCGAATGTTGTACTGCGGTTCGGCACATCTCCTGCCCCGTACCGGCACAGCTCCTGTCCCGTAAAAGCATCGCGCGCCCCGTACTGGCACAGCTCCTCTCCCGTTAGGGACAAACGCTGTGCCAAAAGTGGGTGGTCTGACACAGGCAGTGAAGGGGGCGGTGACGAACTGTGATGGAAACAGACGCCGTGCCAAACTTTTTTCAGTGTAGAAAAAAATCATGAACGAAATAGCTTTTCCGGAAAAGTCCCCCCAGGGTGATATACTGTGTCTTAAACATGAAAAAAAATTCCCAGTGCCGCAATTACGTCGTTCGGAAAAATGTTTCGACGGTTTCTTGTAGATCACCTTTGCAAATGCTTAGAAAAAAATCTTGAACGAAATAGCTTCTCCGGAAAAGCCCCCCCCCATCGCAATATACTGTGTTTTAAACATAAAAAAAAATACCCAGAGCCGCAATTTCGTCGTTCGGAAAAATATTTTGACGGATTCTAGGTGTTTGAAATTTCGAACGTTCATAGTGAACGAAAGATTTTTGCCATTTTCAAATTTAGCCGAATTTGGCTACTTAATACGTTTAAAATCGGATAATAACTGTATTTCTTCACCTCTCACTCTTGCAGTCACCAGTAAACCACACTCCAGGGAATTCTAACCAGAATTAGAAACTTTAAGTTAATATTTTGTTCATTATGAACGTTCGGAATTTCAAACACGTCGGATTCTTGTAGACCAAGTCCCCACATGCTTAGAAAAAAATCATGAACGAAATAGCTTTTCCGGAAAAGCCCCCCCAGGGCGATACGCAGTGTTGAAAACGGGAAAAAAAATTCCCAGAGCCGGAATGACGCCGTTCGGAATAATGTTTTGACGGATTCTTGTAGACCAACTCCCCACATGCTTAGAAAAAAATCATGAACGAAATAGCTTCTCCGGAAAAGCCCCCCCAGGGCGATATACTGTGTCTTAAACATGAAAAAAAATTTCCAGAGCCGCAATTACGTCGTTCGAAAAAATGTTGTGACGAATTCTTGAAGTCCATGTCCCCAGATGCTTAGAAAAAAATCATGAGCGAAATAGCTTTTCGGAAAAGCACCACCAGGGCGATATACTGTGTCTTAAACATTAATAAAAATTCCCAGAACCGCAATTACATCGCTCGGAAAAATGTTACGACGGTTTCTTGTAGATAACGTTTCCAAATGCTTAGAAAAAAATTATGAACGAAATAGCTTTTCCAGAAAAATCCCCCCAGGGTGATATACTGTGTCTTAAACATGAAAAAAAATTCCCAGTGCCGCAATGACGTCGTTCGGAAAAATGTTTCGACGGTTTCTTGTAGATCACCTTTGCAAATGCTTAGAAAAAAATCATGAACGAAATAGCTTTTCCGGACCCCCCCCCCCCCCCCCAGGGCGATATACTGTGTCTTAAGTATGAAAAAACATTCCCAGAACCGCAATTACGTCGTTGCGAAAAAATGTTGTGACGGATTCTTGAAGTCCATGTCCCCACATGCTTAGAAAAAGATCATGAGCGAAATAGCTTTTCGGAAAAGCACCACCAGGGCGATATACTGTGTCTTAAACATGAAAAAAAATTCCTAGAGCTGCAATTACGTCGTTCGGAAAAATGTTTCGACGGTTTCTTGTAGATAATCTTTCCAAATGCTTAGAAAAATATTATGAACGAAATAGCTTTTCGGAAAAGCCCCCCCCAGGACGATATACAGTGTTGAAAACGGAAAAAAAATTCCCAGAGCCGCAATTACGTCGTTCGGAAAAATGTTTTGACGGATTCATGTAGACCAAGTCCACACATGCTTACAAAAAAATCATGAACGAAATAGCTTTTCCGGAAAAGCTCCCCCTGGGCGATATACAGTGTTGAAAACGGGAAAAAAAATTCCCAGAGCCGCAATTACGTTGTTCGGAAAAATGTTTCGACGGTTTCTTGTAGATAACCTTTCCAGTGGCTTAAAAAAAAATTATGAACGAAATAGCTTTTACGGAAAAGCCCCCCAGGGCGATATACAGTGTTGAAAACGGGAAAAAAAATTCCCAGAGCCGCAATTACGTTTTTCGGGAAAATGTTTCTACGTTTTTTTGTAGAAAACGTTCCCCAATGCTTAGAAAAAAATTATGAACGAAGTAGCTTTTTCGGAAAAGCCCCCCCGGGCGATATACAGTGTCTTAAATATGAAAACAAATTCCCAGAGCCGTAATTACGTCGTTCGGAAAAATGTTTTGACTGTTTCTTGTAGACCAAGTCCCCAGATGCTTGGAAAAAAATCAAGGACGAAATAGCTTTTTCGGAAAAGCCCGCCCGTGCGATATACAGTGTCGAAATCGGGAAAAAAATTTCCCAGATTCGCCATTACGTCGTTCGGAAAAATGTTTCGACGGTTTCTTGTAGATAACGTTTCCAAATGCTTAGAAAAAAATTATGAACGAAATAGCTTTTCCGGAAACGCCGCCCCAGGGCGTATACTGTGTCTTGAACATGAAAAAAAATTCCCAGAGCCGCCATTAAGTCGTTCGGAAAAATGTTTTGAAGGATTCATGTAGACCAAGTCCCCACATGCTTAGAAAAAAATCATGAACGAAATAGCTTTTCCGGAAAAGCTCCCCCTGGGCGATATACAGTGTTGAAAACGGGAAAAAAAAATCCCAGAGCCGCAATTACGTCGTTCTGAAAAATGTTTCGACGGTTTCTTGTAGATTACCTTTCCAATGGCTTAAAAAAAAATTATGAACGAAATAGCTTTTCCGGAAACGCCCTCCCAGGGCGTATACTGTGTCTTAAACATGAAAAAAAATTCCCAGAGCCGCTATTAAGTCGTTCGGAAAAATGTAAAGACGGTGTCTTATAGAACAAGTCCCCTACATGATTAGAAAAACATCATGAACGAAATAGCTCTTGCGGAAAGACGCCCCCAGTGCGATATACTGTGCCTTAAGTATGAAAAGAAATTCCGAGGACCGCTAATACGTCGTTCGGCAAAATGTTTTCACGGATTCTTGTAGACCCAGTCCCCATATGCGTACACTGAAAAAATTTGGCACTCCAGCTGACCCGTTAAGTACATACGCTATGCCGAAAGTAGGGTCGAATGTTGTACTGCGGTTCGGCACATCTCCTTCCCCGTACGGGCACAGCTCCTGTCCCGTAAAAGCATCGCGCGCCCCGTACTGACACAGCTCCTCTCCCGTTAGGGACAAACGCTGTGCCAAAAGTGGGTGGTCTGACACACTCAGCGAAGGGGGCGCTGACGAACTGTGATAGAAACAGACGCCGTGCCAAATTTTTTTCAGTTTAGAAAAAAATCATGAACGAAATAGATTTTCCGGAAACGCCCTCCCAGGGCGTATACTGTGTCTTAAACATGAAAAAAATTCCCAGAGCCGCAATTACGTCGTTCGGAAAAATGTTTTGACGGATTCTTGTAAACCAATTCCCCACATGCTTACACTGAAAAAAATTTGGCATTCCAGCGGACCCGATAAGTACATAGCGTATGTACCTGTAAGTAGGGTCGAATGTTGTACTGCGGTTCGGCACATCTCCTGCCCCGTACCGGCACAGCTCCTGTCCCGTAAAAGCATCGCGCGCCCCGTACTGGCACAGCTCCTCTCCCGTTAGGGACAAACGCTGTGCCAAAAGTGGGTGGTCTGACACACGCAGTGAAGGGGGCGGTGACGAACTGTGATGGAAACAGACGCCGTGCCAAACTTTTTTCAGTGTAGAAAAAAATCATGAACGAAATAGCTTTTTCGGAAAAGCCCCCCCAAGGAGATATACTGTTTCTTAAACACGAAAAAAATTCCCAGAGCCGCAATTACGTCGTTCGAAAAAATATTTCGACGGTTTCTTGTAGATAACGTTCCCCAATGCTTAGAAAAAAATTATGAACGAAGTAGCTTTTTCGGAAAAGCCCCCCAGGGCGATATACAGTGTCTTAAATATGAAAACAAATTCCCAGAGCCGCAATTACGTCGTTTCGAAAAATGTTTTGACTGTTTCTTGTAGACCAAGTCCCCAGATGCTTGGAAAAAAATCAAGAACGAAATAGCTTTTTCGGAAAATCCCGCCCGGGCGATATACAGTGTCGAAATCGGGAAAACAATTTCCCAGATTCGCCATTACGTCGTTCGGAAAAATGTTTCGACGGTTTCTTGTAGATAACGTTTCCAAATGCTTAGAAAAAAATTATGAACGAAATAGCTTTTCCGGAAACGCCCCCCTAGGGCGTATACTGTGTCTTGAACATGAAAAAAAATTCCCAGAGCCGCCATTAAGTCGTTCGGAAAAATGTTTTGACGAATTCATGTAGACCAAGTTCCCACATGCTTAGAAAAAAATCATGAACGAAATAGCTTTTCCGGAAAAGCTCCCCCAGGGCGATATACAGTGTTGAAAACGGGAAAAAAATTCCCAGAGCCGCAATTACGTTTTTCGGGAAAATGTTTCTACGGTTTTTTGTAGATAACCTTCCCAAATGCTTACAAAAAAATTATGAACGAAATAGCTTTTCCGGAAAAGTCCCCCCAGGGCGATATACAGTGTCTTAAATATGAAAACAAATTCCCAGAGCCGCAATTACGTCGTTTGGAAAAATGTTTTGACTGTTTCTTGTAGACCAAGTCCCCAGATGCTTGGAAAAAAATCAAGAACGAAATAGCTTTTTCGGAAAATCCCGCCCGGGCGATATACAGTTTCGAAATCGGGAAAAAAATTTCCCAGATTCGCCATTACGTCGTTCGGAAAAATGTTTCGACGGTTTCTTGTAGATAACGTTTCTAAATGCTTAGAAAAAAATTATGAACGAAATAGCTTTTCCGGAAACGCCCCCCCAGGGCGTATACTGTGTCTTGAACATGAAAAAAAATTCCCAGAGCCGCCATTAAGTCGTTCGGAAAAATGTTTTGAAGGATTCATGTAGACCAAGTCCCCACATGCTTAGAAAAAAATCAAGAACGAAATAGCTTTTTTGGAAAAGCCCCCCCGGGCGATATACAGTGTCGAAAACGGGAAAAAAATTTCCCAGATTCGCAATTACGTCGTTCGGAAAAATGTTTCGACGGTTTCTTGTAGATAACATTTCCAAATGCTTAGAAAAAAATTATGAACGAAATAGCTTTTCAGGAAACGCCCTCCCAGGGCGAATGCTGTGTCTCAAACATGAAAAAAAATTCCCAGAGCCGCCATTAAGTCGTTCGGAAAAATGTAAAGACGGTGTCTTATAGAACAAGTCCCCTACATGCTTAGAAAAAAATCATGAACGAAATAGCTATTGCGGGAAAACGCCCCTAGTGCGATATACTGTGTCTTAAGTATGAAAAAAAATTCCCAGGACTGCTAATACGTCGTTCGGCAAAATGTTTTGACGGATTCTTGTAGACCAAGTCCCCATATGCGTACACTGAAAAAATTTGGCACTCCAGCTGACCCGTTAAGTAGATACGCTATGCCGAAAGTAGAGTCGAATGTTGTACTGCGGTTCGGCACATCTCCTTCCCCGTACGGGCACAGCTTCTGTCCCGTAAAAGTATCGCGCGCCCCGTACTGACACAGCTCCTCTCCCGTTAGGGACAAACGCTGTGCCAAAAGTGGGTGGTCTGACACACTCAGCGAAGGGGGCGCTGACGAACTGTGATGGAAACAGACGCCGTGCCAAATTTTTTTCAGTTTAGAAAAAAATCATGAACGAAATATCTTTTCCGGAAAAGCCCCCCCAAGGCGATATAATGTGTCTTAAACACGAAAAAAATTCCCAGAGCCGCAATTACGTCGTTCGAAAAAATGTTTGGATGGTTTCTTGTAGATCAAGTCCGTAAATGCTTAGAAAAAAATTGTGAACGAAATAGCCTTTCCGGAAAAGCCCCCCACCCAAGGCTGCGTCTTAAACATGAAAAAAAACCCAGAGCCGCAATTAAGTCGTTCGGAAAAATGTTAAAACGGTTTCTTGTAGAACAAGTCGCCACATGCTTAGAAAAAAATCACGAACGAAATTGCTTTTCCGGAAAAGCCCCCACAAGGCGATATACTGTGTCTTACAAGAAAAAAATTCCCAGAGCCTCAATTACGTCGTTCGGAAAAATGTTACGACGCTTTGTTGTAGACAACCTTCCCAAATGCTTAGAAAAAAATTATGAAAGTCATAGCTTTTCCGGAAAAGCCCCCCCAGGGCGAAATATTGTGTCTTAAAAAAATTCCCAGAACCGCAATTAAGTCTCTCGGAAAAATGTTAAGACGGTTTCATGTAGAATAAGTCCCCACATGCTTAGAAAAAAATCATGAACGAAATAGCTTTTCTGGAAAAGCCCCCCCAGGGCGACATACAGTGTTGAAAACGGGAAAAATATTCCCAGAGTCGGAATTACGTCGTTCGGAAAAATGTTTTGACGGATTCTTGTAGACCAACTTCCCACATGCTTAGAAAAAAATCATGAACGAAATAGCTTTTCCGGAAAAGCCCCCCCCCCAGGGCGATATACCGTGTCTTAAATATGAAAAAAAATTCCCACAACCACAATTAAGTCGTTCGGAAAAATGTTAAGACGGTTTCTTGTAGAACAAGTCCCCACATCCTTAGAGAAAAATCATGAACGAAATAGCTTTTCCGCAAAAGCCCCCCCAAGGCGATATACTGTGTCTTAAACACGAAAAAAAATTCCCAGAGCCAAAATTACGTCGTTCGGAAAAATGTTTCGACGGTTTCTTGTAGATAACGTGTCCAAATGCTTAGAAAAAAATTATGAACGAAATAGCTTTTCCGGAAAAGCCCCCCCAGGGCGATATACTGTGTCTTAAACATGAATAAAATTCCCAGAGCCGCAATTAAGTCGTTCGGAAAAATGTTAAGACGGTTTCATGTAGAACAAGTCCCCACATGCTTAGAAAAAAATCATGAACGAAATAGCTTTTCCGGAAAAGCCCCCCCAGGGCGCCATACAGTGTTGAAAACGGGAAAAAAATTCCCAGAGCCGGAATTACGTCGTTCGGAAAAATCTTTTGACGGATTCTTGTAGACCAACTCCCCACATGCTTAGAAAAAAATCATGATCGAAATAGCTTTTCCGGAAAAGCACCCCCAGGGCGATATACTGTATCTTAAACATGAAAAGAAATTCCCAGAGCCGCAATTACGTCTTTCGGAAAAATGTTTTGACGGATTCTTGTAGTCCATGTACCGAGATGCTTAGAAAAAAATCATGAACGAAATAGCTTTTCCGGAAAAGTCCACCCAGGGCCATATACTGTGTCTTAAACATGAAAAAAATTCCCAGAGCCGCAATTACGTCATTCGGAAAAATATTTTGACGGATTATTGTAGACCAAGTCCCCACATGCTCAAAAAAAAATCATGAATAAAACAGCTTTTCCGCAAAAACACCCCCAGGGCGATATACAGTGTCTTAAACATGAAAAAAATTCCCAGAGCCGCGATTAAGTCGTTCGGAAAAATATTAAGACGGTTTCTTGTAGATCTAGTCCCCAAATGCTTAGAAAAAAATTATGAACGAAACAGCTTTTCCGGAAATGCCCCCCCAGGGCGATATACAGTATCGAAAACTGGAAAATAAATTCCCAGAGCCGCAATTACGTTGTTCGGAAAAATGTTGTGACGTATTCTTGTAGACCAAGTCCCCACATGCGTACACTGAAAAAAATTTGGCACTCCAGCTGACCCGATAAGTACATACGCTATGCCGAACGTAGGGTCGAATGTTGTACTGCGGTTCGGCACATCTCCTGCCCCTTACTGGTATAGCTCCTATCCCGTAAAACCATCGCGCGCCCCGTACTGGCACAGCCCCTCTCCCGTTAGGGACAACCGCAGTGCCAAAAGTGGGTAGTCTGACACACTCAGCGAAGGAGGCGCTGACGAACTGTGATGGCAACAGACGCCGTGCCAAATTTTTTTCAGTTTAGAAAAAAATCATGAACGAAATATCTTTTCCGGAAAAGCCCCCCCAAGGCGATATAATGTGTCTTAAACACGAAAAAAATTCCCAGAGCCGCAATTACGTCGTTCGAAAAAATGTTTGGATGGTTTCTTGTAGATCAAGTCCGTAAATGCTTAGAAAAAAATTGTGAACGAAATAGCCTTTCCGGAAAAGCCCCCCACCCAAGGCTGCGTCTTAAACATGAAAAAAAACCCAGAGCTGCAATTAAGTCGTTCGGAAAAATGTTAAAACGGTTTCTTGTAGAACAAGTCGCCACATGCTTAGAAAAAAATCACGAACGAAATTGCTTTTCCGGGAAAGCCCCCCCAAGGCGATATACTGTGTCTTACAAGAAAAAAAATTCCCAGAGCCTCAATTACGTCGTTCGGAAAAATGTTACGACGCTTTGTTGTAGACAACCTTCCCAAATGCTTAGAAAAAAATTATGAACGTCATAGCTTTTCCGGAAAAGCCCCCCCAGGGCGAAATATTGTGTCTTAAAAAAATTCCCAGAACCGCAGTTAAGTCTGTCGGAAAAATGTTAAGACGGTTTCATGTAGAATAAGTCCCCACATGCTTAGAAAAAAATCATGAACGAAATAGCTTTTCCGGAAAAGCCGCCCCAGGGCGACATACAGTGTTGAAAACGGGAAAAATATTCCCAGAGTCGGAATTACGTCGTTCGGAAAAATGTTTTGACGGATTCTTGTAGACCAACTTCCCACATGCTTAGAAAAAAATCATGAACGAAATAGCTTTTCCGGAAAAGCCCCCCCCCCCAGGGCGATATACCGTGTCTTAAACATGAAAAAAAATTCCCACAACCGCAATTAAGTCGTTCGGAAAAATGTTAAGACGGTTTCTTGTAGAACAAGTCCCCACATCCTTAGAGACAAATCATGAACGAAATAGCTTTTCCGCAAAAGCCCCCCCAAGGCGATATACTGTGTCTTAAACACGAAAAAAAATTCCCAGAGCCAAAATTACGTCGTTCGGAAAAATGTTTCGACGGTTTCTTGTAGATAACGTGTCCAAATGCTTAGAAAAAAATTATGAACGAAATAGCTTTTCCGGAAAAGCCCCCCCAGGGCGATATACTGTGTCTTAAACATGAATAAAATTCCCAGAGCCGCAATTAAGTCGTTCGGAAAAATGTTAAGACGGTTTCATGTAGAACAAGTCCCCACATGCTTAGAAAAAAATCATGAACGAAATAGCTTTTCCGGAAAAGCCCCCCCAGGGCGCAATACAGTGTTGAAAACGGGAAAAAAATTCCCAGAGCCGGAATTACGTCGTTCGGAAAAATCTTTTCACGGATTCTTGTAGACCAACTCCCCACATGCTTAGAAAAAAATCATGAACGAAATAGCTTTTCCGGAAAAGCCCTCCCAGGGCGATATACTGTGTCTTAAACATGAAAAAAAATTCCCAGAGCCGCAATTACGTCTTTCGGAAAAATGTTTTGACGGATTCTTGTAGTCCATGTACCGAGATGCTTAGAAAAAAATCATGAACGAAATAGCTTTTCCGGAAAAGTCCACCCAGGGCCATATACTGTGTCTTAAACATGAAAAAAATTCCCAGAGCCGCAATTACGTCATTCGGAAAAATATTTTGACGGATTATTGTAGACCAAGTCCCCACATGCTCAAAAAAAAAATCATGAATAAAATAGCTTTTCCGCAAAAACACCCCCAGGGCGATATACAGTGTCTTAAAGATGAAAAAAATTCCCAGAGCCGCAATTAAGTCGTTCGGAAAAATGTTAAGACGGTTTCTTGTAGATCAAGTCCCCAAATGCTTAGAAAAAAATTATGAACGAAACAGCTTTTCCGGAAATGCCCCCCCAGGGCGATATACAGTATCGAAAACTGGAAAATAAATTCCCAGAGCCGCAATTACGTCGTTCGGAAAAATGTTTCGACGGTTTCTTGTAGACCAATTCCCCAGATACTTAGAAAAAAATCATGAACGAAATAGCTTTCCGGAAAAGCCCCCCCAAGACGATATACTGTGTCTTAAACACTCAAAAAAATTCCGAGAGCCACAATGACGTCGCTCGGAAAAAGGTTTCTACGGTTTCTTGTAGATACAGTCCCCAAATGCTTAGAGAAAAATTATGTACGAAATCGCTTTTCCGAAAAATCCCCCCCAGGGTGATGTACTGTGTCTTACACCCACTTTTGAATCTCTGAATAACATGTGTTTTATAGAGAACGTTGAGATGAACTGTCCCAATGAAATATCGCAAGAAAGAAAATGACTGCTTATCGTTTTTTAACCTCAACGTCTCTAACAGCTGGAGTAGGTACAACGTGGCTCGGCCAGTACAGCTTGCGAGATTCGGCTGGGCCCCAATATACGAGTTCTGGAAACCAGCCAGCGGGCCCCGGTTTGTGTACCTGTCCCTATTTGTGTTCTCTGTTATTTAAACGTGTCCGAGAGCACGTCATAGAAATAAGCTGATACGAAGACAGCATTGAAATAATTTTCTTTCAAAAATTAATCTATTTAGCTTTCATAAGAATTAAGTGTCAAATTTTTTTAGTCAGTACTAAGATTGCAATAATGCTTTAAAAAGTACAACATGTGATTTGGAAAGATTCATTACTTTTTCTTATTCGAAGTTGCTAAGAAACAAAAATATTTTTATAAGAAAATATAATGTATAATAGTAATTTGAAGTATAAAAAGTAAAAAGTGGTTACATGTTATAAAACTACATTCACACTTACACAATAACCATTTATAACAAATTTCAAGATATTTCCCGTATTTTAAATGACTTTGTCCGGTAATACCGCACGCAATCAACATTTGTGCGTGCCGATAGAGCGTAAACATAACGTTTGTTAGGTTATACGTGGCTCAAAAATGATTGTACAGACTACGTTTTTTCGTGTAGAAATATTTTATCACGTTATAGAAAAGAGTGTTATAACTTTCTTTTTATTGTATTATACTGTTACTGGCAATAGATTTTGAATTCAAAATTAACGTCAAAAAGAAGAAAATTGCATAAGAAGCCGATGCAAAATATATCAATGAACTTCCAAATCGGAGTACCGGTAAATTAATATATTTTTGTAATAAATATGTGAAACGCTAACATATTATCATAATTTGTATATTTATAGGTTTGATTATATTGAAAATGATATTTCTTATGATGATAAAGTACACTAATCGGGAGTACACAAACGTGTAGAAGCGCATTAATTGGGGGCATACAATTGCGTTCATTGCCGTCTCTTGGGGCACACAAATGTAAGCAAAAATGATTTTTTTTACTTTTAATATAACTTTCGATAGAGTTGATATTTTGTAGAAAAAAATATTTCCGTATTTAGATTAAAATTAAACTATCAATATGTATTAATTTCACATTCGTACATTGTTAAATGAGTTCAACAAATCGCGACAAACCGGGAAGCTTCCTTAAGCGCTAATCGGAACAACTACCCTTTGCGCTTTTTTCAACTCTCTCATAATCATATGCTGAGTCTCTTGGAAAAAAAACAAAGAACATATATCGATAGATTTTCCCCCTCTTTCCAGTGGTGCTATTGTTTATTCTCTGAAATGCTTTTATACGCTCAAAAACTTGAGTTGGAAGTTCTGGCCGATTTTGCTAAAAGAATACTATTTTTTTTTTTAAATAAATTTTTTCATTCGAAAGTACAAGTTTTCATCTTCGAAACCCAAAAATTTCAAGTTGGAGAAATGAAGGGTTCATAAGTAATAACATTTAAGAGACGGCGGCAATTCGCCGCGCGTGCTTTGTGCGCTACGCCGGAGCACGCTGTTGCCGACGTATTCCACTATTTCGTTGTTTCGTACTTAATAAATATCATATAATAATTTAATAAATATCATATAATAATTTAATAAATATCATATAATATTTTAATCTTTTTTTATTATAAGTCAATACTTTGTGTTCCATCTTTTGCAATTTTTTGTTAATTTACTTATATCTTGTATCTGAATTTTATTGAATAGGTCTTGTCTCAAATTTAGATTTCTTTACTTCTTGGATAGGTGAGTATACTTCTAACGTTTCCGACCCTGAGAAATGTTATAGTTCAAGCCTCTTAACGTGTGCTAACAGTTTAATAGAATTAAATAATAGAGTTACAGGAACTCTTTTTTCTGGTTTTAACCTTTGTTTTAATTTTAATTCATCGTTTCTAATTCATCATTCCAAGACATCGTTTTTCTCTTTTATATAAACTTAAAACTCATACTTTTATTTTCTAACAGTGAAGTTCATATTTATAAACTTTGAGGGAGTACTCATCCAGAGAAGAATTTTTAAATTCTCTTTTAGGTAACCTATAAAAGTACGTCCTTTTTACCAAGAAGCGACAAAATCATTTCACTGCAACACTAATCATCGTAGTTTGGCAGCATTGGTCCTTTATTATAGAGAATTAAATTTTAAAACTTAAAAAAGCATGATACTTTTTTGAGACAATTTATCTCGTGCTGCCGTAGCAGTTTATCTAAAAAATTATAATCAATTACCCCAATAAAAAACTCTCTTGATTTCGCCAAAAAAGTTATTTGTTTCACTAATGGAACTGGGCAATACTATAAAAACAAATACGACTTCCATAATCTTTTTCATCATTTTGAAGATTTTTCTGTTGAAGCAGAGCAGCGCTTTCACGCAACCGCGTACGGAAAAATGCATGAGAATTAATTGTGCCACTTCTTGATCAATACGGACGAACTTTTCCAAGAAACCCAGAGAAGTTAAAAATTTTCTTTTGGATAAAAACTCCCTCAAGGTTTGTGAATATGGAGATCACTGTTTGAAAATAAAAGAATTAGTTTTAAGTTTATATAAAAGAGAAAAATGATGTATATGATCAAAACTGAAACGAAGGTTAAAATCAGCAAAAAAAGTTCCTGTAACTCTATCATTTCATTTTATTAACCTTTAGACTGCCGACCTGACTCATATATGAGCCAGCTGTGACCTTGAAAACTCGTTTCGACATATTAGATATTTATATAAATAAATTTTACCTTTTAAAAATATTCATTTTTAACGTAAAAATGCCGGCAGTCTAAAGGTTAAACTGTTGCAACGCGCCGCCGTCTTTTTAATTTAATTATTTATGAACCCTTCATTTATCCAACTTGAAATGTTGGTGTTCTGGAACTGAAGACTTGTACTTTCGAATGAAAAAAGTTCAAAAAAAAAAAACATGTTATTCTTTTAGAAAAATCGGTCCCACCTTTCAACTCAAGTTTTTGACCTAAAAAAAGCATTACGGAGAATAAACAATAGCATAACTGGAAAGAGGAGGAAAACTGTATCAATATATGTTTACTGTTTTTTTCCGAGAGACTTATCATATGATTGCCAGCGAGTTGAACAGAGCGTATTTTACGCGAAAAAGGCTCGGCTCGCGCCCGCTGGCTGGTTTCTGGCGGACGCTTCGATATGCACTATAAGTGTACCGATCAGCACGAAGTGCCTCGCAGCTCGCGAGTCGTCTGCGCCTCAATACGCGCTATGAGTGTACTGGTCGGCGCGGAGTGGGGGAATTGGGAGAAAGACGGGCTCGGCCAGCGCAGCACGCGAAAGCTAGATGCGCTCTAATATATATACATACAAGCAGCAAGCTGCCGGAAGGGACAGGAGAGCGGAGTCTGGGGCCGTGTGCTGCGGCCTCGGCGGCAATGTTGTCATATGAGCGTGCGCGTGCTGACTGTCGCTTTGACACTCGGGAGCCGTAGTTGTCGGCGATAGTTTTTCGTTCAGAAAATTTTCAATTCGCTTCTTTACACAATTTCATTTCATTTATTCGTTTCCTTATTAATTGCCTCACAACCGAAGTCGATCGTCTGTAGAATGTGCTGACAACTATGTCACGTTGCAGCACACCATGTTAAAAGCGAAATCGGATCCCTAAAGTGGTGGCGTGGTGCTTATCGCCTGTTGCCGCCCGGGATGGCTGAATGTAAAAGAGAGAGAGAAAAGAAAATCGGGGGAGGTGCAGCCCGCGACCGGACAACCGCGGAGAGTCAGTTCGGCGCATACAGCCGCACCACGAAGTACGCTTTAGGCTACGGAATAAAAGCTTCTTTGTTCAATTAATAATTAATACAATAAGATATAGGAAATATATTAAGAAAGAAAATTATAGAAAACAAATATTATATCCATCTACGCATTAGTGAAGCATATACTCTAACAGTGAATATAACCGATAAAATTAACGAGTTTTACAAGAAAGATTCATAATAAGGGACGCTTAACAAATTGACTGTACGAGTAATCCACGTGGACTTTCCTGCAGGACCAGGACCAATAAGGTTACAGTGTCAATTGATCGATTGCTCAGGAGCGGAAAACAAAATGAAAGAAAGGGAATAAATTTAGGTAATAACCATAATTACAATTAACGACTATATTATACAATTATAATTAAAATTTGATGGCATATACTTATATTTTTTATCCATTACGCATACGTCTACATTAAATAATAACGGTTAATTTCGAAATTATCAAGACAAAATTATTTATCTATATATTCTCTGGATGCTTGAAATTATTTGAAAGTGTAGTAAATTCTCTCCCCGTGGATTTTGATAGACTCCGTAAATAAACAAAGATAGGAAATTAATTCAATGCACAATTAACAGCGAGCGCATGTGTATCTCGGTATATATATATATATATATATATATATATATATATATATATATATATATATATATATATATATATATATATATATATAAACCTATACTTGTACGTACGGCTACCTTCGCTCTCCGAGCGTGCGTTCCCTCTCTTTTTCACTCGTGTGAGTCAAGTGCCGTTGACGTCAGCCTCCTGCGACTGCGAGGTGACCAGCCTACTCCTTATCTCTGAGTGCAAAGGCATAATTATGTTAACTCGCTCGATTAGCGATCGCTTCGTGGCAAATAATATGCCCTATTAAAGAACAAATAACGGTGAATTAATAATTTTAACCCTTAATCCTCATCGGTCACCGTGGGTGAAATTCACCTAAACAAAAATATTAACTCCTCAGACAGTAGCTTAGTCTTTGAAAATACCCTTTTTGATAACTTTTCATTACTTATATTAGATTAAGATAATAAAAAGTATTTTCTACAATATTTTTGTGTCATAATAATTGTTCATTCATTTATATTCATTATTCAAGTAAAATAAACAAACACTCTAAAACTCGACATTTTTCGTGCATTCAATCTTTAAAATAAATATACTTTTTAAAAGGAGCAATAAAAATTTATTTTCTTTACTGATACTCATAGGACATCTTTTAGAATCCTTAAAGAAAAAAATGCATACAAATTATTTTTAGATAAATAAAACTCACTATCGAAGCTAGATATTACTTTTTCGATGCTGGGTGAAATTCACCTAGTGTGACCGTTACGCGATTCTACTGAAGTGTGACCGATAACCCTTAATTTTCGCTAGTTTTATAAATTTATAAGCACTGCTTATTACGAGAATTTCAAACTATACCATTATACCATTTCTATACCATATGATTGGTTTAAAATAATTGTCGGTAAACAAACTGCTCTTCGTTCTTCGAAATGGTATATTTAATTTTTAATTAAGAAAATCCGATCAAGAATTTTTGACTAGTACTAACGGATTTAGGGCGAGCGACTAATCCCCTAAGGAAAAAATAAACTAATTTCTGTGAACCTCTGCAAATATCGAATGGAAAAATCCCGGAAAACCTTGTTACGTCGGAATCCAAACATACAGCTATCCGTCTAGCAGGCCTCCTATGAGGCGTGCCGGATCTCCCTGTCTTTTAGCCAACGCCCGAAAGCGCTATGCCTGACCAGGTTACGGAGGCCGAAGGAAGTAGGGTCGGAGGACTTTACCTCCCTTTGCTACAGGCCGGCACTCGAGAGCGCTTAGCCTTTATTGTAGCGGAGGAAAGAATACAATGCAAATTTACTAGTCTGATTATGATATTTACTTAAATAACCCCGAAATTCAAATTACATAATGTACCTTAATGTCTAACGCAATTGTCGGCCGCTCGGAAAACGTCGCCTTGAAGATCGGTGGTTCAGTGCTGCGATGGTGAGCTCCTTCTCGGCGGGTGGTCTCCCAGCAGGTCGTTGCATCGAGGCGGGTGTTGATGGCTCACAGTAAGCGTCCTGACGAAATCGGATCCCTGCGATATCGGTCAGTCGTAAGCACGGGCAATGCTTCTCCGTGGCGCAGAGTCGGCCGCTCTCGTCCTGGTAACTTCTAAGTCGGTCGTGGCACGGGCAACGCTTCGCCGTGGGCAGCGTCGGTGGCGTTGATGGTCCATCGGGCAGAGCTTCGTCCTCGCAGAAGTTCAGAAAAAGAGTGAGCCATTGAGGCCCACTTGCTGGCCCTTTATATAGCGCGAAACTCCTTTGTTTTTGGGGGAAAACTTGTGTTTCCCCTTTGATGGGAAACTGCGCAGAAGGCTAACTCCCACCTCCCGCTATCTTTCATTTTCTCGTAATAGAGGAAAGCATAAAAATGTCAGAGAGCCCTCTTCTTGGAAACTCTCTCTCTCTCTATCTATCTCTGTCCTGGAGAAAAATCCGCGAGGCTGCATGCGCAGTGCATCCGTGTACGCAGCGTTCCCCTTATCTCGTAAGTTTCGGGTGTCAAGGGTAACGTCTTGCTGACCCGTTTCTTCTTCTTTTTTTTCTCTGGTGAAAAGAGGGGTCGAGCTGTCTGTTCGCTATTTTATGATAGCAGGTTTTCTCGCCTCCCACCGCCTGTTGCTATGTACTTGTCTTCTCTTGCGCACTGGAGGAAAACATAAGGATGCCAAAAGACCTCTTCTAAAAAACGTTCCCTCCAGTAAAAATTCCACGAGACTGCATGTAGAGTACCCATGTATGTCGTCGCCCCTCGTGCTCTCAAATTTCGGGTGTCAAGGGAAACGCTTTGCTGACCCATTCTGCGTCGTAACGCCGTGTGACAGTAGCGCAGTTCCCCCGCTATTTTATGAGAATAAAAGGGGTGCCGAGCTGTCCCTCTTCTGGCTCGTATCAGTGGTCCTTCTCATTCTTGGAAATTCGAGGCTGCGCAGTATAGCCATACATGGGTCTTGACTTATCTTTTCAAGTCAGTTCTTCCCTGTATAGAAAGAAGCGTCTGTGCGCCCGGTCCAGTATCATCTTAATTGCTCCTCTTCTTCCTTTTTATTGCCCGTCTCATAAATTTCGGTAGTGTAGTGTAGCTGGTGTTGATTTTTCCCCAGCCGCACGTGCCGTGGTCCCTCTCTCCCTCTTGCTTTCCGCCGTTTCGGTTAACCGCACGTGTCTGATTTGTTTGACCTCTCATGGCTCTAAAACTCTCCAATCCGTTTGGTCCCTCTGCTTTTGCCCCCGCCTTCTTCCTCAGCCCATCTCTCCCTTCCTCTCTCGATGTCCCTCTCTCTTTATCTGCTGCTCTTCTTTCTTCTCTCATCTCTATTTCGTCTTTCATGCATTTCCTGACAAAAAACATAATTATTCGCGTAAATGGACGAAAAATTCGTCCATTACACCTCACGGCCCACCGCAGAACGAGCGGGTTTTAAATAAAACCCGTCGTTCGTAAATCCCATCATTACTTTTCTTTAAAAATCATATTTTATCAAACTAATGTAAGGATGAAATTTTTACAATATTAACTAAATTAACGCGATGAAATAATACACACACACACACCAAAACTTAGATATACATACAATATTACCTAAATAATACATACCATCTTTCAATATATACAACCCATACAATAATGAAGTTAAATACATAAAGTCATACAATTTATACAATAATAATAGTTCAAATAATACCCCTGGAATAATAAAGTTAAATCTAAAGTTTAGCGATACATACAATAGTAATACAAAAATATAGTTCATACTGAAATACATACTCTTGCAAAAAGGTTGAATACATAAACAGTAATATAAAGTTAACTGATACATACTAGAATATATTATAGTACGAAATAATATGATTCATCTAATACATACACACACAATAACCCATACATTAACACTCTAAAAAAAAAATTGTTTTCAAAAGTCTTTCGTGTAATAATTATCCTTTTTCTTTACTCAGCGTCTTAAAATTAACTCTATTTCTAGTCCAAGAATACAATCGTGCAAATAAATTTATTACATAATAATCTGTTACATAAAAAAATTTTTCAGTGCAATTATACTCTCTTACAATAAATTGATTGTTGCTTCCCTTAATAACATCTAGTTTAACAGCTTTTATTTTTTTTCTTTTTGTCGTAATTACATTTCCAAAATTTTACAGAATTTTTTTTTGTTCCCACCCCACCTGACAAAGAAAAAACTTGGCAACAAGTTTTTTCTCCTATTTAGCTGTAGATTTCGAGAAATAAAAAGAAGTGTATTTTTTTATCTTAAATCACTGGCCCACTTATAATATGTCTTTATTTCCCTGGGATTTAGAATAATTTTCAACAAGTTAATTATTTAAATTCTCGCAAAAGGGGGATTTTTCAACATGAACTTTTGTTTATCAGTCTTTTGCGCGACTTTGGAGATTCTGTTGAAGCTGCCCATCAGTCTGGCTCAGAGATTCCTTCTCTTTCTCCCTGTCATACCTATGTAAAATTTGATTGTTTCTATGGTTTATTCCTTTCTCTTTTTTTTTTTTATTTGTAATAAAAATGCTTCTATTTCAAAATTTCAAAATCCATGCCCGTAGCTCTACCCCTAACATCCTTATGTTTGATGTGAATTCTATACCTACCACGATTTCGCTCGATTTTATGTTAAATTCATTCCAAAGCTAAACCCTTACTAAGGTTTGAGTATATACTATCTAGTTTTCTTTTGTAATTAGGAGGAAAAAGGGGTTTTTCAATAACAAAATGACTTGTTTCTCTTTTTTTTTTTTTTAATTTCCTTGATCTATATAAGATATTCTTAAACGATTAACATGCACTATCTTCGTTTTATTATTGTTCATCTTTATTCTTACGTTGCCTTTATCATTAATTATTTCAATAATTGTATAAGGACCTTCATATTGATTTGCTAATTTATAAAGTTTGCCCCCTTTTTGTAACCAAACGCTATCTCATATCTTAAAATCTTTAAAATTAGTTTTTTTATCATAATAATATTTAGACTTATATTTCGCTTCCACTAATTTTTCTCGCGCAATATTTTGAATGTTATGTAATTGTTTATTTAATTTAGTAATATAATCGTTATATGTTAATGGTTGTTCTTCGGGTTCAAGTGGTTCACTTGAAGGTAATCGTGCTAGTCTACCAAATATCAATTCATAAGGCGTGAATTTGTGTCCTTCATGCGCTACTGTATTATAACATAAATTCGCTAATTCGAGACATTCGTCCCACGTGTCATTGCTTTCGATAACCATTTTCATGTATTCAGTTAACGAGTGATGAGATCTTTCAAGCGATCCATTTGACTGCGGGTGATATGCCGTGGTTTTAATTTGTTTAATGCGGAATTTCTTCGCAACTCTTTTCATTAAGCTACTCATAAAATTCGAACCCTGATCTGTTAAAATCGTTACTGGAGAACCAAAAATACAAATAAACCTTTTTATAAATGCGTAAGCTACAGACTCCACGGTTGCATCTCTTAAAGGAATTGCTAAACAATATTTAGAGAAATTACATTGAATAGTTAAAATATTATTATGACCATTTTTCGACACTGGAAAAGGACCCACTATATCGAGACTAACTTTTTCAAGCGGCGCCATGGGAGTATCCGTGATAATCATAGGTTGCTTAGTTTTTACTCTGACAAGTTTTTTTAATTGACACTTTAAACATTTTCTAATATAATTTTGGACATCATCTTTAATATTTTCCCAAAAATATTTTTGTTTGATTCTTCTGTAAGTTTTATTTACTCCTTTATGCCCTCCAACAGCTGAGTCATGCATTTCCTCAATTATTTTTCCGCGATCTTTCTCTTGAACGTATTTTATTAATCCATTGCATATAATAATTTTCAAAGATAACCCCTTTAAAATGTTTCTTATTTTGATGGTAATTTCTTTCCATGGAACATTTTCTATATTCTCACTCTTAGCAATGCTAATAGAGCATAAATTTTCTTTAATAATTATTGACTTCAGAACTTTTAATGCCGTAGTTATATTATTCAAAACCTCCGTTGTACTTATAAGTATTTCCCCTCGAATAACAAGTGCAAAATGTAATTTATGGTTTTTATTTGTAATTTTGATTTCTCCCGGGTTTAAATGTGAAAAACGTGGTAGTTCTTGTCTTTCTGATAATTGTAATGTTTATCACACGGCGTACCATTTGTGGTAATGAAATATATATAATTATCTTTTCGCATAAAAAGTTGCTCTTTACATTCGACAAATAATTTTCCACAATTAAAATTTACCCCATGACTACTTAAAATATTTTCTTTTTCCGAAATTTGTTTCGTTGCTTGTGACTGGTCATTCATTTGTATATTGATTTCGTTGTCTATTATTGAATTATTATTTTGATAATTGTCTAACAATTTTTCATTGAATTGTTCTAAAGTTTCATTCTCATTTTCAGAATTTATATCAGGATAAGAGTTTTCTTTCTCTTTATGATTACTAACGACGTCACGTTTTGCATTTTCGTTTTCTTGTAAAACTTCAAGAGAACCCTTTAATACCTTATTTTTAGTATTATTTGGTTTTTTTGGTCGTTTATCGCGATAATTCGGAACATCTATTTTTCCTGCTTTAGTTCGGGTCTGCACTACTAGAATATTATTATCTACAGGATTTCGGGATAACGCATCTGCATTAACATTCGTTTTACCTGCCTTATAAACAATATCAAAATCATATGTATTTAATTTGATTCGCCATCTACTGACTCGCGACGTGGGATCCGTAGAATTTTTAAACCATATAAGAGGTTTATGATCTGTAACGATAGTAAATTTTCGCCCAAGTAAATAAGGTCGAAATTGATTAACTGAATAAACAATTGCTAGCGCTTCACGCGAATACGTATCATATTTTCTTTCGGTATCAGAGAGTACTCGAGATGCATAAGCAATAGGTCTGTCTTTATTTATCTCCCCTTGTGAGAGTATTCCTCCTATCGCTACCCCGCTGGCATCACAAGTTAATATAAAAGGTAATGAAAAATCTGCTATTTTAAGAACAGGTTGAGTACATAATTTATCTTTTAAAATGTCAAATGCCTTTTGTGTTTCATCCCCCCATATAAAAGGTGTATCGTTCTTTAACAAGTTACTCAATGGTTTTGCTATTCCCGAAAAATTATGAATAAAACGACGATAATAACCTGCTAGTCCTAAAAATTGTCTTATATTTTTAATATTTTTCGGTTGTGGAAATTCACGAACTGCCTCTAACTTGCGTGGATCGGGTTTTACTTCCTCTTCGCTCAAAACATGACCTAAATAAACTACTTCTGTTTTTAAAAATTCACATTTATCGGGTTGTAATTTAAGATTGGCTTTACGTAATCGCTGTAAAAATCTCTCAAACTTTTCGTTATGCTCTGCAATTGTTTCACCATAGATAACCGCGTCATCCAAAAATAAAAATATTTCTTTTTGTTGCAAACCGTCAAAAACTAAATCAACGCAACGTTGAAAAGTAGCAGGGCTGTTTGATAAACCCATAGGCATAGTTTTAAATTGAAATAAACCAAATGAAGAAGTAAACGCCGTTTCATGACGATCGGCTTTATCTAAAGGAATTTGAAAAAATCCCTGTGCTAAGTCAAAAACAGAAAAATATTTTGCACCTCCTACCTGATCGATTATATCTAATATATTTGGCAGTGGATATCTATCTTTTATTGTTCGCTCGTTCAACTGTCTAAAATCGACAACTAGTCGATATCTTTTATTACCTGCGCTATCTGGCGTTTTCGCAACTAAAAATACAGGTGAAGAATAGTTAGAGCAAGACGGCTCAATGATCTCGTTATCAAGCATCTCTTTTAATTGTTTATCTAATTCTGTCTTAAGAGCATGAGGAAATCTATACGGTCTAACATTTACTGGTATATCATTTATTGTAGGGATTTTATGTGAAATTACCGTAGTTGTTCCTAACTTTTCTCGTTTTAAATGAAAACAATCTGCGTATTTTTCAATAAGTTTTTCAATAGGTTCTTTTTGCTCAATTTCTAAATGTTTATATCTAAGAATTGATTTTAATTTTTCTGTGCGACTTAACTCGTGAACATCAGCTTCCGTGATTTGCAATATTTAATTTTTATTAATTTTTAAACTATTCTCGGCATCAAATGTGAAAGAATTATCTTTTTCCTTAAACTTGTTGTAAAAAGCATTGCGGTCTTTTTCACGCGGACTTTGCGTGTCATTTCTCTCATCCAAAATATTCTCTAAATACATTTGCATAACTTGTTCATCCTGAATTTCACTAAGATAAGGTTTTTCATAAATTTCTAGATAATTGTGACTTAACTTTTTATATCCCAAATTTTCATCCGAATCACTGAATAATTTTTCGTCATTTAATTCTTCCCAAAATACTTCATTTTCATTATTTTTCCCCACATTACATATTTTATTCTTACGTGATACATTATCAAAATTCTCATCTTCCTTGATTACATCATAATAATTATTTTCCCATAAACTATTCTCATTAATCCCGAAACGTTTACTTTGTTCGCACTGAACTTTATTTTCATTTAAACTTTTAATCTTCTCAATTTCAAAACCTTCAATTATTTCACCAATTGTTTCTCTTGGAAAGGTTGCCCTATCTTCTTTCGCGGATACTCTTTCGTGTCGTTTTACTAATAACCCGTTATTTTTAGTGCCGTTAACATTTTCACCACAAATATCATCATCGTCGTCATCATCAATTTCATCAATATTATTTTCACCAATATCATCAACAAATTTTTCTCCATAAAATACGACATTTTCGTCAACTTCAAAAACTTTTACGTCACGGCCTTTTTCATAACGGTTTTCATTTTTGTGATACTTTTTTACCCCCGAACAAAAATCTTTTCTTACAACACTTTCACTTTTGCTTAAAACACTGTTATCTTTAGACATATTATTCTGTTCACTCTTTTTAAAATCATCCTTTAATTTTTCATCGTCACCATTACCCCTTATCTCACATTGAACTTCGCATAAACTTTCATTTTCATTATTTACGAAACCAACATTGTTCTCACATAAACTTTTATTTTCATTATTCTCAACACTTTGAAACTTTTCACCTCGAACTTTATTTTCACGTATATTTTTATTTTCATTATTCCCGAGACGTGTAATATCACCAAAAATATTTACTGCTTCTTCTTTAGATAATTCACGTTCAATATTTGACACTTCATTTTTACTCATTTCACAATTAACTTCATCTTCAAGAGTTATCAAATCTTTCTCTTCGAATATTCTTTCGCATGGTTTACTGGATAATTCATTACTTTTATCACCGCCGACATAAAATTCACCACAATTAATTTTCATCAATATCATATTCAATTAAATCTTCAGCACAATTTTCTTCACAACGAAATACAACATTATCTCCCATTTCACTAAATATTTTCACGTCGCGATTTCCCTTATAACGATCACTATTTTCCCCACACTTATTAATTCCCAAAGAAAAATCTTTTTCTACAACTCTTGAACTTTTTGCGGAATATTTTCACTCCCGTATACATCCTTTATTGGATTAAATGTTTCAATTTGGTTTTTAGGTTCTTTATTATTCCTAACACGTCTTTCTCGGAAATAATCATTGCTAAAGTCACAACTATCATTATTTATTAAAATTAAATCCTCATCTTTCGGTAAAAATTCACAATTAACATAAGATTGTTTAGCAACATCTTCATTTTGTTTCTCATTAAATTCATTTAATTCATTTATTCTATAAGGAATATTCTCAAATGGAATTATTTGTCCATTAAATTCCAAATAATTCTCCCGGTAATTTATTTGCGCAAAATTCTCTCTAAAAAACTCCGTGCCTAGAATACCCGCTTCCATAATAGGGAAATCGTCAGTTACTAAATGAAAATCAATTTTATAATTGTTAAAATCAACTCTGACTCTACCCAACGTTTTTATAGCATGAGTCGTTATTCCCTTCAAAATAATTATGTGATTAGTGTCAATATTAACATAAGGAGATACTTCTGACGTTTTTACAAGATTGACAGAAGCTCCTGTATCTAACATAAAAATAAGCGGTCTGCTAAATTCTCCGATGTCGATTTTTATTGTTGGCGCCGAGCTTTTCTGACTAAGGTTTACGGTTTCGAAACTAACGATGGGGCTGTGCTGTTGCCTGCGGTAGAAGGGCGCGGTCCATTCTGTGTCTCTCCCGTCGCGCCTGTCCGAAAGAGATCCGTAGAGTTTCCCTGTGCTGGCGGTGCACTTATTCCCGTATCGTTTTGAAATTTATAACAATTACGTTGAATATGACCTAACCGTCCGCAATAAGAACAACTAGAAAAACGTGAATTATATTGTTCTTGTTTATTTCGTGAAAAATTTTGATTATTGGAATAATTATTATTTCCGTTTCTATTTACCTGCCCGTTTTCATAATTATTAAAATTTCGCCCATTATTTCGATTATTTTCATTTGGTAGAAACGGTGTCCTACGATTTTCCGCATTCCACCCTCCAAAATTTATATCTCTATTATTCGCAAAATTTCGTGAATTGTTTCTATTTCCAAAAAAATTTCGTCACGATATATTTTGCCCATTATTCTGCCCATTATTTTGACCTGATCTGTTTTGCCCGTTAAAATTATTTGAATTAAATCCGCTCTGCCCGTTAAAATTATTTTGATTTGCTCTCTGCTGCCCGTAATATTTTGCTAGTGTGATACAGTTTATCGCTCCGTGACCGACTCGTTTACAATATGCACATGTTATTTGTTCAACGTCTTGATTAACAATATTAACTCTTTTATTTTCTCTGCTAGGTTTAATTTTATTTTCATCTTTGACATCCTCATCTATTATACTACATGCATATTCTCTCTCTACCTCTAAGGCTAATTCGCGTGCTTCCTTTAAGCTAGTTGGTTTTTCCATGCGTGCGCGTATTTCCCATCGAAGCCCTTTTAAAAAGAATTTTATACAATCGCTTTCTAATTCCTTTTCATATTCTTCCCTTCCTGTAAACCGTTTCTCCCGTTTAGCTGCTTTAAAAATTTCCGACTCTATTTCTTTTAATCGATTTAGATATACAATTACTGTTTCGTTACTTTTTTGTTTAATGCGGGCGAGTTCGCCTTCCCAATCGTGAAAGGTTTTTGTAGATCCGTATATCGTCTCTAAAAATTCCGAAATCTCTGAAATCTCTTTAAAATTTTGTCCTCTCACGCTATTCAACGCGTCCCCGTATAATCGCATGCGAATTAATTTAGCTAATTCTGCCTCATATTCCTTTGGAAGGATGCTAAGTGCCTCCTGGCAACCGTTTAAAAATTGCGTTAGAGAAATATTCTGACCGTTAAATCGCGGAATTAAATCTAGGGCATCTTTAAGGGATAGCCCCCTTATTTGTACTACTGTATCATTCATGGTTTTATTGTTATGTTTTTGCCGCTCTACTTGGGAGAGGACTTCGTTTTTTATTACGACTTTTTTTCCTGAGTTCGTAAAGGAGTTTATCGCTGATTTGAAATTTTCGGACCAGGAATTTATTCCTGAATTTTCCTCTTTACTGTTCCCTTCGAAATTTTCCTCGATATTTTCGTCTTTTTCTTTAAAAATGTATAACTTTTGTCTAAATTTCTTCAAAAGATCAAAAAAATTAAACCCTTTCTTGATGCTATCGTTTAATACTTTCAAAGTTCCCTCTTGTTCAAAAAAAAGATCTAAAGTCTTTTTGTCTGCTTCTATACTAAAATGTTCTTTTATTGTCTCAACAAGTGCCTCGCTCGTCGAAAGTAATACCTTATCGTTATCCGCAGAAATTTCGAACTTAACCCGATGTTCCCCTTTATTCGCGGTCAGAGGAGTGCTAGACTGAAAACCCGCAGCTTCTTCGATAGCTTCCTCCTTTGGCTCTACTTGCAATCGCGAAGGTCTCAAAAATATTTTTTTTTGTGGCACGACTAACTTTTTCTCTGTGTCTACTACCTCTAACTCACTATTCGAACCGTCATTAATTGTTGAGTCTGAAAGATCGACCTCTTTTACTACGCTCCTATATTGTCGCGGTAAATCAATATTTAATTTCGCGAAATTTTTCTCTAATAATTTTTTTAATTCCCAAATTTCTTTCTCCAACTCACGCGCTTTAGGGTCACTATTTTTTAAACACTGTTCTAAATCCCTCTCTTTCTCTTTTAGTTTCGTTACCAATGAATTAGAAACATTTTTCTCTAAATTCCCCACACTTCTTTCTATTTGTGAAATTTCATTATCAGACATTGTTTTTCATTTTTTTTTCATTTTAATTTTAATCTCACATACTCCGATTGCTCCCTTTTTGTGGTTTCCCGGCCGATGCACCAGTTAATAACTTATATATTTAGATACCTGTTACGTCGGAATCCAAACATACAGCTATCCGTCTAGCAGGCCTCCTATGGGGCGTGCCGCATCTCCCTGTCTTTTAGCCAACGCCCGAAAGCGCTATGCCTGACCAGGTTACGGAGACCGAAGGAAGTAGGGTCGGAGGACTTTACCTCCCTTTGCTACAGGCCGGCGCTCGAGAGCGCTTAGCCTTTATTGTAGCGGAGGAAAGAATACAATGCAAATTTACTAGTCTGATTATGATATTTACTTCAATAACCCCGAAATTCAAATTATATAATGTACCTTAATGTCTAACGCAATTGTCGGCCGCTCGGAAAACGTCGCCTTGAATATCGGTGGTTCAGTGCTGCGATGGTGAGCTCCTTCTCGGCGGGTGGTCCCCCAGCAGGTCGTTGCGTCGAGGCGGGTGTTGATGGCTCACAGTAAGCGTCCTGACGAAATCGGATCCCTGCGATATCGGTCAGTCATAAGCACGGGCAATGCTTCTCCGTGGCGCAGAGTCGGTAGCTCTCGTCATGGTAACTTCTAAGTCGGACGTGGCACGGGCAACGCTTCGCCGTGGGCAGCGTCGGTGGCGTTGATGGTCCGTCGGGCAGAGCTTTGTCCTCGCAGAAGTTCAGAAAAAGAGTGAGCCATTGAGGCCCACTTGCTGGCCCTTTATATAGCGCGAAACTCCTTTATTTTTGGGGGAAAACTTGTGTTTCCCCTTTGGTGGGAAACTGCGCAGAAGGCTAACTCCCACCTCCTGCTATCTTTCATTTTCTCGTAATAGAGGAAAGCATAAAAATGTCAGAGAGCTCTCTTCTTGGAAACTCTCTCTCTCTCTATCTATCTCTGTCCTGGAGAAAAATCCGCGAGGCTGCATGCGCAGTGCATCCGTGTACGCAGCGTCCCCCTTATCTCGTAAGTTTCGGGTGTCAAGGGTAACGTCTTGCTGACCCGTTTCTTCTTCTTTTTTTTCTCTGGTGAAAAGAGGGGCCGAGCTGTCTGTTCGCTATTTTATGATAGCAGGTTTTCTCGCCTCCCACCGCCTGTTGCTATGTACTTGTCTTCTCTTGCGCACTGGAGGAAAACATAAGGATGCCAAAAGACCTCTTCTAAAAAACGTTCCCTCCAGTAAAAATTCCACGAGACTGCATGTAGAGTACCCATGTATGTCGTCGTCCCTCGTGCTCTCAAATTTCGGGTGTCAAGGGAAACGCTTTGCTGACCCATTCTGCGTCGTAACGCCGTGTGACAGTAGCACAGTTCCTCCGCTATTTTATGAGAATAAAAGGGGTGCCGAGCTGTCCCTCTTCTGGCTCGTATCAGTGGTCCTCCTCATTCTTGGAAATTCGAGGCTGCGCAGTATAGCCGTACATGGGTCTTGACTTATCTTTTCAAGTCAGTTCTTCCCTGCATAGAAAAAAGCGTCTGTGCGCCCGGTCCAGTGTCATCTTAATTGCTCCTCTTCTTCCTTTTTATTGCCCGCCTCATAAATTTCGGTAGTGTAGTGTAGCTGGTGTTGATTTTTCTCCAGGCGCACGTGCCGCGGTCCCTCTCTCCCTCTTGCTTTCTGCCGTTTCGGTTAACCGCACGTGTCTGATTTGTTTGACCTCCCATGGCTCTAAAACTCTCCAATCCGTTTGGTCCCTCTGCTTTTGCCCCCGCCTTCTTCCTCAGCCCATCTCTCCCTTCCTCTCTCGATGTCCCTTTCTCTTTATCTGCTGCTCTTCTTTCTTCTCTCATCTCTATTTCGTCTTTCATGCATTTCCTGACAAAAAACATAATTATTCGCGTAAATGGACGAAAAATTCGTCCATTACAACCTCAAATCGATTCCTTTAGCATTCAATCCTTGTGCGTATTACCACACATGCCACGAAAGTTAAGTTTCTTATAAAGTGTCCTTAATAAACAACGATTCGATAATAAATTAACGAATTTCTAAGAAATAATTGATAACTAGTAATTCAATAATTGGATAATAATTTAACAATAATAATTATTTAATTATTATTGTTAATTAATAATTAATATTAATTAAGTATATTAATAATTATATTAATAAGTAATTATATTAATAATTGTATTAATAATTGATTATATATTGTTAATTAATAATTAATAATTTTTACTAATAAAAATTAATGTTTAGTGAGTGTTCATAATAATAACTATCCAATTGTTACTAATGATACCAATTGTTTAATAATTATTAGTAGAAAAAATAATCAACAATTATTAATAAAAATTAAAATTTTCACTTTCTATAATAGATTAATATTTTTAATATTAATACAATAATCGATAGTATCGGAACTATACCGTTCCCTAATAGGACTTCGATATCGTCGTCCTTTCGTTAGACCCTACGTAGTAGGTCGAGGATTACTTTAGTTCGCGAATCTACGCAATACGGGCGTTGATATGCCATATCCATCGAAGCCAGTCCATCCAGAACCCGGCAGTGCATTCTAGATCTAAACCGCAAAGAGCCGGAGAGCAGTAACGGCCTCTCAAAAGGGAACAAGAACCCAGAAGCAAGGTGTCCGCATACTGGAGGATTGAAATAACCATATTCCACATATAATAGAGGAAATCCAGCAACACCAAGGAACATCTCAACGAAGAAGGAAATATATAATCACATATTTCAAGAAAAATAATTACTTGCGTAGATAATAATATTTCTACGCCTGTACCTAGATCTATAAATATAGAAATACTTAATCCGCGGATCCAGCTGGATCCGGAAGACCCATCCGGGGTGCTGGAGAAGACTGTTTGACGACGCTCGCTCTCGCCGCGTGCTCCCGTCCGACGTTTACGACACGCCTAGACGGCAGATTATATCTCCTCCACGGACGCGTTAAGCCGCGCGCCAGTATCGTCACATAAATGCGCGCATCGCCCCCCTAACCCAGACTCAGGGTCATGTTGCAGTGCGGCAGCGAACATTGAATAAAGTCTCAGATTCTAACAGCCGGACTAATAGAGTGATTACTCCATAGCGTTAGCATACGACGGGTATCGACGAATATTAATTGACCGTAAGAGGAATAAGTAGTGGCATGTGTGGTTTCTTTTGTTCTCCTTAACTTTTTCCCAAATAATTATTGATTGGTACGGGACAATTCCTTATTTGCATAGGACGCTTTTATATACATAAATGATTTCCTAGTGTAATAAAACGATAGTAAGTCTTATTATTGTAATTTAACAGAATATTTACGGGTTGGTAATAAATAAGTGATATCCAATAGTAGGCATTGTTATAATTTCATTATTCCTTCAATCGATTTTATCCTTTCCTAAAACTTAGAATATACCTTAGAACTCTGGTAGTTATACAATATTCCACTTCATCAATAAATTATCCCTCGATATTGGGGTGCGAAGAGTATTGTACGAACTTACGTCTCCGGTCTCGACAACAAATAAGGAGAGCAGATACTACGGTAACCCGATCAATACGAATATCACAAGGAAGCAATTGCGTGCCGCTATATCCGTATGGGCGAATATAGGGGACGAAGGTAAACGAAGGTACCCTCTTGGCGAGAGTGACACTAATATTCTCGAGGGCAACGACCACAACATTTTTATAACGAGTGCGTGAGGTCTTAACAGACGTCAGGTAACAAAAAACCTTGATTTTAATGCATTTCTTTAAACCAAAACTTCAAATAGAAACAATCTATTGCAATCAGAATAATTGTTTCTTGAAAATTCAGACAATTTTAAGATTAAAATATTACATTCGACATCTACGAAGAACCAATATTCAAAGATTTATAAATTTTTCAAATATTAATTTTCAGTATTTAAGAGATTTTTTATTATAGTCAAAAAATTAAACATCGAGTAGAAATTATTACAGCTGCCATTTACCATCTAAAAGGAGATGTGCATAGTTAATATTACTTTGTATTATAAATAATTCACATTAATATGCGAGTAAAGCTCAGGAACTCTTAACTTATTGGGAACTCCAAAGTTTAAGCTCAAAATTTTTGCCTTTCAATAAAAAATAAAAAATAAGAAAACAATTATAAATAATGGTAAAGAATCAGCAGCGTACACAAAATTAAAAAAAGGTCGAAAAATCAGTCATTTTTTATGTTATTAATGTGCCTTGTCATTCGATTTATTTATAATTACACAACAAATTCAATGCATATTATAATTGAAATAACTAAGTCAATAAAGAACATTAGCCATTCCATTTAATTTTTTATTTAGCAATCATAAGAAATACGTAAAACTGATGTGATGTTTGAAAGAAGATTGATATTTTATATTTTCACATATAATTGTAATAACGATTATTTCTTAGAAAATAGAAACTTTTAAAGTAATAATTTCAGTGTAGATTCTTATCTATTCAAAGATCAAATACGCAGATGCCAGTATTTATAAGAGTTGTAGTTTAGAATAAAGACCAAATTTTCCTTAATTTTTAGATTTAAAAGTAGCGCCAAAAAAATATACCATTCAATCACCGGACTTGTAAATAATTTTTTTTCACATTCAGAAAGGCTTAAAGAACAAGAAAAACTTGTCCTGTAGATGTGTCTTCAAAATTAAATCACTTTTTCAAGTTTCATCGTTTAGAAAAAAAAGTGACATTTTCTTCCTGAATTTTTTTTCAATCCAAATTGACTTAAAAGTATCGCCAAAAAATAATACCGTTAAATTGAGCTTGTACATATTTCTTTTTATGTTCAGAAAAGCTAAAAGAACAATGAAAACTTGACCCATGAGCGTACCCCTAAATTTTTTTTCATTTTTTTCGAGACATAAGAGGAAAATAATTTTAAGAATAGTAGATATACTATTACCATACCATACCCTGGCCAAAATATCATACTCGCGTTTTTGAGTCGGAAGCGAAAATGGACTTTCGGAGAGGGTATGGTGAATAAATCTTTTATATGGGCTAATTTTCATAGTACATCGACGTATCAGGGCTCAAATTAAAGATTTTGGCACACAGAAAAGCTAAACAAATTGTGCAACGATCGTAAGTGTGTTCCTGTTCCTATATACATAAATATAGCGATGGGCAAAGCACATTAATAACATAAAAAATGACTGATTTTTCGACCGTTTTTTAATTTTGTGTACGCAGCTGATTCTTTACCATTATTTATAATTGTTTTTTTATTTTTTATTGAAGGGCAAAAATTTTGAGCTTTAGTTCATTTGACTGCTTAAACTTTGGAATTCCCAATAAGTTAAGAGTTCCTGAGATTTACTCGCATATTAACGTAAATTATTTATAATACAAAGTAATATTCACTATGCATATCTCTTTTTAGATGGTAAACGGTAAGCAACTGTAAAAAATTATCTCTACTCGATGTTTAATTTTTTGACTATAATAAAAAAATCTCTTAAATACTGAAAATTAATATTTAAAAAATTTATAACTCTTTGAATACTGGTTCTTCGTAGATGTCGAATGCAACATTTAAATCTTATAATTGACTGGATTTTGATGAAACAATTATTCTGATCGCAATAGATTGTTTATATTTGTTTAAATTAAGTTTTCGTTTAAAGAAATGCATTAAAATCAAGGTTTTTAAAAAGCAATTTTGTTAAATTGTAACCTCGAAATTTAGGGTCTACGAATCAAACTCTATAAAAAGCGATGGTTATTTTATCCAATTGCATAAATGGGAAGACAGAAGCGAAAAAATTTCCAACTCCTGGGCCAGGTAGAATCACTAGAAACTGAAAAACGGCTCCCGAGTGTCAAAGCGACAGTCAGCACGCGCACGCTCATATGACAACATTGCCGCCGAGGTCGCAGCACACGGCCCCAGGCTCCGCTCCGCTGTCCCCTCCGGCAGCTTGCTGTTTGTATGTATATATATTGGAGCGCAGCTAGCTCTCGCGTGTTACGCTGGCCGAGCCCGTCTTTCTCCCAATTCCACCACTCCGCGCCGACCAGTACACTCATAGCGCGTATTCGGGCGCAGACGACTCACGAGCTGCGAGGCACTTCGTGCTGATCGGTACACTTATAGTGCATATCGAAGCGTCCGCCAGAAACCAGCCAGCGGGCGCGAGCCGAGCCTTTTCCGCGTAAAATGCGCTCTGTTCAACTCGCTCGCAATCATATGATAAGTCTCTCGAAAAAAAACAGTGAACATATATTGATACATTTTTCCTCCTCTTTCCAGTTATGCTATTGTTCATCTCCGTAATGCTTTTTTTAGGTCAAAAACTTGAGTTGAAAGGTAGGACCGATTTTTCTAAAAGAATAACATGTTTTTTTTTTTTAACTTTTTTCATTCGAAAGTACACGTCTTCAGTTTCAAAACCCCAAAATTTCAAGTTGGAGAAATGAAGGGTTCATAAGTAATTAAATTAAAAAGACGGCGGCGCGTTGCAACAGATTAACCTTTAGACTGCCGGCATTTTTACGTTAAAAATGAATATTTTTAAAAGGTAAAATTTATTTATATAAATATCTAATATGTCGAAACGAGTTTTCAAGGTCATAGCTGGCTCATATATGAGCCAGGTCGGCAGTCTAAAGGTTAATAAAATAAAATGATAGAGTTACAGGAACTTTTTTTGCTGATTTTAACCTTTGTTTCAGTTTTGATCTTATACATCATTTTTCTCTTGCATATAAACTTAAAACTAATTCTTTTATTTTCAAACAGTGATCTTCATATTCACAAACCTTGAGGGAGTTTTTATCCAAAAGAAAATTTTTAACTTCACTGGGTTTCTTGGAAAAGTTCGTCCCTATTGATCAAGAAGCGGCACAATCAAATCTCATGCATTTTTCCGTACGCGGTTGCGTGAAAGCGCTGCTTTGCTTCAACAGAAAAATCTTCAAAATTATGAAAAAGATTATGGAAGTCGTATTTGTTTTTATAGTATTGCCCAGTTCCATCAGTGAAACAAATACCGTTTTTGGCGAAATCAAGAGAGTTTTTTATTAGGGTAATTGATTATAATTTTTTAGATAAACTGCTACGGCAGCACGAGATAAATTGTCTCAAAAAAGTATCATGCTTTTTTAAGTTTTTAAATTTAATTCTCTATAATAAAGGACCAATGCTGCCAAACTACACTGATTAGTGTTGCAGTGAAATGATTTTGTCCCTTCTTGGTAAAAAAGACGTACTTTTCCAAGAAACCTAAAAGAGAATTTAAAAATTCTTCTCTGGATGAGTACTCCCTCAAGGTTTATAAATATGAACTTGACTGTTTGAAAATAAAAGTATGACTTTTAAGTTTATATAAAAGAGAAAAAAGATGTCTTCAAATGATGAATTAGAAACGATGAATTAAAATTAAAACAAAGTTTAAAATCAGCAAAAAGGGTTCCTGTAACTCTATTATTTAATTCTATTAAACTGTCAGCACACGTTAAGAGGCTTGAACTATAACAATTCTCAGGGTCGGAAACTTTAGAAGTATACTCACCTATCCAAAAGTAAAGAAATCTAAATTTGAGAGAAGACCTATTCAATTAAATTCAGATACAATATATTAGTAAATTAACAAAAAATTGCAAAAGATGGAACACAAAGTATTGACTTATAATAAAAAAAGATTAAAAAATTTATTATATGATATTTATTAAGTACGAAACAACGAAATAGTGAAATACGTCGGCAACAGCGCGCTCCGGCGTAGCGCACAAAGTACGCGCGGCGACTCGCCGCTGTATTTTAAATGTTGTTACTTATGAACCCTTCATTTCTCCAACTTGAAATTTTTGGGTTTAGAGGATGAAAACTTGTACTTTCGAATGAAAAAATTTATTTAGAAAAAAATAGTATTCTTTTGTAAAAATCGGCCAAAACTTTCAACTCAAGTTTCTGACCGCATAAAAGCATTTCAGAGAATAAAAAATAGCACCACTGGAAAGAGCGGGAAAATCTATCAATACATGTTCTTTGTTTTTTTTTCCAAGAGACTCAGCATATGATTATGAGAGAGTTGAAAAAAGCACAAAGGGTAGTTGTTCCGATTAGCGTTTAAGGAAGCTTCCCGGTTTGTCGCGATTTGTTGAACTCATTTAACAATGCACGAATGTGAAATTAATACATATTGATAGATTAATTTTAATCTAAATACGGAAATATTTTTTTCTACAGAATATCAACTCTATCGAAAGTTATATTAAAAGTAAAAAAATCATTTTTGCCTACATTTGTGTGCCCCAAGAGACGGCGATGAACGCAATTGTATTCCCCCAATTAATGTGCTTGTACACGTTTGTGTGCTCCCGATTAGTGTACTTTATCATCATAAGAAATATCATTTTCAATATAATCAAACCTATAAATATACAAATAATGATAATATATTAGCGTTTTACATATTTATTACAAAAATATATTAATTTACCGGTGCTACGATTTGGAAGTTCATTGATATATTTTGCATCGGCTTCTTATGCAATTTTCTTCCTTTTGACGTTAATTTTGAATTCACTTCCAAAATCTATTGCTATTAAAAGTATAATATAATAAAAAGAAGGTTATAACACTCTTTCCTATAACGTGATGAAATATTTCTGCACGAAAAAACGTAGATTGTACAATCACTTTTGAGCCACGTATAACCTAACAAACGTTATGTTTACGCTCTATCGGCATGCACAAATGCTGATTGCGTGCGGTATTACTGGACAAAGTCATTTAAAATACGAGAAATATCTTGAAATTTGTTATAAATGGTTATTGTGTAAGTGTGAAAGTAGTTTTATAACATGTAACCACTTTTTACTTTTTATACTTCAAATTACTATTATACATTATCTTTACTTATAAAAATATTGTTGTTTCTTAACAACTTCGAATAAGAAAAAGTAATGAATCTTTCCAAATCACATGTTGTACTATTAAAGCATTATTGCAATCTTAGTACTGACTAAAAAAATTTGACACTTAAATCTTATAAAAGCTAAATAGATTAATTTTTGAAAGAAAATTATTTCAATGCTGTCTTCGTATCAGCTTATTTGTATGACGCGTTCTCGGACGCGTTTAAATAACAGAGCACAGCAAATAGGGACAGGTACAAAAATCGGGGCTCGCTGGCTGGGTTCTAGCGGAATTCGTATATTGGGGCCCAGCCGAATCTCGCAAGCTGTGCTGGCCGAGCCGCTTTGTACCTACTCCAGCTGGTAGAGACTTTGAGGTTAAAAAACGATATGAAGACATTTTCTTTTTTGCGATATCTCATTGGGACAGTACATATCAACGTTCTCTATAAAATACATGTTATTCAGAGATTCAAAAGTGGGTTGAAGACACAGTACATCACCCTGGGGGGGCTTTTCCGGAAAAGCTATTTCGTTCATGATTTTTTTTTAAGCATGTGGGGACTTGGTCTACAAGAAATCGTCAAAACATTTTTCCGAACGACGTAATTGCGGCTCTGGAAATTTTTTTTCATGTGTAAGACATAGTATATCGCCCTGTGGGGGTTTCTCCGGAAAAGCTATTTCGTTCTTAATTTTTTTCTAAGCATTTGGGGACTTGACCTACGAGAAACCGTCTTAACATTTTTACGAACGACTTAATTGTGGCTCTGGGAATTTTTTTTCCCGTTTTCAACACTGTATATCGCCCTGGGGGGGCTTTAAAGGCAAAGCTATTTCGTTCATGATTTTCTAAGCATGTGGGGACTTGATCTACAAGAATCCGTCAAAACATTTTTCGGAACGACGTAATTGCGGCTCTGGGCATTTTTTCCCCGTTTTTAACATTGTATATCGCCCTGGGGGGGCTTTTCCGGGAAAGCTATTTCGTTCATAATTTTTTTCTAATCATTTGGGGACTTGATCTACAAGAAACCGTCTTAACATTTTTCCGAACGATTTAATTGCGTCTCTGGGAATTTTTGTTCATGTTTAAGACACAGTATATCACCCTGGGGGGGCTTTTCCGGAAAAGCTATTTTGTTCATAATTTTTTTCTAAGCATCTAGAGACTTGATCTACAAGAAACCATCAAAACATTTTTCCGAACGACGTAATTGAGGTTCAGGGAATTTTTTTTCGTGTTTAAGACACAGTATATCGCCCTGGGGGGGCTTTTCCAGAAAAGCTATTTCGTTCATAATTTTTTTCTAAGCATGTGGGGACTTAGTCTACAGGAAACCGTCAAAACATTTTTCCGAACGACGTAATTGCGGATCTGGGAATTTTTTTTCATGTTTAAGACACAGTATATTGCCTGGGGGCTTTTCCGGAAAAGCTATTTCATTCATAATTTTTTTCTAAGCATTCGGAAACGTTATCTACAAGAAACCGTCGAAACATTTTTCCGAACGACGTAATTGCGGCTCTGGGAATATTTTTTCCCGTTTTCGACACTGTATATCGCCCTGGGGGGGCTTTTCCTGCAAAGCTATTTCGTTCATGATTTTTTTCTAAGCATGTGGGGACTTGGTCTACAGGAAACCGTCAAAACATTTTTGCGAACGACGTAATTGCGGCTGTGGAAATTTTTTTTCATGTTTAATACACAGTATATCGCCCTGTGGGGGCTTTTCCGGGAAAGCTATTTTGTTATTAATTTTTTTCTAAGCATTTGGAAACGTTATTTACAAGAAACCGTCGAAACTTTTTTCCGAACGACGCAATTGCGGCTCTGGGAATTTTTTTCCCGTTTTCGACACTGTATATCGTCGTGAAGGGGTTTTTCGGAAAAGTGATTTCCTTCATTTTTAGGTCGTGTGGGACCTTTCCTTCAAATACCAGTCGCAAAATTTTTCCTAGCGAAGTTATTGCGACTCTGGGAATTATAGTTTTCGTGTGTGTCGCTGTAGGAAAATTGACGCGTCTGTAAGGGTGGTTTTGGGGGTGCTTTATGGGGGGGGGCGATGTGCTAAATTAGTTTTTACACGGTTTTTGGTCCATTCCTACCCTGTTTTATGGTTTTAAACCGGTTATAATGTAAATCGCAAATTTTAGTTTTTTCGTTCAACTTTAAACGTTCGGAATTTCAAACACATTAAATTCTAAGAACACAATATGTCTAGTCCTTTTATTTCTTTTAGTCTCATCTATTCAATAAGGACTCTCTACAAATGATAATAATCTTTTTCACGACTGTATAAACCCTCTCCATCCTTCTCTTTCCCACCCCACTCTCTCGCCCTCCCTCCCTCTCTCTCAACATCCGTCAACCTGAGTACCAAAAACTTTAATGAGAGCTTAAATATTTTTTTTAAAACAATCAACACGTTTTTTAAAAGCTAATGTTTTAAGTACACTCTATAACAACATAATTTGTCTAGTCCTTTTAATTCTTCTACTCTCTTCTATTCAATAAGCACTTTTTACAAATGGTAATAACTTTTTTCATGACTGTACAAATAATAATATTGCTAATAAAAACCTTTCTACGAAAGTATAAAATAAGGCAAGTATAGACGTTTTCTCTGGATAATCTATAAAAAACAGCACAATTTGTCTAGTCCTTTTATTTCTTCGAATCTCATCTATTCAATAAGCACTCTATACAAATGGTAATAATTTTTTTCATGACTATACAAATAATCTTTAAAATAATAATATTTATAATTTTGTAAGAGATATCAAATATTTACGAATGAAAAAGTCTTTTAATTCTTTGAGTCATTGTATGCTGAACAAATTATATGTAAGTACATTCAAATTGTTCACTGCAAATCAAATAAACGAAAGTTGTGAAATTAATTATCGATAGTCAAGTAATGCAAACAACTCTCGGAAACTACTGTATGACTGTTCTCAGAAATATATTCAAATTTGTTCATCTTTCTGAGCTATACAAATTAAACACAAGAAAGTACTGAAATCAATTTATTGTAGTCAAGTACCGGCCATAAGTTAACTTGACTGACATAATAGAACTTTCGTATCTAGCGTGTAAAATTACGTCTTACGCCCACGTTGTAACTTCAAAATTATCCAACCAGCGTGCATAAAATACTACTTGGCGCCCAAGAGGCCCAATAGCTCACATACTCTTATAAAACTTTATAGAACCTACGCACTTTACGCCCGTGTGGGCGAAAATTATTTTAATTATATAACTATAATGCCTTCTCTTTATTTCTAAAATTCATAAGAATTTTTTAGATATTTACGAAAAGTCAAAGCCTATATAAATAAATTACATAGTTACCAACACATCACTATTTTTCATGATTCTTTCTCAATTTTGAAATTTCTATAATATTACGCACCTTGGGAGGAAAAGAGAAGTCTAGAGCTGCTCTAGCAGGGGTGGTCGTCCGATCTCCCATACATACTTGGCGGGCCCGATGATTTGAAGTTTACCGGTGGGCTACTTAAATATAGAATACAAAATTTTTGCATAAATTCATTAACAATATTTATACCTATAGTCTACTATAAATAATTACATGGGCTTTAATTTTTAATTGGTACCGTTAAGTACAACATCCTTATATGTGCAGAATCATGATTTACTTTTATTACCCACAATATTTTTCTTTGTGTCCGTCCTTTTTAAACGAGAATAAAATAAAATAAACATTTTACTAACCGTTTTATAAGCAACCTATTGTGTATCCTTTTCTCGCGTGTAAATATCATATAAGATCTCATATGAGAATTTCAGGCATCGCATGTCTCGTATCAGATCTCGATATGCGATGTCATCTGCAATTTTATATATTATGGGATTACATATGAGATCTCATATGATACTTTCAGGCGGGTTTGTACTTTCTATTTAAAAACAGAGTGATAGATTCACGGATCAGTAGTTAATATGTAGAAGCAATCCACTTATACATTTTATCTGATCTTTAAACATATGAATATTTATATGAAAATGACCATGTCTTACACCTTGAACTGCAAATCGTCGGGCCAGCCAAGTATGTATGGGAGATCGGAGGACCACCCCTGCTAGAGCAGCTCTAAACTTCTCTTTTCCTCCCAAGGTGCGTAATATTATAGAAAGTTCAAAATTGAGAAAGAATCATGAAAAATCGTGATGTGTTGGTAACTATGTAATTTTTTTATATAGGCTTTGACTTTTCGTAAATATCTAAAAAAATTCTTATGAATTTTAGAAATAAAGAGAAGACATTATAGTTATATAATTAAAATAATTTTCGCCCACACGGTCGTAAAGTGCGTAGGTTCTATAAAGTTTTGTAAGAGTATGTGAGCTATTGGGCCTCTTGGGCGCTAAGTAGTATTTTATGCCCTCTGGCTGAATAATTTTGAAGTTACAACGTGGGCGTAAAATGTAATTTTACACGCTAGATACGAAAAGATCTATTATGTCAGTCAAGTTAACTTACGGCAGGTACTTGACTACAATAAATTGATTTCAGTACTTTCTTGTGTTTAATTTGTATAGCTCAGAAAGATGAACAAATTTGAATATATTTCTGAGAACAGTCATACAGTAGTTTTCGAGAGTTGTTTGCATTACTTGACTATCGATAATTGATTTCACAACTTTCCTTTGTTTGATTTGCAGTGAACAATTTGAATGCACTTACTTACATATAATTTGTTCAGCATACAATGACTCAAAGAATTAAAAGACTTTTTCATTCGTATTTATTTGATTTCTTTTACAAAATCATAAATATTATTATTTTATAGATTATTTGTACAGTCATGAAAAAAATTATTACCATTTGTAGAGAGTGCTTATTGAATAGAAGAGAGTAGAAGAATTAGGTAATCTATGGATCAAGAATCAATATGAAAAGAATCCATACAACAAGTTTGTATGAGAGTGAAAATGAAATATGGTGTAATCTCATGAAATAATTTAGTTTTGTAACATAAAACCATGATGCTGTTCAGTGGTATCTTTGGTGTATAAAACTTCATTGTCGGTTCGGTTCTTTAATGAAACTTTCTTTAGCAGTCACAATTTTTGCCGTTTCTTAGGCTTCTTGTTACATATAACTCGCATGACAGACTATCCAGATTTGTAAATAGGCTAGAGAAAAAGATGCTACTTGTGATAAGAGAGAACGGCAGCTACAGACAACAGCTTGATGATACATATGGAAAAGAAATATTTGGATACCAAAATAGCGAATCTCCCAATTTACTTAGTGAGCAAACTTCAGCTTTAAGAAAAAGTAACGAGTGATGTTGGCGACTAGAATACTAATAACAGTAGTCTCACTCGTGAACAAGTGGCTTATGCATCTATTTTGTGATGTTTATGCTTTTATTCTCATTTAAACTACAATATTTTTTGTCATTGTTAATATGTTTATTAATAATTGGTTACCAATTTTATTCAGATACTGCAAAAGGTAATCGTGTGAGTTTGCATATCAATTTTGAAAAAAAAACTGGGCTGTTTTAAATGCAGCTTTTACATATGGCTTACATTTTCTACTGTCAAAAAAACAAGTAGCACTACTTGCTGTAAAGGATTTGCAGCTGGGACTTACTCCGACACTAAATCCTGGAATCCCATTGGCCGATTCTATTTGAAGTTTAACTGTTACACTCGAATTGTCCAATGAGATTGCAGGATTTTGAAACTGAGCAGGTACGTTTGAAACGAATCTGTCAAAGATGGGTGTACATATGATTTAAGAATAAGGAATTGTTGTTTTTTTATGAAATAAAAATTGCAATAGATATAGTAGTTTATACTTCGTTTGATTTCATGACTAAAATAATGTTGTTAGTGTTATAAAAGTTAAAAAAAATGCATTTAACGGATAGCCTATTCGCCCTTAAATGGAACACGATTTTGAGATAAATTCTAAAGTGGGACAAAGAAAAAGCCCAATACTGGGACAATACTAACCTTATAGGTATTTTAAATTCATTTTAATGTGGGACAAACTGCCGATAGTCTATTAGATACATTGTTTTCAAAGAGCACTGGTTATTATTTTTTATTTATAATTCATAACTTTTTAAATCAAAATAAAGAATGTAATTAATTAGAACTTAAAAATGATTAAAGAATTTTTACTTTTATGATTTAAGTTCATATGTATTAGATTATTATATTATTAATAGTATTTATTATTGTTCTGATATAGGGCGCACTTTTTACGTTGTTCAGTCATGGCTATTTTACGTTACCCATCAGAAACATAACCAAAAGCGATCTCTTTCTTTTCCCCTCTTTCTTTCTCACAACAGCTGTTGAGCTCTCAAGGATGTACTTTAATGAGAGCACAAATATCTTTTTATAACAAAACATTTAGTACATCCTTTAAAAACTAAACTTTAAAAATCTTGGAATGATTTTTTATATCTAACAATTTAAGATAGTATGTTTTTCAACGACAGTATGGAAAAAGGCAAGTTTGTTTTTAAATTCTCAAAAAAAAACCACAAGACATTCTATAAAAACTCTCTCGCTTGTCTTTTCTTATTCAACGACTATATAAGGACTCCACGAAAAACTTTGAGAAGAGCCTAAATATTTTGAAACAGCCAGCAAGACATTCTGCAAAAGAATAATATACGAACAAACTTTAATTTGATGAAAGCTCTATAAAAAATCTTTGAAAAATGTTTTCTCTAAAAAGAAAGCGTCAACATTTTTTCTCGAAAATATTTGATTTATACATTTATCTAAATTACTTTAGAGTAGAAATAATAAAACTTTCTACGAAAGTATAAAATAATAAGGCAAATATAAGTTTTTCCTGAAATCTATAAAAATAAAAAGAATTATTTTCATATGACTTTACAATTAATTGTATTGTTAATTTATCATCATACCTAAAATAACCGCTTGACTATATTACATTTCAAAAAATTTAACTAATGTAATCATTTTATCGAGCTCTCTAAAAAAATATTCAAATTTAAAACTTTTGTGAATAAAAATAAGGATTGGTTTAGAAATTTAACTGACAAAGTAATACCAGAAGAAGTGGTAAATATCATGTCAAAGGGTGCTAAATTTGGAATATCATATTCAAGTAAATCTCTTCCGATCAAGAATATCATCGCTGAGGTAGAAAGTAGTATGAGTAGTTTTAATCTGGAGTTTAAAAAAGAATGTAGGCGTTCTTTAGTTAAAGTTGTTGATAATTTTAAAAGAGAACATAGATTTGATAATTATTTGAATAGTAATTTATTCCATGAATTAAAAATAACGAAGAAATTCTTGAGAGAGAATCCGAATATGATCTTCCAAAAAGCAGATAAAGGAAATGTAACTGTAGTTTCGGATAAAAGGGATTATATTAATAAAATTCAACTTATGTTGGAGGATGATACCACTTATGTGAAAATTAGGAATCCACATATCAATAGACTACAAGATAAATTGAAAGAATTATTGATGCATTGGAAAACAAAAGCTTATATTAAAGATAGTATGTTTAAATATTTAAAATGTGAAAATGGCACTGTAGCTAAATGTTATGGGCTTCCTAAGATTCACAAAGAACAGTTGACATATAGAATAATAATATCATCGATAAATTTTCCGACGTATAGACTTGCTAGATTTTTGTCTAATATATTGTTCAAGATAGTGGGTAAAACAAATTCATATATTAAAGATAGTTGGAGTTTTTATGGTATAATGAAAGATATTATTATTCCGAATGATCATAGGATGGTTTCATTGGATGTAGTATCTTTGTTTACAAATATACCTTTAGAGTTGTTGAATGATATTATACAAGATAAATGGTCTGAAATTAAAGTACATACTAGTTTAACAAAAGATGAATTTATAAAGGCACTTAATTTGGTTTTTAAAAACACAATTTTTTCTTTTGATAATAGTCTATATGAACAAAGATATGGTTGTCCAATGGGATCACCTTTGTCACCTGTTATAGCCAATTTAGTAATGGAAAAATTGGAAAGTATTGCTTTGTCTAAGTTGGTTTTTCAGCCAATTATTTTTAAAAGATATGTTGATGACATTTTTGCAGTTGTACCAGAATGTTTTGTGGATGAAATGGTGGATGTGTTTAATTCTATCCATGATAGAATTAAATTCACAAAAGAAGTTGAGAAAGATTATCAATTGAGTTTTTAGATATTAGAGTCATTAGAGGTAATAATAATAGAGTGAAATTAGATTGGTATAGAAAACCTACATGGTCAGGTAGATTTTTAAATTTTGATTCTCACCACCAATTCGGAAACAAGACAGGTGCGATCAAAGGTGTCATTGACAGAGCGATTAAATTGTCACATAAAGATTTTAGGAAAAAGAATTTAAATTTAGTTAGAGAAACATTTATTAAAAATAGTTATCCCGTAAAATTTATTGATAAAATGATTGATGAGAGAGTGTGGGAAATTTATAATGGTGGATTGAAGCAGCGGGTAGATAATCAAACAAGGAATAGAAATGGAAAGAATGCATATTTTAGTTTACCATATGTTAGAGGTTTGTCGGAAAGGATTAGAAGGGTTTTTAGTAAACATAATATTCAAGTTTTCTTTAGAAATGATAATAATTTAGAAAGGTTATTTAGTAATTGTAAAGACAAGGATGATAAATGTTTGAAATCGGGAGTTGTTTATAAAATTAATTGTAGGGATTGTAATGGTTGTTATATTGGTCAAACGGGTAGATATTTGAAAAAGAGAATATATGAACATCAATATAGTTTACGCAGCTCAAGTTGTACATCGGGTTTGAAAGAACATTGTTTAAATAGTTTGCATTCTTTCGATTTTGGGAGTGTGGATATTTTGGAACAGGGGATTAAGAATAAATATAAGAGGGAAAGCCTTGAAAGTATTCACATTCTAAGAAATCGGAATAATGTAAATTTAATGATAGAGTCAAGTAAATTAGATAACATTTATCATTCTTTATTAATTTAAGTGAGAATGGCAAGTTGGAGAGGTGAATGTGGAGGGTGGTGGGGTAAGAGAAAAGAAGGGGGTATGAGTGCATGGTATATAAGGAGGTGTATCGCGGGTTTTATTTCAGTCCCTGAGGAGGAGCCGGAGCAGGCTCGAAACGTCGGACAATGTGGTGGTGGTGGGGAGTCAGATCGTCCTTTGCTAACAAAGTTTTTTCCAGATTTTAATTAAGTTTTTATTTCAGATTCTGCGGGGGTGATTATAAACAAGGGCAATCTGACTGCCATAAATATTAATTATTTTAATTTAATTTGTAAGACTGTAAGACCGATGGAAAAATTCTTATCAGTTGATATTAAATTGCAGTCGACATAAGTAATATTTTTAATGATAAAACTAAGGTCTATTAAAGGTGGGGTAAAATGTTTTTTAGAGATATATATGGGATTTATGGGAAGGTGGTAAAAGATTATTGCTCAAAATGGGTAAAAATGGTTTTAAGGATTGTAATTTTAAAGGAGCAACTCACTTTTCTTCTAAGGTGTAAAAAATCAAATATTTTTCCTAAACATATTGGAAAAAAATTTGATGATAAGGGTTTTTATCGGGATTACAATAAAAGAGTTTCTTATGATCTACGGAAAAATATTTTCTTTTTCAAAAATAAATTACTTAACTTAGAAATTAGAGATTTGAATTTTGAAATTAATCGTTTGAATAAATATTTATTAGAGCTTGAAAGATATTTATATAATAAAATAGAACAGAATGATTTGCAAGAATTTTTTCGTGGTCAAAAGAGGCACTTTGAAAAAGTAAAATATAACCATAGGAGTAAATTAAAAAGAAAATTTGAATATTTAAAGCATAGAAAACACTCTCAGGTCAATCAAACTAACAATGTTAATAAGGATTGGTTTAGAAATTTAACTGACAAAGTAATACCAGAAGAAGTGGTAAATATCATGTCAAAGGGTGCTAAATTTGGAATATCATATTCAAGTAAATCTCTTCCGATCAAGAATATCATCGCTGAGGTAGAAAGTAGTATGAGTAGTTTTAATCTGGAGTTTAAAAAAGAATGTAGGCGTTCTTTAGTTAAAGTTGTTGATAATTTTTAAAAGAGAACATAGATTTGATAATTATTTGAATAGTAATTTATTCCATGAATTAAAAATAACGAAGAAATTCTTGAGAGAGAATCCGAATATGATCTTCCAAAAAGCAGATAAAGGAAATGTAACTGTAGTTTCGGATAAAAGGGATTATATTAATAAAATTCAACTTATGTTGGAGGATGATACCACTTATGTGAAAATTAGGAATCCACATATCAATAGACTACAAGATAAATTGAAAGAATTATTGATGCATTGGAAAACAAAAGCTTATATTAAAGATAGTATGTTTAAATATTTAAAATGTGAAAATGGCACTGTAGCTAAATGTTATGGGCTTCCTAAGATTCACAAAGAACAGTTGACATATAGAATAATAATATCATCGATAAATTTTCCGACGTATAGACTTGCTAGATTTTTGTCTAATATATTGTTCAAGATAGTGGGTAAAACAAATTCATATATTAAAGATAGTTGGAGTTTTTATGGTATAATGAAAGATATTATTATTCCGAATGATCATAGGATGGTTTCATTGGATGTAGTATCTTTGTTTACAAATATACCTTTAGAGTTGTTGAATGATATTATACAAGATAAATGGTCTGAAATTAAAGTACATACTAGTTTAACAAAAGATGAATTTATAAAGGCACTTAATTTGGTTTTTAAAAACACAATTTTTTCTTTTGATAATAGTCTATATGAACAAAGATATGGTTGTCCAATGGGATCACCTTTGTCACCTGTTATAGCCAATTTAGTAATGGAAAAATTGGAAAGTATTGCTTTGTCTAAGTTGGTTTTTCAGCCAATTATTTTTAAAAGATATGTTGATGACATTTTTGCAGTTGTACCAGAATGTTTTGTGGATGAAATGGTGGGTGTGTTTAATTCTATCCATGATAGAATTAAATTCACAAAAGAAGTTGAGAAAGATTATCAATTGAGTTTTTTAGATATTAGAGTCATTAGAGGTAATAATAATAGAGTGAAATTAGATTGGTATAGAAAACCTACATGGTCAGGTAGATTTTTAAATTTTGATTCTCACCACCAATTCGGAAACAAGACAGGTGCGATCAAAGGTGTCATTGACAGAGCGATTAAATTGTCACATAAAGATTTTAGGAAAAAGAATTTAAATTTAGTTAGAGAAACATTTATTAAAAATAGTTATCCCGTAAAATTTATTGATAAAATGATTGATGAGAGAGTGTGGGAAATTTATAATGGTGGATTGAAGCAGCGGGTAGATAATCAAACAAGGAATAGAAATGGAAAGAATGCATATTTTAGTTTACCATATGTTAGAGGTTTGTCGGAAAGGATTAGAAGGGTTTTTAGTAAACATAATATTCAAGTTTTCTTTAGAAATGATAATAATTTAGAAAGGTTATTTAGTAATTGTAAAGACAAGGATGATAAATGTTTGAAATCGGGAGTTGTTTATAAAATTAATTGTAGGGATTGTAATGGTTGTTATATTGGTCAAACGGGTAGATATTTGAAAAAGAGAATATATGAACATCAATATAGTTTACGCAGCTCAAGTTGTACATCGGGTTTGAAAGAACATTGTTTAAATAGTTTGCATTCTTTCGATTTTGGGAGTGTGGATATTTTGGAACAGGGGATTAAGAATAAATATAAGAGGAAAGCCTTGAAAGTATTCACATTCTAAGAAATCGGAATAATGTAAATTTAATGATAGAGTCAAGTAAATTAGATAACATTTATCATTCTTTATTAATTTAAGTGAGAATGGCAAGTTGGAGAGGTGAATGTGCAGGGTTTTGGGGTAAGAGAAAAGAACGGAGGATGGGTGCATGGTATATAAGGAGGTGTATCGCGGGTTTTATTTCAGTCCCTGAGGAGGAGCCGGAGCAGGCTCGAAACGTCGGACAATGTGGTGGTGGTGGGGAGTCAGATCGTCCTTTGCTAACAAAGTTTTTTCCAGATTTTAATTAAGTTTTTATTTCAGATTCTGCGGGGGTGATTATAAACAAGGGCAATCTGACTGCCATAAATATTAATTATTTTAATTTAATTTGTAAGACTGTAAGACCGATGGAAAAATTCTTATCAGTTGATATTAAATTGCAGTCGACATAAGTAATATTTTTAATGATAAAACTAAGGTCTATTAAAGGTGGGGTAAAATGTTTTTTAGAGATATATATGGGATTTATGGGAAGGTGGTAAAAGATTATTGCTCAAAATGGGTAAAAATGGTTTTAAGGATTGTAATTTTAAAGGAGCAACTCACTTTTCTTCTAAGGTGTAAAAAATCAAATATTTTTCCTAAACATATTGGAAAAAAATTTGATGATAAGGGTTTTTATCGGGATTACAATAAAAGAGTTTCTTATGATCTACGGAAAAATATTTTCTTTTTCAAAAATAAATTACTTAACTTAGAAATTAGAGATTTGAATTTTGAAATTAATCGTTTGAATAAATATTTATTAGAGCTTGAAAGATATTTATATAATAAAATAGAACAGAATGATTTGCAAGAATTTTTTCGTGGTCAAAAGAGGCACTTTGAAAAAGTAAAATATAACCATAGGAGTAAATTAAAAAGAAAATTTGAATATTTAAAGCATAGAAAACACTCTCAGGTCAATCAAACTAACAATGTTAATAAGGATTGGTTTAGAAATTTAACTGACAAAGTAATACCAGAAGAAGTGGTAAATATCATGTCAAAGGGTGCTAAATTTGGAATATCATATTCAAGTAAATCTCTTCCGATCAAGAATATCATCGCTGAGGTAGAAAGTAGTATGAGTAGTTTTAATCTGGAGTTTAAAAAAGAATGTAGGCGTTCTTTAGTTAAAGTTGTTGATAATTTTAAAAGAGAACATAGATTTGATAATTATTTGAATAGTAATTTATTCCATGAATTAAAAATAACGAAGAAATTCTTGAGAGAGAATCCGAATATGATCTTCCAAAAAGCAGATAAAGGAAATGTAACTGTAGTTTCGGATAAAAGGGATTATATTAATAAAATTCAACTTATGTTGGAGGATGATACCACTTATGTGAAAATTAGGAATCCACATATCAATAGACTACAAGATAAATTGAAAGAATTATTGATGCATTGGAAAACAAAAGCTTATATTAAAGATAGTATGTTTAAATATTTAAAATGTGAAAATGGCACTGTAGCTAAATGTTATGGGCTTCCTAAGATTCACAAAGAACAGTTGACATATAGAATAATAATATCATCGATAAATTTTCCGACGTATAGACTTGCTAGATTTTTGTCTAATATATTGTTCAAGATAGTGGGTAAAACAAATTCATATATTAAAGATAGTTGGAGTTTTTATGGTATAATGAAAGATATTATTATTCCGAATGATCATAGGATGGTTTCATTGGATGTAGTATCTTTGTTTACAAATATACCTTTAGAGTTGTTGAATGATATTATACAAGATAAATGGTCTGAAATTAAAGTACATACTAGTTTAACAAAAGATGAATTTATAAAGGCACTTAATTTGGTTTTTAAAAACACAATTTTTTCTTTTGATAATAGTCTATATGAACAAAGATATGGTTGTCCAATGGGATCACCTTTGTCACCTGTTATAGCCAATTTAGTAATGGAAAAATTGGAAAGTATTGCTTTGTCTAAGTTGGTTTTTCAGCCAATTATTTTTAAAAGATATGTTGATGACATTTTTGCAGTTGTACCAGAATGTTTTGTGGATGAAATGGTGGATGTGTTTAATTCTATCCATGATAGAATTAAATTCACAAAAGAAGTTGAGAAAGATTATCAATTGAGTTTTTAGATATTAGAGTCATTAGAGGTAATAATAATAGAGTGAAATTAGATTGGTATAGAAAACCTACATGGTCAGGTAGATTTTTAAATTTTGATTCTCACCACCAATTCGGAAACAAGACAGGTGCGATCAAAGGTGTCATTGACAGAGCGATTAAATTGTCACATAAAGATTTTAGGAAAAAGAATTTAAATTTAGTTAGAGAAACATTTATTAAAAATAGTTATCCCGTAAAATTTATTGATAAAATGATTGATGAGAGAGTGTGGGAAATTTATAATGGTGGATTGAAGCAGCGGGTAGATAATCAAACAAGGAATAGAAATGAAAAGAATGCATATTTTAGTTTACCATATGTTAGAGGTTTGTCGGAAAGGATTAGAAGGGATTTTAGTAAACATAAAATTCAAGTTTTCTTTAGAAATGATAATAATTTAGAAAGGTTATTTAGTAATTGTAAAGACAAGGATGATAAATGTTTGAAATCGGGAGTTGTTTATAAAATTAATTGTAGGGATTGTAATGGTTGTTATATTGGTCAAACGGGTAGATATTTGAAAAAGAGAATATATGAACATCAATATAGTTTACGCAGCTCAAGTTGTACATCGGGTTTGAAAGAACATTGTTTAAATAGTTTGCATTCTTTCGATTTTGGGAGTGTGGATATTTTGGAACAGGGGATTAAGAATAAATATAAGAGGGAAAGCCTTGAAAGTATTCACATTCTAAGAAATCGGAATAATGTAAATTTAATGATAGAGTCAAGTAAATTAGATAACATTTATCATTCTTTATTAATTTAAGTGAGAATGGCAAGTTGGAGAGGTGAATGTGGAGGGTGGTGGGGTAAGAGAGAAGAAGGGGTATGGGTGCATGGTATATAAGGAGGTGTATCGCGGGTTTTATTTCAGTCCCTGAGGAGGAGCCGGAGCAGGCTCGAAACGTCGGACAATGTGGTGGTGGTGGGGAGTCAGATCGTCCTTTGCTAACAAAGTTTTTTCCAGATTTTAATTAAGTTTTTATTTCAGATTCTGCGGGGGTGATTATAAACAAGGGCAATCTGACTGCCATAAATATTAATTATTTTAATTTAATTTGTAAGACTGTAAGACCGATGGAAAAATTCTTATCAGTTGATATTAAATTGCAGTCGACATAAGTAATATTTTTAATAATAAAAATACTACCATTTAATAATGTTATTAATAATGTACTATAATAAACTCTCATAACGTTTTCACATTATGCAATTATTATTTTATCTTAGAAAGTTGTGAAATCTATCTAAATAACTTTTTACAAAAGTTTAAACTAAAACCAGTCTCTTTCTTCCTCTCTCCCTCTCTCGCTCTCGTTTGCCCTCTCTCGACCTCTCTCTCCCTCCCTCTCCATCCTCTCTTTCTCGCCCCTCTCTCTCAACATCCGTCAAACTCTGTACCAAAAACTTTAATCAGAGATTAAACATTTTTTTAAAACAATCAATACGTTTTTTAAAAACTAATTTTTAAAGTAAGTTCTCACAACACAATTTGTCTAGTCCTTTTACTACTTCTAATCTCATCTATTCAATAAGCACTCTCTACAAATTGTAATAATTTTTTTCATGACTGTACAAATAATAATATTGTTAATATAAAACTTTCTACGAAAGTATAAAATAAGGCAAGTAGAGAAGTTTTTTCTGTATAATCTAAAAAATAATAATATTTACGATTTTCTAAAAGAAATCAAATAAATACTAGTGAAAAATTATTTTACTTCTTTGAGTCAATAATTATGCTGAATAGATTATATGTAAATACATTCAAATTGTTCACTGAAAATCAAACAAACGAAAGTTGTGAAATCAATTATCGATAATAGTCAAGTAATGCAAACAACAGTATGACTGTTCTCAGAAATGTATTGAAATTTGTTCAACCTTCTATACAAATTAAACACAAGAAGGTAGTGAATTAAACTTATTATAGGCAAGTATCCATAAGTTAATTTGAGTCACATAATAAAACTTTTCATACCTCGCGTGTAAAATTACTTTTTACGCCCACATTGTAAATTCAAAATTATTCAACCAATAGGTATAAAGTACTACTTAACGCCCAAGAGACGTAATAGTACACATACTCCTACAAAATTTTATAGAACGTATGTACTTTCTGACCGTGTAGGTGTAAGTTATTTTAATTATATAACTATAATGCCTTCTTTTTATTTCTGAAAATCATAAAAATTTTTTCAGATATTTATGAAAAATCGAAGTCTATATAAAAAAATTACGTAGTTACCAACACATCCCTATTTTTCATTATTCTTTCTCAATTTTGAACTTCCTGTAATATTACGCATCTTGGGAGGACAAGAGAAGTCTAGAGCTGCTAGCAGGGATGGTCCTCCGTTCTCCCATACATACACAAGGTATAGACATGGTCATTATCTTATAAATAATCGTATATTTTTAACTTCTACCTGTTAAATACTTAGCCGTTAATCTATCACTTTGTTCTTAAATAGAAAGTACAAACCCGCGTGAAAATATCATATGAGATCTCATATGAGAATTTCGGACATTAGATCTCATGTGGAATCTCATATGAGCTCTCATAATACATAAAATTGCAGATGACATCTCATATGAGATCTCCTATGAGATCTGATGTCTGAAATTCTCAAATGAGATCTCATATGATATTTATACGCTGGAAAGTGATACAAAATATGTTGCTAATGAAATGGTTAGTGAAATGTAAAGCACTTATGAGTAGACTATAAATTTATATGAATTTTTTATTTCAAATATCTTTAGTTCAACATCGTTCACGCTCGAATGCTCCAAATCGTTCTATACAATAAGGTCTCTTGCATGAATAGAGTAATGGTCAGGAATAATGCCTGACAGCCAACCACAAGCGAGGTTTAAAAAGGTTTAAAAAGCCGTGTTCCTTTTTGAAGGAGTAAAAAGGAATACGTCTTTTTAAAACTTGCTTGTGATTGGCTGCCAGGCGATATTCCTCGCTATTGCTCTATTCGTGCAAGAGCCCTAATTGTTATATATTATTCTATGGTATAAAAATTGTTTTATATTCAATCGTTTTATATTCAATTGTTTTAGATTATTCGAGATATTTGAACCATAAAATACTATGAATTACGAATGTTACAGACTATACCGGTAATTATACACGTATAATACATGTATTATACGTGCTCGAAACGTCATTCGATTGATTCGTCAGTTTTTTCTGTTATTTTTTTCTAATAAATTGATTTATATTTACATAATATTTATTTACGTTTATAAATATATTAATGTAGATTTAATAAAAATTAAAAAAATATATTTACAATCGAAAGGAACAAGAAATACTGCCAATAAATAAGAGCATGTATGTCGGAAAAACTGAATATTGGAGAGAAACGAAATTACAGTGGACTAGGGGGGCTGCGCCCCCGGCATATCTCGCTACGGTCGATACGCCAACCCTACCCCCACTCACACCCGCTCCTCGCTTCGCTCGTCGCCCCCCCCCCCTCCCTACGTAAAAACTTCGTTTTTACATAATAGGCACGACCGCAATACTCAAGAGAACCTTATAATTTTACAATTGTGAAATTTGTGACATTTTGTTTTCATAATTTGTATCATAGATATAAATACAGTTGTAGTAAATCTTAAATAAAAATAAGTATGCGTGTACTTTCACACAGTTCTTGCTTATGTATGTTTGGGCATTCAAATTGGATTTTACAGAATTAGACCATTACAACTAAAAACGATAATAATGTGTGTTCGCGACTCTCGCGACGCGGACTCACATTAAAAACGTAGAATGCAAAACTACTGTTTTTGGGCGCACACTACAACTTTTACATTTAACATACCTGTGTAAAGTCAAATACTGTTGAATAATATGAGAAAAACGAGCATTTTATCTGTATTTAGGCATTTAAAATCGTTTTTATTATTATTATAGGTCTAGCTCACCAATAATTGATTGGACATAAAAATTTTAAATGGAAGAAAGTTTTCTTTGAATGTTATTTACAACTTCTGTATTTAACATTTTTATATAAAGTCAAATCCTTTAAAGTAATAGCCAAATATCGTCATTTTTTGGTACATTTATTACATGTATTATTTTTGTACAAAATTAATACAAAACAAATTCTAGGAGCCGCTCCCACGACGTGTTGCGTGAAACGTTAACTAAAGGGGAAAAAAACAATGTTCGCGTGTGTTCCTAAGTAAATGATGTATGTAATTTCAATTACGAAAAATACTTGCGGCGCACACACATACATTAATACGGCGAAAGGGAGAGGAGCAGAAGGAAAAGGCCCAGCACTAAGTAAGACTAAAGAGGCATTGGGCCCCTACAGAGAAAAAGGAACAGCACATAGATATAGGATTTAACATGGGTTACTATATCTATATATACAAGGACCAGGTATAGGGAACAAGATTTTCTCGTATATATAGATATAGTATCCCATGTTAAATCCTATATCTGTGTGCTGTTCCTTTTTCTGTTTAGAGGCCCATTCTCGGCCACAGCAATCTAGCTATTCTTCTTTGCCTTCGAGCATTGACGTTAGCGCCACAAGCATCAGCAGCTGCGCGAAGTAAGTACCTACTATTGCTGTAGCTGATGGCTGCAAGAGTACTAACCATGTGGTTATGTGTGACGCCCGCGTGCGCGCGCTTGTGTGTGATACAAACAATCGTAGATTCTCAGTGCCTGCAGGCTCCCGGCGTTCCCAGCGATGACAACGGCTGCTGTAGTATGGTCTCCTGATGGGTGCCATCCCTCTCGTTGTGGATGGTGACTCGTAGGAGACAGCAAGGTAGCGGAGTCGGCAGTGGATGCTGATTTCTTGGTAGGCAGAGAAAGGGCAGTAAGCCTTTTCTCGTTCGTAACCTCTCTGATGGGTGGGCTGATGGTACTTTTCTCTTGTTGCAGATATCTGGGGCAGCAAGAGGACTAAACGACGAGCACTGCTGCAGACTGTCTATTGGCTATGGTAATGTTGTCTGGGTAATTTATTTATTAGCCATATGTGGTTTTTAGGTGTCCAATGCTTGTTGTTTGGCTCCCAGAGTAGTCACTGTGTTATCTGCTGCTTTTGCCTTGGTCGACCCTTAGGTTGAGGGTATGTCTAGCAATGAAACATCAAGTGAAGATCTTCGGTCCTTTCACTCTACCAGATGATGTGGCCACCACTAGTTATATCATTCTGGCCAAGAGACCATCTTGGAGCAGCGCCAACCTGGACTGGCCATCCCTACTTGTTGCCTCTGTAGTTACAGCTGTGATTTAAGAGTGTCAGTGCTTTAGAATGTGAGGGGATAGGTAATAAGAAACTGGGCAAAATTAAAAGAGTGCAGTGTGTGTGTGTGCGTGTGTTTAGATGCGCAACGGGTAGGTAGTTATTACTGGATAGATTAGTGAAATATTTAGCTATGATATAAGAACTGACCTCAGGGGTATGTTGTACTTTAATACTTTTTAATATTTACATAAAGAAACTCTTGTGTAATATATGTGTTGTATTTAACATAGATATTATAACATGGCAAATTATCATATACAAAGAATGTAATGTATATACTATCTGTCAAAAAACTACCCTGAATTTTTAAATAAAACACACAATATTCAATTATTTATCAACATTTATTTTGTCGCCTTCAAAGTATGCCCCATTTGATGCAACACACATGTGCCAACGATTTTTCCAATCATCAAAACATTTTTTATAAGCGTTTTCTGGGATGGCCTTCCGTTTCCTCAACGAATTTTGTTTTATGGCTTCGATCACTTCAAAACGTTCTCCACGGAGAGATAATTTTAGTTTCGGGAACAGAAAAAAGTCAGATGTGGCCAAATCTGGTGAATACGGTGGTTGCTCGATTGTATTTATTAAGTTTTTGTCCTTAAATTCGGTTACAACTGCGGCTCTATGCGGTGGTGCATTATCGTCGTGCAAAATCCACGAATTGTTCTTCCACAATTCTGGCCGTTTTTGACGGATTTTTTCACGCAAACGCTTCAAAACGCCCAAATAATATTGTTTATTGACCGTCTGTCCCTCTGGTAGGAATTCATGATGCACCAAACCATGAATATCAAAGAAAATAGTCAGCATGACTTTCACTTTTGATCGACTTTGACGTGGTTTTTTCGGTTTTGGCTCGTCTTTTGTTTGCCATGGAGATGCCTGTTGACTTGTTTGCATGTCCAACTCGTAGATCCATGTCTCATCTCCAGTTATAATGCGTTCCATGAATGTAGGATCGGAATTAGCACGATCCAGCATATCCAAAGAGATTTGTCTGCGGTACTCTTTTTGAAGAAAATTCAGCTCTTTTGGAACAAGTCGAGCGGCAACGCGTTTCATGCCCAAAACATCCACCAAAATCGTACGAACTGACTCGTGGGAGATGTTTAGCTCTTGTGCTATCTCTCTTAAGCCTGAATGGCGATTTTCCAATATGATTTGTTTAACTTTTTTAATGTTCTCCTCGCTGGATGCTGTCGATGGCCGTCCGGACCGAGGCAAATCTTCACACACTTCTCGACCTTCCTTGAATGCTTTGTACCAATCGTAAATTTGTGTTTTTGATAAAACTGATTCCCCGTAAGTCTTTTCCAACATTTTCAAAGATTCCGCGCACGAAATTTCGTTGGTAACACAAAATTTGAGGCAAATTCTTTGTTCAATATTTGTATTCATTGTGAAAATCGTGACGCACTACTGAGCTTAACTGACTATAAAGGCTGGCGTAAACAAACTGCTTGATGGAACGCACTCAAACTTGGAATCATGATTTGGTACAGTGATGCCAATATACAACAAAAAAAAATTTCAAATATCTATAACGCGGGAGATTTAAAAAAACTTTTCCGGGTACTTTTTTGACAGAAGGTATACTAGCTGACTCTGTCAGTATTGGGGTGTTGTTGAAAACCATTAGATAGGTAAGTCTCGCTAGGTAGTCTACGTAATACATAACGATGTATTTTAATATTTTAATACCTCATTATGTATTTTGTAGTTTATCGAGCAAGACTTACCTATCTAATTGTTTTCAACCACTCTTTAAGACTGACAGAGTAAGTTAGTATACACCGTGACCCATTTTAAACTCCAACCCGGATTTCTCGGAACCTAAGCCAGATAGAGGAAAATGGTTCAGACAAAAGTTATAGGGAACAAAGGGGGCCACATAATAGCGCTAACTTCTTTGACCTTGAACTTGACCTTTGAGGTTATTTCAAGGTCAAAGTGGTTTTTTCATATGGAAACACCTAGTTTTGACACCGAATTCGGCAAGAGCGTGAAATTTTACGTTCAAAATCATATCGAGAAATTTTTTCCAAGGTCATTTCAAGGTCAAATCTAGGTCAAACTCAGAAAAGTCCGTGTAAAATCGTTGTTTCCATGAACCACAGGCTAAGCTGGTTCAAATTGATCGTAGGCTTAATAGAGGAACCCACACAGCCCAAACCCACACACCCAAAACTTACACATCCTAGTAAACAAAACTCGCACATCTTAACCCCATACACTTCATGCCCTCACATGCTGAACTGTTACACCCCGGTCCCACAACCATACCCCGCACCCCCCAGTCCCACACATCCCTACCGCGCGCATGCTAATCCCATACACCCCAAACCCACACATCCTGAACCCTGAAATTTTTTTCTCAAGAGCAAAATGATTTTTCAACGGAAACTTTAATATCGTTGGAGCTTCTGTTATAAATGTTTTAACCTTACTTTTTGCGCTACCCAGAAACAAAGACGTGGACGTAGTAAGGATTGTTTCCTTTGGGGTGCTTAATTAAAGTGTGTGCCCTTGCCTCTCACTGTTCGGGGTGCTTGATTATAGTGAGTCCCCTCGCCTCTCATTAATGTAAATAAATTTTTATTTAACCTCGCAGCATGTGTTCGAAATTACGACCATTTGCTTCAAGGCACATAGGCAAACGCCTTTGAAAATGGCGAACTGTGTTCTGCAAAGTTTCTCTCGGAATGGCAGCGCATCCTCGACGAATCCTGTCCTACATATCTGCTCTTGTAGTGGGTTGTGGCTCAAAAATAGCATTTTTCAAATACCCCCATAAACAAAAGTCTGATGGTGAAGTATGGGATGAAGAAGCAAGCCATTTCACCGGACCTCCTGAACCAATCCATCTAATACTAAAGTGTTTATTAAAAAATGCTGTTATGAGCGTGACATGTGGTGCTCTACTATCCTGCTAGAACCTGAAAAATAAATTTAAAAGAACCATTGACGGAACCTATTTTCTTCGTAGATGTGTTTTTAATGATTACATTATTAAAATTAGTATTTCTGAAATTCGAAAGCTACTAATTCACATTATTTACATAAAACAAAAAAATAAAAGGAAGTTTTAGTTTTATTTGCAATTAAAATAAGAAATAATGCTTTATTGAATTGAATACCTTTAATGTTTTAACGATTATTTTATTTTAAAATTTAAAATTAAAAAAGTGTGACAAACGAAGTATTTATGGCAATTACAGTTAGCTAATTAAAGTTACCGTAATTTTCCAACGTTTTTCCTTTTTAGGCGCGACCGTATACGGGCGAGCCTTATACTTATTAATATTTTCGATACCATTTTACTATTTAAATTAAATAGTAATTAATAGCTGGCTCTGAAATGGCTGACTATCCGCCCATCGAGATCGTTGATATGATTTTGGTTTTAGGAGCAAGCCAAAATAATTATCGTGGTGCGGCAAGACTTTATGCTGAACGCTATCCTGACAGACGACATCCTGACGATAGAGCTATCAGACGTTTAACTCAAAGAGCTCGTGGCGAACACATGGTTCGCCAACGTAGGCGCCATGAGTATGATGAAAATGATAATCGAGTTGTAACTATCCTTGCAATAATTCATCTTGACCCACACATTAGCGCTTGTTGAGTCGAAAGGGAAATTGGTATTCCAGCAAATACTTTTTTAAGAATTATGAAGGTGCTTCAACATCACGCGTATCATATTACTTTGGTTCAAGAGCTACAGTTTCAGCATTTCCAACAGCATATTGTGTTTTGCCAACGGGCTTTACAAATGATAGAAAATGATCCAGACTTTTTTAACTTTGTTCTTTTTTCTGATGAGGCACAATTTCAAAGTGATGGGGAAATGAATAGGCATAATTGCCACTATTGGTCTGATGTGCATCCTCATTGGGTCAGAACTGTAAACCATCAAAGACGTTGGAGTATTATGGTATGGTGCGGGATTATCAATGGATATTTGATTGGCCCTTATTTTTTTGAAGCAAATGTAAATCAACATACCTATTTCACGCTAATAAGAGATGAACTATCTGGATTGATGGAAGATGTTGATTTAGAAACGCGACGAAGAATGTGGCTCGAGCAGGACGGCGTAGCACCACATTTCGCTCGAATTGTAAGGGCTTTTTTGAATGAGCACTATGGTAACAGATGGATTGGTCGAGAAGGTCCGGTTAACTGGCCTGCTTGCTCACCCGATCTTACATCACCAGATTTCTATTTATGGGCGTATTTAAAAAATGCTGTTTTTGAGCAACAACCCACTACAAGAGCAGATATGCAGGATAGAATTCGTCGAGCTTGCGCTGCCATTCCGAGACAAACTTTGCAGAACACAGTTCGCCATTTGCAAAGGCGTTTCACTATGTGCCTTGAAGCAAATGGTCGTCATTTCGAACACTTGCTTCGAGGTTAAATAAAAATTTATTTACATTAGTGAGTGGCAAGGGGACTCACTATAATCAAGCACCCCGAACAGTGAGAGGCAAGGGGACTCACTATAATCAAGCACCCCGACCAGTGAGAGTCAAGGGGACTCACTTTAATTAAGCACCCCAAAGGAAATAATCCTTACTACGTCCACGTCGTTGTTTCTGAGTAGCGCAAAAAGTAAGGTTAACACATTTATAACAGAAGCTTCAATGATCTTAAAGTTTCCGTTAAAAAATCATTTTGCCCTTGAGAAAAATTTTTCAGGGTTCAGGATGTGTGGGTTTGGCGTGTATGGGATTAGCATGCGTGGGGTGGGGATGTGTGGGACTGGGGGGTGTGGGGTATGGTTGTGGGATCGGGGTATAATAGTTCAGCACGTGAGGGCATGAAGTGTATGGGGTTAGGATGTGCGAGTTTGAGTTTTGTTTACTAGGATGTGTAAGTTTTGGGTGTGTGGGTTTTGGGTGTGTGGGTTCCTCTATTAAGCCTACGATCAATTTGAACCAGCTTAGCCTGTGGTTCATGGAAAAAAACGATTTTAGACGGACTTTTCTGAGTTTGACCTAGATTTCACCTTGAATTGACCTTGGAAAAAATTTTTCAATATGATTTTGAACGTAGAATTTCCCGCTCTTTCCGAATCCGGGGTCAAAACTGTGTGTTTCCATATGAAAAAAACCACTTTGTCCTTGAAATAACCTCAAAGGTCAAGTTCAAGGTCAAAGAAGTTAGCGCCATTATGTGGCCCCCTTTGTCCCCTATAACTTTTGTCTGAACCATTTTTCTGTATCTGGCTTAGGTTCCGAGAAATCCGGGCGGCGATTAAAATGGGTCACCGTGTATACATTACATTCTTTGTATACGAAAATTTACCATGTTGCAATATGTATATTAAATACAGCATGTACATTACACAAGAGTTTCCTTTTGTAAATATAATATTACTTTAATAAGTACTTATATAATTCATTTTAATTCTTTGTTACATCCGAATTCGGATTTTGTTCGATATCAATTTATATTTTTTAACATTATTATATTTTTATAATCATATGATCATTTCTTGCTGATGTGGTTGTTTTTGATATGATCATCTTTATTGCATTTAATTTTGCATTTTGTTCAACATCAATTTATATTTTATACCTTATTATTATATTTTAATAATTATATGATCTTTGGAAAGTTTTAATGATTTTTTCGATCTTATCTATAGCTATTTAATATTGCTATGTCGAATCAAATTCTGTTAAATAATAAGCGAAAATTAACTATACCTACAAGGTATATTTAGATGTTTAAAATCGTTTTTATAGCTCTAGATTGTCAGGAATTGTTTCACCTGCACGTCTGAGCGGTTTAACTCCAGGTCCTCCGGTTCAACTCTCGGAGATCCAATAGCCAGATTAGGCAGCGGACGCTACAACGTCGTGCAATGCTAAACCTAAACTGGTTACTTACCGTGCAACACGCAAGTCGGAAACTCGCGCTTTATTTCTGCCAGGGACTCGAACTCCTCGCCGGGTTCCTGGTTCGTGTGCCAGCTGCTCAGATGTCAACGATACGTTTTTACTAACGTAACGACCGCGGAGGCAGCGGGGAACGGGGAATGACTAAGGTCGCGAAATGATAACTCGAGCAGTTAATGTTAATAATAAAGGCTATTGTTTATTGAGTGAAAAGTTAAAGTAAGATAATTAGGTTGAATAAATAATAGATTTTTAGACAGTTCAAGTGTCGCGTCGAAATAGGTTAAATTCCCTACCTAACGGTGCGCCAGCACGTTATCCCAGACGTCAGCTGTCTCGGAGGCTGACGCCACGCTCGCGGTAATTTGCGAGAGCGGTCGCAATCGCCGCGTGACGTACACACGTATAAGTGCAAGAGAGAGGGTAGATGGCGGGGTTGCCCGTGTGCGCATCTGTTGTGCGCACTCACCGGCTTTGAAATAGCCAGTGATTCGACCTTGTGTCTGACCTTGATAATGCGTGAGCGCGGAGCCGACACTCCCTCCACGCACTTGCTCTCTCCGCGCTAGAGCGCCTACTCGAAGCCGTTGTCCAGGTGCGACGAGCCTGGATAAGCGGTTACGCATCATTACTCGCATTGCGGATGATGCGTGCACGCTTACCATGTTAGGTCTTCGGCGAATTTGTCTCGGTGACCTAGCATCCTCGCGTGCATCCTCTCGACTCATCTGGCATCGTAGCTCGGTCCTTCATGATCTCTCGAACTGTAGCAACGCCAGGCGATCGGCTCTTCTGCGCGCGGAAGTCGCTTTTATTCACAGTACGGCAGGTAGAATCAGCCGACAGTACAGTCTTGGTACATTTCACGTACTCCCCACGTCAGTACGTGAAGCCGCACTTTTCCGGCAGTGTAAATCGTCTTAGTAAAGTACACTACTTCTTTACTGAGGTTGAGAGAATGACAAGACTCATTGTCATTCGTGAAATTCGCGATAACAAAACCCGCGGACTCGCACGCGTATATCTCTCGCGAGCGGTAACCACAAGATGCATGCCGGGCTCTCTCGCACCGTCTCGCTCGTCGTCTCGTCGACACAGCTCCAATTCTGCATCGACGCGCCCTTTAGCGTTCGCTACCACGAACTTACTAATTACTGACGTCGGTACGGCAGGCCATGACTATATATATATATCAGCCGTTATTGGTAGTTTCGGGAACTTTGCTAATGTATCAGGGCAGTTTCTGGGACTTTCATGGAAGCTGGGACGTCCCAGGTTCCATTTATATTTAATGATAGTTTCTGGGATCCTACAGGTCACTTTCACAACTATTTTTTCTGTAAATTTGTTCCGAAATCAACGTAAAAGTCTGCGGAACAGAAAGCGGGAGCCGCTGACGTCGTGGTGTTAGTCAATACTGAGAGGGATGGTTTAGTATAGACAATCGCGGTACGAAGTGCCGCCCTTACCCACTTTTATTGCAGAACATACCCTAAGTTTTAACATTGGAGTCCCAGATACTACCCTTAGATTTTTCTATATATATATATAGGTAACTTCATGCCAACTGTTCAGCTCAAAATTTTAAAATGACTCAAAATTTTGTTACTCATTCCTAACTGGCCCCAAAATGCAAATATAAAGTTTTAGAGCGAAATATGCAATCATTCTGAAGTTATAAATAATAGGAAATTTGAAAATTTTGAATTTTTCCGTAAATCTTAAATTTTTATGATTTTTTAACTCAAAATCTTGAAGCCTCTCCGTGGTTGCCGGTATTGCTCGCAGGGCCATGCGGTGGCCACAACGGCATTGCCGCCTCAACCTGCCGAACGGAGTTCTACTGCTGTGTGGTGAGAGAGGGAAATGGGGTTACTGCGGTGTTATGAACTGCGTTCGCTTGGACGAGTAGCAGAATATTTAGGGTCCTTCTACAATAACCGTTGGAATTATAAAGAATTCATAATCGTATTCCCATCAACAATAATTAAGTCCATTATTAACATTAGCCCGATTAAAATAAATACAAGCTATAATGAATTTATTAGCTAATTACCTTTACCAAATAGTAATTGCGCTCGTATAATTCAACTATCAATAGCAATGTTAACGCGTTAATGAACAAATTGAGATTAGCAATAAAACTAAACAAATGGTAGTAATCTGTGACTAAATTAATAACTATTTCGATAATAAGTAATAATTATGAGACGAACCGTAATAATAATTAGGGAAAACTTCTCGAGGTCAACAATTCCGAGAAAGGCCATTAGCAAATGGCCTCTAAAATGCAAGACGGTTGAGCACAGCGAGGAACAAGCTATGAATCACCAGCAGTAAACAACTATAGGAATTCGTTGGGTGACGTTGCACCAGCTCGTGGGTCCATGACGCAACCAGCTCAAGAGGCTACGTGGCAATCGCTCCTTCAGAGTGGATCCAATCAGGAGGCAGGCACAACCGCCGCAAGTAGAGAGGGGATTTTCGGCCAGGATCTGAGTATCCACAGGTGTTCCCACATGATGAAGCTCGCCCATGATTGAGAGAAGAGAGGAAAGATATCGGCCCTTCTAGGCACCTATAGGCCTGGAAACCGACTTCAAGAAGATTCAGCTTTTCGCCACCAGAGAGACTGGCTCCTTCCATACCCTCTCGTCAACGGCTCAGGGTCTGCATCAAAGGTATAAAGAAGAGCCCCGGGCTGCCAGAGTCAATCGCTACCGAGCACATGAGATACTTTGTAGCTCCAGACCTGGGTCGTTACCAACTAGCTTGGTACTACGCTGCACTTGTGCCTGTTGCGCCCAGAAGCTCTATAATCGGTCGTTACCAACTAGTTTGGTACTCTGCTGCACTAGTGCTTGCCACTATGTATATTGCGCCGTTGAGTTTGTATTAGAAAGTTACCAAGTACTCTAAACGCTTCGTAACAGTATTGCATCAGTGCGCGTAATCTGGCTCTATTTTATTATCAGATTGAGTTTATATAGAGTCACGAACACATTAACCGAATAATTTATAAAGTCATTAATTCAAGTTACTTTAATTCAATAAATTCCAAATTAACTTTAATATTCTCGAGAGTGCTTATTTCAAACTTCCCGCGATTCCTTGTGCTTCAGCGCTTAATTGAGCAAACGTTCCCACATCCTGACTGGTCAACTTGATGGCCATTGCCTTCCAACTCACAGACCCCAACTCGAGTCGGAACGGCGGCAACGACGGGTGTGCATGTATGCGTGCGAGCGACGTTGCCCGTCGTCCGCTGTGCTCGTGTCCGCTACTCTCATGTTCACCCAACAATGGAAGTGACTAACTGTTTTTGCCACGTTACAATATATTGTATATTGGTGAAACTACTTTTTTTTTTCAGCCGATTTGGCATCAAAAGCTACTAGATGTAAGACTCCCTTAATATTTCAGAAAGATATAGTATCATTTGTAAAGTGTTATATTTAATAGAATGATAACATTTAATACAATTTTCATACGATTGAGCTAAACAAGTTCATAATTTGTATTATTAAAAAAATTTTTTACTGTGAATTTGAATTCACAGTAAGAAAAACTTTTATGTTTCTCTGTATTTTGTTTACTTTTAAAAGACCAAAGTGTTATCAAATTGTACTTTACGCAACAAGTGCGCAAAGTAGGTGAGTCCAACAGCAGGTAGATTTCTCGCATTTTGAACTCGAAGTGCACAAGATGTGTGCTTTGCATACTGCGACTTAAGAATGCGGAAATCCTGCACTTTGCGTGCGCTAAATAGGCATAGAAAATCGAGTTTGCACACGCATTTGCGTGCGCAAACTGCCACTTTCCCACATGCTGAAAGGAGCGTGTGCAACGGTGGTGGTCTGCGCGCGCAGGTGCGTCTGCAGATTAAACTTTGTACAACTGAATAGGGAAAATAGTATACGATACTCATGCGCTGCGTAGGTCCCACACTCGCTTTTTTGTTGCCCCCCTTCGCTCGGTCGACAAACTCCCTCGCTACGGCGGTCACCTACTTTTCGCTGTCGTATTGCAATGTACTATTTTAACTCTCCGTGCGCAAAAAAGTATGCACTAAATCAAGCTTTGTGCACGTCGTGTTTAAAAATACTGAACGACTGACGAGCGAGAAGGTGATTTTCCTGATGTGACCTTTTCACCCTCGCTTCAGTCGAGGGCGAAAGTCTACACGAGGACAACATCACTTTAACGCACTAGTGTCAATAGTAAATTTATTATTTCTAGCTTAAATCCGCAAAACTCGAATTTCTATGTCTATTTAGCGTACGCAAACTATACGATTCGCGTATTTTAACTCGCAGTGAGTAAAGCATAGGCATTGAATTGACTACATAGGCATTTGAAATCGATTTGCGCACATGGTTAGAAAAATAGTATAGGCAACACGTGCTCCCGTAGGTGATTCCCACATGAGTGTTGTTTGTCGTCCGTGGGTAGCGAAACGACTACTTTGCGCACTTGTTGCGTAATGTATAATTTTTTCGTCTGGTGAAATTTCGCAAATTCATTTTAACATGAATTTAAAAATATAATATAAATATGACTATACCTAACGTGCTCGATAGCACTTACAATCTAAGAATATCACCGCAGATCACAGTCAAGTTATGCTTGGTGGCGGGAGCAAAAGATACCTTTTTTCTAGAGTAAGTCTTTAATATTGGTCGATCAACGGTGGTGGGCTGATTGCCATTTAAGTCACCACCGGTGGGCACTTCAGGAAGATCGTCGCGGATTACATACGCAGGTTTTAAAAGTTCTACGGACACACTGCATGACGCGCCGTTAATCTCTATATCAAAAACGCGATCGGACGAACGCTTTAATATTTTGTAGGGGCCAGTGTAAGACCTTTATAATGACTTTTTGGCCATATTGCGCATAAATGCATGAGAACAAGTATATAAATCTTTGAAACAAAATGCACGTTTCTTATAGTTATATGCGACAAGGACTGGACGGATTTGACGCATAAACTCACGGAATTCTTCAATAAAGAAGTTTGTATGAGGCGTGAAGTCCTCAGGGAGGAAAAACTCACCTGGAAGATGCAAAGTGTCTTGCCGAAGGTGGCAACGTAAACCTAATAATACTGTACTTAGCGTACGAGTCAAGTCCTTGTCCACATGACACATAATCGCCGCTTTGAAGGTACGGTGCCAGCGTTCAATAAGGCCATTCGCCGCAGGATGATACGCGGTGGTGCGAATACGCTCGCAACCTATTAGGGACAAAAGAGCCGTAAATAAGCGCGATTCAAATTGCGAACCCTGATCGGAAGTGATGACCTTAGGAGCACCATAGCGAGAGACCCAGGTGTCTTAAAATACCCTGGCAACCATTTGTGCTGACATTTCACGTAACGGAACCGCCTCAACCCAGCGAGAAAAGCGATTGATCATGGTGAGAATGTACTCGAAACCATTGCGATTAGGGAGGGGACCGACTAGATCAATGTGAACATGGTCGAAACGACCATCGGGAGCGACGAATTTATCAGGTACAAGATTTACATGGTGAGAGATTTTTGACTGTTGGCAGTCTAAACAGTTTTTACACATGCGCGAAATATCACGGTGCATATTGGGCCATACATAGCGCTGCCGTATGAGTCGATCGGTGACCTTGGGGCCTGGGTGAGCAGGCTTATGTAACATGTTAAACACCGTTTCACGAAGGGACTTAGGTATATACGGACGAATGGCTTCACCAGTGATTTCGCAGTAAATAGCAGTGTGTGCAGGACCCCATTGGATACGCTTCAACGATAACGGATAATCCGGAGACTCGCGAAAAGCTTTTAACTGTTCATCAGCTTCCTGCTTCGCGGCCAGATCATTGAGGTCAATCTCTACGGGCAGTCTGATAGACTCCACACGAGAAAGGGAGTGTACTACCGTATTATTTGCACGTTTAAGATATTCTATCTGAGTGATATATTAAGCGATAAGGGACAACTGACGCATTTGACGCGTTGAAGCCATATCAGACTTTTGCATAAAAGCATAAATAAGAGGTTTATGATCTGCTAAGATCTTCAAGTCTCTACCTTCAACAAGGAACGAGAAGTATTTAACAGCTTCATATATGGCCGTGAGCTTGCGGTCATATGCACTGTACTTCCGCTGTAAAGGGGAGAACTTCTTCGAAAAGAAAGCTAACGGTTTCCAGATTCCAGTGAGGGAAAGCTGTTCAAGGGCAGCGCCCATACCAGAATCGGAAGCATCAGAAACGATGCGTATCTCCGCACCAACGCGGGGGTGAACAAGCAGAGCTGCTGCTGCTAACTCCTCTTTCTCACGAACGAAGGCCTCCTCAGCTTCAGGCGTCTACTGAACGGGACGCTTGTCATTTTTGCGAGAATCGCTAAAAAGAGCATTGAGAGGGGCTTGAGAAGTCGCAGTGCGAGGCATGTTACGGCGGTAAAAATTTACGGTACCGACAAACCTGCGAAGCTCAGCTATAACTTCAGGTTTGGGGAAGTTCAAAATAGCTTCAACTCTACTGGGAATGGGGCGAATGCCTTCACCATTCACCAGATAACCTAAAAATTCCAATTCTTCAGCAACAAACGTACATTTTCCACGAAGATGAAACTTCTTTAGTCGTTCAAAGACCGTGCGAAGATGAAAATAATGTTCTTCAAGAGAAGATGAAGCAATAAGGATATCGTCAATATAAAGATATACAAAATCGAGATCACCTAGCGCGCTATTAATGTAACGCTGAAAGGTTTGACTCGATGAACTCAAAAAGGCCGAATGGGGGGTTATAATGGCCGTTTTCGGTATGTCCTCGGGGGCAACAGGAACCTGATTGAACGCTTTATACAGATCAAGCACCGAAAAGATTTTCTTACCATATAGGTTATTTATACAATCATGAATGTGAGCAGTCGGATACTTGCCCGGAACTGTGGCGGCTTTTAAGCATCTATAATCACCACAGCGTCTCCAAGAGTTATCCTTTTTTAACTCCATATGGAGAGGACTTGCCCAAGGGCTGCTGGAGGGGCGGTAAATTCCTGCCTCAATTCAAGCATCGAATTCGGCTTTCGCCGCTTTTAACTTGTCTGGAGCAAGTGTACGAGGACGCTCCGAGACTGGAGGGCCAGAGGTTAAGATATGATGAAAAACATCGCTATTTCTAGGGACTGTGGGTTTGGAAACGCCCGTGATCTTCGGAAAATCAGCGAGAATCTTAGCACACTCTGAGCCGGGAACGACTGCAAAAACAGAGTCGACCGAAACATCTTTTACTACTGCGAGGGAGTAGATATTGGTAGAAGAGTCCACAAGACGACTTCTTTTAAGGTCAACAAGAAGGCCATAACGGGATAATAGATCGGCACCTATAATGGGATGAGGAACATCCGCGATGCAAAAGCTCCAGCGAATAGGGCGTCGAATGCCCAGATTCAGCGTGAGCATTGATTCGCCATAGGTACTAATTAACGAATTATTCGCTGCGAAAAGATTGAAGGAGCTGGGCTTGCCGCATATCTTAGGCTTTGCTGGGACGAGCGAAATGTCCGCACCAGTATCGAGAAGGAACAACTTGTCCGAGATACGATCACGCACATGAAGACGTTCGGAAACGCGAGAGCCTTCTGAAGACGTCTCCTCAACAGAAGCTTGAGTTAGTTTTTTGGTGGATTTTGTTTCTGCCACTCACCGTTCTTGGAGCACTACTCACGACACGACAAGGGATTATTCGGAAATTTCCTACGGGCGAGGTACAGACCGGATTAATCGCGACTGGAAGAACGAGCGCGCCTAGATCTGCCTCTGGATTGAGAATTAGCGGAGTCATTAGAAGAATCTTGGCTAGCCTCAATCTTCTTAGCTAACGCATCTACCTTCCGCTCCAGGCGCTTGAAAGCGGCTTCAGCATTGAAAGAGCTAGGCTTATTTGGAGAAACAGTACTAACCTGAAGGTCAGAACCGCCGGAAGTCTCAGCGAGTCTGTCGGCTGCTTCAGCTAATTTATTGAGGTCGGTAGCACCAGTAGCGATAAGAATCGAACGGTGGTGTGGCGGAAGTTAATCGAGAAAAACAGTCTGGAAGATTTTATCATCACAAGAGCCTTGATTGAGGGCACGAAGCCTCTGAAGAACAAATGCGGCCTGTTTGTTTCAACTTTGTATTGTTCTGTAGTTTCTTAACAAAATATTTGATTTGCCTATGCAGTTATACATCTAAGGGTTGGCACAACGGAGTACAGTTGGATGGAGTTATCTTTCGAGTCAAGAAGATTCACAATTTTCATTCTTAAATTCATCATCTAATGTCCCTTTAGAATGTCCACTCCAGGAATCCAAAATGAGTACAAAGGTCTTGTTTGTGGCATAACGTTTGATAACATTCTGATTAAATAATGAAACCAGATTTGACGATAGCTTGTCTGATTTAGAGCAAGTGATGTATAGATTATTATACTTTTGGGAAAACTCATCTATCTTCTTCTGAATTGTAGGTCCAAATTTTCCGGAAACTTCTTGAAGATAAATAAGGATCTTTGGCAGCAACTTGAACTGACTCCTGAAGCAGTCACAGAGTACTGAACAGTGTCGGAGTGAGTAACTTTATTTAAATCCCCAAGATAAAGCTCCACTGTTTGTTGTCCAATATGTTCCAGCGTTTGTTGCACATTCAGTCTGTATTCACATCCCATTTGGTCTGTGTTAATGACAAAATCTAAATCACAAGACGATGTTAAAGTTCTAATTTGTTCTTGGAAATCTTCAGCTGAACGTTGGATTTCTTGTAGTGATCTGTGCTCTGTCTGCTTAACATATTTTGTCACTCTCGTTTGGCGTATTCGGAATTCTTTCTTAAAGCGATTAAGCCAAGTTATTGAAGCTGTGAACTGTAAAGATGAATCTGAATATTTCATCGATGCTTGAAGGGCCCACATTCTAAGGTCTTCTGTTTCAACATGCTCTTTCTTTTCTCGAGCTTCCTTAAATCTGTCATAGGCCCACTTCTTGATAGTTTGGATTTTGTCGTATCGTGTATCACCACTAACTATTTCTTTTTTTCCATCTTGTCAATTCATCTATTCTGGGAACACATTTACCTGCAAAGTTTCTCATGGTGTTGTAACTCTACTTTGGATTTTCTCTTTTCAAATTCACTATTTCTATTTTCTTATCCAGTGAGACAACGGCATATTTTTATTTTTTCTCTTCAAGTTCGTAGTGAGAAGAGCTTGAATTATTTTGTGATTCTATAACAAAATAATTTTCTTATCAGTTTATAAAATAATTATCATATATGAATCAATTATGAAATACATTATCATAATTCATAATTAAAATATTAAATTTATTATTTAGAATAAAATATGATGAACTTATAAATTTAATTAAATAAAAAAAATTTTTTAAATTAAACAATTATCTTACCAGAAGAGGCTTCATATTCTGAAGTTGAGTCAGAAGCGTTTGTCTCCTGAAGCATACATTCTGTTTCATCATTAAACTCATCATTATGCACAAGCTCGTTTGTTTCCACAAGATTAATATTTTCAATGAACCGAATGAATATGACAGCGATTTCCTTTCCCAAATTGCGTGAACAATTGGAAATTGATTCACTGGGTTCACAGTTAATAAAATCTTAAATTTTTAATAGTTCAATACAAACAAAAACACCATCTGATATAAATCCTTTAAAAGCTTGAAAATCATCCAAAATCTCGTTTTCTTCCATTTTTTAAAACCGATTCAAAAAATAGATCTAATATAAATTAATAAATCAAATATATCAAATAATGAATAAAAATCAAGTAATAAAATATGTAAAAATCAAGTAATAATATATAAATTGAATAAATAGAAATGAAGTGATAATATAAATCGAATATGTAAAAATCACGTAATGAAGTAAATCTAATGTAATAAATAATTAAATTAGAAAATAAAAACTATTCTGTAATTTATAGTGAAATAATATAAAATATAAAGATACAAAAAAGAATACAAAGTATTAAAATATTAAAAGATTTATAAAAGTGTCTTTGCCTGAGAAATGTGCGCTCACTGGTACATAGAATTATTATTTATAACGTTAAAGTTAAGAATAAATTTCAAAAGCTCTGCTTTTGACTCGTTAATTGAAACCGCGTATAACAGATGGCGCTGTAACCTGTAATATATATGTATATACTATGCATGTATATACCGAGAGAACGCGAACATTATATTATATATTGATTAAAATATAGATCAACGCTCTTTTGATAGTAACTCTGTATTATTAGAGAAGTACCGTCGATTTTTGATCGACTGTTCGTCCGACCCCATCCGGAGTCCAGCTCTTCATGAAGTTCAAATATCGTATTGTTATGACAGCTGCACTTAATTTGAGTGTGTGTATCAAACGAAATGGATAAGTAATTGAAGGAAATTCCGCATAAGAAGAAAGTGAAAAAACGAGAAATAATAAATTTTCAAGCTGTTTGAATGAGAAGTGAAGATAATTTCAAGATTCATTACGTCATAGCCTGAAAAAAGGACATCAAACAATTTTTATTAGATAAGTATAATCATGCTTTTATATTATATTCTACTCTGAAACATAAAAAATGGTGCTTTGTGTTTAATTTGAATGTTTCAGAATGTTCAGTGCTACTTCAGGGACTACAGCGCAGCTCAATAAAATCATCAGCTGATACAATGTTATTTTAATCCTTACTTTTCCTGGAAGGCTTGTAAACTATACAATATATTCAAAAACGTATTAATGCAAAAATATTGAAGTGACATAAAGAAAAGGAAGTATATTGATGTATAATAATTCATTTCCAAAAATACAATCATCTGAATGACGTTTAAAGATAAAAAATTGAAAAAATCTGCAATATACCGCTATAAATTAGGTAATATAAAATAAATAAAAATGTCTTTATTAAAAATAATATTTATTTTACTATATTATAACTTATTTTAGGTAATATATATATATTTGGAAGTATATTTTTAATCATAGTATCAAGATTTATTCGCCAAAAGGGTTATTTTCAATGAAAAGCCCTATAAATTTTAATAAATTTTAACCTGCTGTAACTTTTTATGCTTAAGGCGTTAGAGTCTACGGCTTGGGATCTTGTTTTAGTATATTAAAAGCAAGTATTTCCCCAAGTTGTTAGTAAATCCTTGATCCGGATCTCAGATACTCTCCTAGTTAGATAATATTTCGTAATATTCAAAAGGTTATTGCTCTCCCAAACTGCTCGCGTTCAATAATAATTTTAATTGAGGTTGTAATAGAAATGGAATCATACACCATAGATCCTTTCGAGCATCATAAATGTATTGATACACAGACGTTTCGGGAGTATTATTAACTCCCCTTATCAAGGCTAAACACAATGAACATACAAAAAATATTAAACATAACGGAAATTATAAAATTTTTTTCACATTACAGAAAAAACGGAAAAAAACGGGAAAAACCTGTTTTCCTTACCATTCGAGGTGGTATATCAATTTACAAATTTATATAAAGCGGCCATTGCGTGGACTCCGCGTGTCAAACAGTTTATCTTTTTACAATAAGTTTTTTGTAAGACGCCAACATTTGTAAAGCAAAACCTGTATAATGAGAATATTTAGAAAAAATTAAATTGTAATAAAGAAAAAGAAAAACCCAAAATAAGAAAAAAGGCATGAAAAATCAAAAAACTTACATGTTGTAAATCAGTCGTTTAGTCATAATGTCAAAGGAGGCTTTACCCAGGATGATATAATTTCACTGTCAGAAGAGACAATAAGAGTTACGGGCATCTCCGGGGTTATTTATACCGTATAAAGTAGTGGGGATAGAAATTTAGTAAGGAAATTGACTTAGTAACGCAGTGCCTACCAAAGAAAAACTACTCTCTGCTACGTAACCGACGAGAATTTATGAATTTGTTAGGTTTGTTACACATGTTGGTTGATCTATTAACAATGTCAACTGTGGATTTATAACAATTTTTTAGTTTGATAGTATCAAACTGTCTACTCATATTATTATTGGTACTATAAATGTGTAACATCTCAAAAAACAATCTTTTATTCTTATAACTTTCGTGATCGGCGATATTGACCTTATTAAAATCTATTTTATGTTTATATAAGTTTGCATGTTCGGCTAAAGCCGAATACAAGAGTTTCTTGATGGTGTTATTTTTCTTATGTCTTCTACATATTTCACATTTGACACAAGTACTTCAAACAAACTCATGGGGCTCCTATGGGTGGTTGCTCTAGTTCGTGGTTTGGCGACTTAGCTCTCGAATGTTTAGAACTTCATCGTCTTAATGTCATTAAAAATAGTATTGTTTTCTATAAACGTTATGTTGATGACTGTCTATTGATTATTAAGGAAAATGATATCGATCGATCTTTATGTGAATTTAATAAGTTTAATGAACATTTGAAATTCACGATGGAAAATGAAGAGAATAAATCTACCAATTTTTTAGAAATGTCTTTAATAAGAGAAGGCAATAAATTATTTTTCTGTTCTCCGGTAGGAAAGCGCCAACTTTCCAGCCACTGCGCGAAACGAAGTTGCCGCTTTCCGGCGCCGTCGAGCAGAAAAATAGTATACAAACCTTGGCCAGTAAAAAAGAAAGCCACAGATCACATGTTTGTCAACCTCGGCTTCGTCTCGGCCGATAATTACATGTGATCTGTAATATACTATAAAATTGGTACAGAAAAAGTACTTATTCTGGTAGATTCGTTCACTTTGATTCTCATCAACCTTTATCACAAAAAAGAGCGATTGTTTATGGTTTGATTGATAAAGCTATTAATTTATCACACAGTAGATTTCATGTATAAAATTTAAACATTGTAAAACAATCACTTGTTGAGAATGGTTATCCGTTGAAATTTATTAATGAGGGTATACAACGTAGGTTGTCTTTTACAAAAAAATTACAAGCTGACATAAACGATTTGAATACTGCAGATGATTTTAAAAAATCGCTCATCGTTATCCCATACATTAAACATCTCAGTTACAAATTAAAATCAATTCTGTCTCGTAATAATTATAAGGTTATCCAAAAACCCTGGAATAAACTTTCCAAATACATTAAATTAGGTAAGGATAATGTTGATAAGTTTGAAAAAAGTGGTGTAGTTTACAAAATTAATTGTACTGATTGTAAAATGTCATATATTGGACAGACAGGTAGACAATTACGATTACGCATTAATGAACATAAGTGTAGTGTTAAGAATGGTGACACCACGTCGGCTTTAGCCGAACATGCAAACTTATATAAACATAAAATAGATTTTAATAAGGTCAATATCGCCGATCACGAAAGTTATAAGAATAAAAGATTGTTTTCTGAGATGTTACACATTTATAGTACCAATAATAATATGAATAGACAGTTTGATACTATCAAACTAAAAAATCGTTATAAATCTACAGTCGACATTGTTAATAGATCAACCAACATGTGTAACAAACCTAACAAATTCATAAATTCTCGTCGGTTACGTAGCAGAGAGTAGTTTTTCATTGATGGGCACTGCGTTACTAAGTCAATTTCCTTACTAAATTTCTATCCCCACTACTTTATACCGTATCAATAATCCCGGAGATGCCCGTAACTCTTATTGTCTCTTCTGACGGTAAAATTATATCATCCTGGGTAAAGCCTCCTTTGACATTATGATTAAACGACTGATTTGTAACATGTAAGTTTTTTGATTTTTCATGCCTTTTTTCTTATTTTGGGTTTTTCTTTTTCTTTAGTACAATTTAATTTTTTCTAAATATTCTCATTATACAGGTTTTGTTTTATAAATGTTGGCGTCTTACAAAATCTTATTGTAAAAAGATAAACTGTTTGACACGCGGAGTCCACGCAATGGCCGCTTTATATAAATTTGTAAATTGATATACCACCTCGAATGGTAAGGAAAAAAGGGTTTTTTCCGTTTTTTTCCGTTTTTTCTGTAATATGAAAAAAATTTTATAATTTCCGTTATGTTTAATATTTTTTGTATGTTCATTGTGTTTAGCCTTGATAAGGGGAGTTAATTATACTCCCAAAACGTCGGTGTATCAATAAATTTATGATGCTCGAATGGATCTATGGTGTACGAATCCATTTCTATTACAGCCTCAATAAAAATATTTCGTAATAATTTGCTTAGGTTGAGACTAAAACATGCTTTTCTTAAATAGAAATTGTACTAAAAAGTAAAAAATTTTTTTTTGAAGATATAAATTTTGCAATGTCTCAATTACGAAAAAATAAAATAAAAGCATGGCACGTGCACTCATATAAAATCACGTCATCCAAAGATATTCTTCCCTAAAGGCCCCACCAGTGAATAATGTGTATTATGTATGTATGTATGTATGTGACTGTATATGAGTGCGCACGTCATGTTTCTCTTTTATTCTTTCATAAATATAACATTCACCAAATTTATATCTTCAAAAGATTATTTTTTACTTCTTAATGCGATTTTTTTAAGGAAAGCATGTTATTAAAAATGTCTTTTTTTTATACCGCAAAATGAAATAGTTGAATATCTATTGCTTACTTTCTTTTATGATTTGTTCCCTTGGATATACTTTGATGTTCAGTCTGCTGCTTTCCTCCAGTTGATCTAAATAAAAGAATAATAATATATATTACTAAAAACGAATAAAATTATACTTCGACGTTGTATTATTCTATGTTTTTAATTCTCCATAGTACATAATAATGAATATAAGCTTTAGTATAGTTTATCCCATACTCGTCTAACTAATATATAGATTTTTATTCTACGGGGAATATGACATTCATAAATTACTTAAAAATTTCTCTATATTGATTCAAATAGAGAAATGTGACTTGTTAAAAATAATTATCAAATTAAATTTTTTTGATTAGACCAGCTGGACCTTTTTCATATTATGTTCAGAGCAAATAGTAGACGCAACTCGTATGTAAAAAGTATGTACATTTTAGTTGTAAAGATCAAAAGAAAGACTTTTGAAACGAAAAAATAATCGTATGAAAGTCTTTTTTATACCCACATATAACCCACACTTTGCATAGTATTGTGAACATATTGTTTTAGAAGATACACCAGATTTATTAATATTCTATAAGGATTACGACTCTTTACAAAACTCTTGGACAATATTCTCAAAAGAATTTATTTCCGTTTTTTCATTATTTTTTCAAATTCAGTTTTCAGTACGAATTATTTTTTGTAACATTGTTACCGTTGTAACGTTGTTGTTGTTGATATTGCTGAAATGTTATGAGCAATATTGCTGTACGGTTACACAATATTAACCAAAAATAATGTTCTTAAAAATTTTTTAAAATGATACTTATACGTATAGAAGTGTTGTACCTATGAGTAGTACCATCACGATGATACTTCATAAAAGTTTATTTCTGTACGTGTAAGTGTCATTAATCAATTTTTAGGAATATTATTTTTGCTTAATATTGCGTAACTTGATAGCAATATTGCTCATAATATTGCAGCAATATGGTAACAATGTTACAGAAAATAATTCGCACTAAAAACTGAATTTGGAAAGTAATGAAATTTATCACAATAATAATTTATTATTTTTTCCAATTGTTAATGATTTCGAAAATGATATTCCGACTTATAATAAAGAATATATGAATCATTCGCATAAACTAGTTGAGTTGAGGTTAAATCTTTTGTACGTAAGCATTGAGCAACTTGAAGCTTTGTATAAAGAAAGTTTAACTCAAGAACGACGATTATTAATGCAATGATATATTATTTCGATAAAACGAAACAATAGTTTAAATAAACAATCAATATACTTTATTGATAATAAGAATATTTTTATTGATATTGATATTGCTGTGAGTTATTTGTATTGGATTAACCAAGTATAATTGGAAGTAGATGTAGATATGACGGATTCCATCATTGATATAAAACTGAATTATAATTTATAATTAGAGGGCTGTGCTCCCCTGCGTGCCTTCGGCACGCCAACCCCCCTCCCCCACACGCACACCTGCTCCTCGCTTCTCTCTTAGCCCTCCCTCCCTATGCAAAAACTTCGTTTTTACATAATAGGCACGATCGCAATACTTAGGAGAACCTTATAATTTTACAATTGTGAAATTTGTGACATTTTGTTTTAATAATTTGTATCATAGGTATAAATATAGTTGTAGTAAATCTTAAATAAAAATAAATATACTAAATATGTTGTAAGCGCTCGTGGTGCTATCTTAATAGTTTTGAATTTTTAATCGGACTTCAATGAGCAAATCTCTTATGCGTTAGTCGAATGTCTATTCTCAAATCGAGAAAGGTAGCTTTTGTTTAAGCTTCCTCCTCTCTCGATAAGAATTTTTTGACAAACGGCGACACACATAAGAGAAAAATTTTTTTTTTAATGAATAACTATTAATTTCGGAATAAAATATAATATCGGGGAGTTTCGTCCTTGTCGTAAGTAGACATATGTCTACTTGGGTCTTCCTGACGAGTCCACCAAGCACGACAAGGACGAAACTCCCCGATATTATATTTTATTCCGAAATTAATAGTTATTCATTAAAAAAAAAAAATTTCTCTTATGTGTGTTGCCGTTTGTCAAAAAATTCTTATCGAGAGAGGAGGAAGCTTAAACAAAAGCTACCTTTCTCGATTTGAGAATAGACATTCGACTAACGCATAAGAGATTTGCTCGTTGAAGTCCGATTAAAAATTCAAAACTATTAAAAATAAATATACTTTCACCCAGTTCTTGTTTATGTATGTTTGTGCATACAAAATCGATTTTATATAATTAGACCATTAGAACTAAAAACGATAATAATGCGTGCTCGACTCTCGCGACATGGACTCATCTTGAAAAACGCATCACTCAAAACTACTGTAGGATTTTTAGGTGCACACCAAAACTTTTACATTTAACATACTTGTATAAAGTCAAATACTGTCGGATAATATGAGAAAAACGAGCATTTTATCTGTATTTAGGCATTAAAAATCGTTTTTATTATTTTATAGGTGTAGCTCACCAAGAATTGATTGTACATAAAAATTTTAAATCGAAGAAAGTTTTTTTTGAATGTTATTTACAACTTCTGTATTTAACATTTTTGTAAAAAGTCAAATCCTGTAAACTAATAGCCAAATACCAGCATTTTTTGGTACATTTAAGCGTTTAAAATCGTTTTTAATGGTTTATTTAATCAGAATTGGATTGCACAAAAAAAACAGTGAACAAAATTAATACAAAACAAATACTAGGTATGGTAAACTTTATTGAATTTTGACGAAAAGTGGACGCTAGCCGCTCCCGCGACGCATTGCATGAAACGTTAACTATAAGGAAAAAAAAACAATTTTCGCGAGTGTTTCTAACTACATGATGTATACAACTTCAATTACGAAAAATACTTGCGGGTTGCGGAGCACACAAATACACTAACACGGCGAAAGGGTGAGGAGCAGAAGGAAAAGGCCTGGCATTAAGACTAAAGCGGCACTCTCGGCCACAGCAAACTAGCTATTCTTCTCTGCCTTTGCGCCTTGACGTTAGCGCCACAAGCATCAGCGACCGCGTGAAGTAACTACCTATACATACTATTGCCGCGCAGCTGACGGATGCTACATGCTAGCCTGCTATACCCGTGTGTCATACAATCACAGTGCCTGCAGGCTCTCGGCGTTTTGCTGCAGTACGGCCTCCTGGTGGATGTCATCTCTCTCGTCGTGTTTCTCGATTGATCGTAACTTGTAGGAGACAGCAAGGCAGCGGAGTCGGCGGCGGATGCAGATTTTTTGGTAAGCCCTTTCTCGTTCCTAACCTCTCTGATGGGCGGCATGATGATAGTTTTCTCTTGTTGCAGGCAACAGAGATAAATAGGGAGATTGCCAGCGCTCCCAAAAAAAGTGAGGCAAGCTTCTGCGCGCGGCGCACTGCTGCACCTCGCGACCGAATTATGGAACCATGAGCACAATTTCCTGATTGGTCGTTGGAACGTGCGCATGGACGAGGATGGGGGAAGCAGAAGAAGACGGATCGGCGGATCGGTGTACGTTCACCGAACGTGTGTATGCTCGAGCGGTCCGGCGCGCCGCATGCTTGCTAGCTCTGTTTACTACTTCCAACAACCCGACAATAGCAGAGCAGCCTGGCAATCGCCGCTCGGTCGAATTTTTTTACTAATTAGATGCAAATGAACGGAATTTTACACTTACAACTACAAAATCCAAATTTAAAGCCACAACTCAAGCGCGAGGGGGGGGGGGGGGAAATACACATAAACGATTTTACTGTATCACATGAGTACCGTAACGGTAGCCGCGGTGGCTAAGGCGCGCCGCTACTTTTGTTCTACACTTTCGATCCTGACTTTCAAATTTTTTTTTCTTTTTTTTTTCTTTTTAACATACGTAAAATTTCTTTTATTATATTATTATACCACACACAATTTTTTACTTCAATTTTTATTCTCCAGTAGAATTGAAATTTTAATTATAATTGATATATTTTTTGCTTCCTCCTAGAGGAAGCTTTGTGATAGTAAATTTTTGAGTTGTTGTAAAAACATGTTATAATTATGTTCCGAGGTATTAGGAAACAAAATACATGGTTTTTGAAAAATGTCTGTGTGTGTGTGTGTGTGTGTGTGCGCGCGTGCGCGTGCGCGTGTGTGTGTGCGTGTGCGTGTGCGTGTGTGTACACCTGGATCTCAGCTTCTACTCGGTCGATTTTGACCGGCCAGGTCTCATTTTTTTGTTTCTTTTGCGTGATGGCTGGTCAAAAATCCGTTTTTTTATTTTTTTTAATGATAGGATCGAGTTATTCGATTCTGATGGGTAGCGTTCGAAAGAGAATTAAAATACCTATATTTTCTAAAAAAAAAAGTAGTGTATTCTTTCATTTGCAATATAATCACATTATGCATTATAACATTATAAGCATTATTTTAATACATTTTGAATATTATCAATTTTTGCTAGTCCACAAATGTACTAAGTTAAATAAACAATGCATGCACTAACTACATAATTATACACATGCAACTACTCATTCGTCATGTTTTATGAGAATGTAATATGTTAATATTAGTAATACCTATATTAAATTTCGTTTTCTTTTTCGTATTCTTTTTTCTTTTCTATTCTGTTTTTTTTCGTATTCTTTTTTCTTAGTAATACCTATATTACTTTTCGTTTTCTTTTTCTTTTTCGTATTCTTTTTTCTTTTCTATTCTGTTTTGATTTTGAGATTAGAGTGGTATAAAAACTATTACGCCAGTCAAATACTTTTCTTCATCCTACTTGTATGTCCATCGACAGTCATTCGACATTATTTACAGTGTAATAATAACTACTAAAAATAGTTTTACTATTCAAAAGTAATAAATATGTTTAAAATTCAATATTCTAATATTGTATTTATCAAGAGCGGATCTTCTATATTCCAGTTTCTGTTCGAAAAATCGAAAAATTCTTTATTATAAGAGCCCATTTAACATGGTAAATGAATAAACAGACAAAAAATAATGGTTTCCTTACCCAATTCACGTATCTCGAAAACTTCATCGTTCATAGCGATAAAAAGGCACGACAGACTCTCCGTCTGGGTGAGATGTATATCGAAAGGTTCGTTGAGCGAGGTCAGCACCCAGTATCGCACGTCTGGATCCGTATCTGTAATACCAACGACGAGAAGCTTGCCTAGCACACTAGACATTGTGCTGGTAACAGTGGGTCCAGGCTAGCCGAGAGCAAGTCGCAGCAACCGCGAACAGATCTTGACAGCCTCGAGCCGTACTTCTGGCTCTTCCCAGGTAAGCAACTAATCAGCGCAGCGTCGTACAAACTGGAGCAGAGAATTGCCGTTGAAATTGAAGGTGCCGAGAGCCCGCAGACTCAGGACTGTTGAGGCAACGTCAGTTTCCGTCGGCGGAGCAGAGACTGGACTGGCAGCTGTCCACGGAGCGCCTGGGTGACGTAAAGATTTGTACATCAGCACCTGTGAGAGCATGCGTAGGAGACCCTGCGATATGTCCGGCTTCAGAGACGGTACGCTGTGTCGTTAGTATGGGCGAAAGTCCGGTTGCCAGCATGGATTCTAGTAGGTCGCGGACGTCGGCTGTTATTGTTTGCTTTACCGCATGGCCGAGCAGAGTGATGCAGACAAAGACGGCGGGCTCGAGTGTCGAGCTCCTCTTCTTGTTCGGGGTTTCTTTGGACGGCAGCGAGCTTTTTATCACCTCCATGATCTTTGGCAGATAGGGTTTGATTGCTTCGTCTACGGTAACGGCGATCAATCCGATAGTTGTGAATGCCGCCGCTCTGTCCTTTTCTCTGCCCCGCAAGCTCAACAGCAGGTAGTTTAGAACCTGACGTAGATTGTCAGCAACAAACTTTTCTTTGTTGAAGGCGCCAAGTCGGGGCAGTAACGTCATGAGGGATGTGCCCATTGCGACTGTGTCGCTGGTTGATCACGTCGCTGTTGATGTCGTCGAGCTTCTCGAGCATGAGACTGCGACAGACGGCTGCCTCATGAATCGGATAGAGGCTATGCTGGACACTCGATGCGTTCTGTGATGCGACCATTTTGATACGAGGCTCGTCCTCAATCTGGGCATCAACGATAGAATATCGTTTTCGTTCGTTTGCGAGGAGCAGTTTAGTCGATCTATTAGATCCTCGTAAAGTCGTTCCCATTGGAGATTACTGCAACGTAGCAGCTCATTCAGAGACTAGAAGCTATACGTGAATACGTTTGTCTCGATTAAAATCCTTCTCACGACTAAGCCAGCCACTATCTCGTCATAGCATTGTTTGTACCACTGGGATTTGTGCATCTGCTTGGCAGTCTCGCCCTGGGCTGTCACCACTAGAGCTGCCCTGAGAGCCTCGACTGCTCCTTCTCTGATCACGGGCTTAGAATCTCGTACAGCATTGAATATGAGCTCGAAGAACTGTGTAACCTGTTGGAAGAAGTATGTAGGCATGGAAACTGCAAGTTCCTTGAGAACAAAGACAGATGCGTGTCGTTTGTTTTCATGTCTGTCACCGCTGAGCCACTCAAAAGCTCTCTTGACTTCAAATTCCACATATTTTGCAGTAAAGGTAGCAGATACCAGAGCTAACTTCCCAACTGTCTTGGCAGCTACTTCCATAACTCCAACATCATCGGAGGTAATTGGCAAATCTTATAGTGCGAGTATTGATGTTTCCTACGTCTGCTCCAATAAGGCAGACAATTGCCAGTATGCCTCCCTTCTTCTCATTTATATCTGAGCCGGATACCATTTCAAATATGTGGTGATTGAATTCATCCATGAAGGCTGTGATTTCTTCTTGCGTGACTTTGCGTAACTCTGTCTTGACATAAAGACAGAGCTCGCGAGCTGCCTTATTCCTGACATCTTCATGTTTTGATTTGAGCCGCTGTACAAACTGTATAACCAGCGAACTTGTCATCTTTATGATGACAATCTAGTCACTCACCGCCTAGAATTAAAAAATATACTAATGTAAAGACATTTCTAAAAAGAATAAGACAATAATTAGTACATCTTAAATTACTTATTAATGAATATAGCATATTTGCTATATTTTTAACTTAAAGACAAATCCAAATTCTGCGCATAAATATACGTAGAAGAACGTTTGATTACCGAGGCAATTCCAGATGCTTAGACAGAGCTCCCTCAGCACTGAAACTAATTGCCTACTAATGTGAGAAGCCGAGCTGAGAATTAATTCCTGATATTCTTGAAATTTTTTTTACATGATCTACTATATCCTCTTGACTAAAATAATCCTCTTGGTTTATATACTTGTCTTAATTAAAAAATTATGAAAAAACCCTCTTGATTAATAAAATCCTCTTAATTGAAAATGTTTTCTTGATTAAAAAATTCTTTTGATTAAAAATATCCTCTTGATCGAAACAAACTTTTTATTGATAAAATCCTCTTAAACGAAAAAATCCTCTTGGTTGTCAAAGTCCTCTTGACTTACAATCCTTTTGATTGATAAAATCGTCTTGATTGGCAAAGTCCTTTTGATTTACAATCCTCTTGATTGGTAAAATCCCCTTGATTGGCAAAATCCTCTTGATTTACAATCCTCTTGATTGGCAGTCCTCTGGATTGACAGTCCCCTTGCTTACAGTCCTCTTGATTGACAGTCCTCTTGCTTACAGTCCTCTTGATTGGCAGTCCTCTTGCTTACAGTCCTCTTGATTTACAGTCCTCTTGCTTACAGTCCTCTTGATTGACAGTCCTCTTGCTTACAGTCCTCTTGATTGACAGTCCTCTTGCTTACAGTCCTCTTGATTGGCAGTCCTCTTGCTTACAGTCCTCTTGATTGACAGTCCTCTTGCTTACAGTCCTCTTGATTGACAGTCCTCTTGCTTACAGTCCTCTTGATTGGCAGTCCTCTTGATAACACTAAGACCACTTGAATATACAAGCAAAGTAGTCTCATCTTTTGTGTACAGTTTTCGCGTTACCAAAGTCCTCGAGCACAGGTCCGGCGCCGAGAATCGTTGCTTGATCTCACAAGCGGGCGAGCCCTTCTGGCTCAGGGTGGAGAGATGATGGAGTAGAAAATTCGTTGACTCGGTCTTACCGGAACCGCTCTCGCCACTTATCACAATGCACTGATTCTTCTTCTTCTTGAGCACGCAGTGATATGCCGCGTCGGCTATCGTGGATATGTGCGGCGATATATCCGGACCAAGTCTTTGATTCTGATAAAGATTCATATACTTCGGATTATAAATCGAATAGAATTTGAAGGAGTTCCGGGAGATCAGTATGCTGCCAACGTAGGTATAAATATTGCCGGTGATAAATCGGCAGCTGGCAGAGATTCGGATACTCCTTATCATGCGGTTGATGCATAAAGCGATTGAAGTAGATTAAGGAACTGCGGATCCATGGGAAATCTGCTGTCTGACCACAGGTAGCCAGACGTAAAACCTGAAAGTTTTGCATTTTATTAGTTATGAATTTATTCATACAATTATTTGCACAAAAATTTTAAATTTGTTTTGCTTCTTCTTTAAATTAACTGGGCCACAAAAAAATTGTTTTTTTTTTTTATTAAGGTGGTTCTCCTCGGACTCTCTAGTCAAAGCAGTGCTAAATATAGAAGTTAGCTAAAGTTAAAAAAAAAAACAGTTCTAATGTGATTTATTTAATTCAAATGATAAAGATAGTCAATGTATTATAAATAAAGTGTATTTAACATGACTAAAGTAACTTTTTATAAAATGGCGATATTTTGGAAACTAGATATCGTCACTACAAACATTTTTTATTATTTTTGGAGTAATGTATAGAGACTCATGAAGGGTTTCCATCATAAATCTAAAATTAGCATAGAAACAAAAAAAATTCCGGTGATTTATCAATAATTGTTTGTAGTGACAACATCTAATTTCTACAATATCGACATTTTGTGAAAAAAGTTATCTTAGTCATGTTAAATACACTTTATAATAAATAAATCACATTACAACTATGGTTTTTTTTTATTTTAGGTAACTTCATCATTTAGCACTTATTTTGACTAGGGAGTCGAGCAGAACCACCTTAAGGGGTAACGCCACTCTAGAAGTCGAAAAAAACGCGATTTTCGGAAATTTAAAAAAAGATTAACTTGCAAACTATTATCACAGCATTCATTATGTCAGTTGGAAACTGTGCGAAGGTATCCTATTGTGTTGGCAGGCAGTAACTTGATTTGCACACTGGAAACAAAAATCTATAATTTCCTATGTGTGTTTAGTCTTTTCAAATCTCTTGAGTATTTTGCCATGTTTATTGCAGAAGTTTACTGATGTTGTTAGACAATATTCTAGATTTTAACTGAAAAGAAGAAATTATTTGTTATTACAAATTAAAAACTGATAACATTTAATTAAATATAACATCTTTGTTCAAATTCACAAATTAATAAAAACAGAATCTTACAATCATTATAAAAGTATTAAAACGGTATTTCAAAAATAAAATTGCTTGTTACAAATATGTGGATAAAAATTAAGAATTTAAATCTAAAATTTTTGGAGTAAAGCCAGATCCTATTTTTATCGATGTAAAAATTGAGCATGGCATCCCCTTAAAAGTCAATCAATCAAACTGACTTTTACAGATTAATATAAATTTTTCATAATTTTTACATGATCTCAGATTTATGGCTCAACCATGTCCCCTTAAATTAAATATTCTATGCCTTGCATCTTGTCAACATAGCTGTTACAGCAGACTTATAGATCTTTCGGACAGACTCACAGTACACTACACGAAAAGAACCAAAATTCAAAACTTGACAAGAAAATTCATCCGGCTCCTACAATATGAAAGCCACCTGTCAGATTTAGTAGTTGGATTGGCCATTCAATGTTATCGATATTTACTTTCAGGTGATGTGTTCGTACTTAATCCAAAGAATATAAGAATGATAGATGTCCGCTTCAGTAATGCATCTCAGACATCTCATGTACTTTGGAGTTGAATTTAACTTTCTGAAAGTACATATAATTTAATAAAAAAAATGAAAATATCTAATATTTCATTTTTGACAGTTCTAAAAAATAGACAAGCAGTGTCTTAGCTAAATCTGGAAAATTGCATAATTTCATTTTTTTTTATTATATTATACCTACTTACAGAAAGATAAAATCAGCTAACAAATACAAGCGATAACTGATATACATTATAGAAGCAGATTTCTATCATTCTTATATTCTTTTGGAATAAGTACTAAAACACATCACCTCAAAATAAACATCGACAACAGTTAATGATGAGTACACCTGCAACATCTGACAGGTGGCTTTTATATTACAGGAGCGGGATTAATTCGTCTTTTCAAGATGTAAATTTCAGCCTATTTAATTAAATATGTTTTCTCTTATGAAATCTGAGGTTCCGTATAGTGTGAATCTGTCCGAAAGATCTATAGATTTATAGGCCTGCTTGTAATATGATAATTTTTTCTTTAAGAGAGTATGATTGAATATAAATCTAGGTACCTGTCAGAATTATGAAAAGTTGACTATAACCTGTAAAAATCAATTAATATTCATTAATTATTCATTAATTACTACAATGAAACTGAATTTTAAAGATTAAAATAACTTTTTCACAATCTTTACATGCACTCAGATTTATTGCTCAATCATGCAATCTTAAATTGAATATTGGATTCCTTTCATTTTGTGAACATAGCTGTTACAGCAGGGCAAACTATAGATGTACAGAACTTTCAGATACACTCACATTCACACTACACTACACTAAATGGGCCAAAATTCAAAACTTGGCAAGAAAATTCATCCGGCTTCTACAATATGAAAGCCACCTGTCAGATTTAGCAGGTTATTGGCCATTCAATGTTATCGATATTTACTTTCAGGTGATGTGTCCGTACTTATATCCAAAGAATATAAGAATGATTGATATCCGCTTCAATAATGCATCTCAGACATGTCATGTATGTTTGAGTTGACTTTATCTTTCTGTAAGTAGATATAATTTAATAAAAAAATGAAAATATGTATTTTTTCATTTTGACAGTTCTATAAAAAATACACAAGCAGTGTCTTAGCTAAATCTGGAAAATTACATAATTTCATTTTTTTTTATTAAATTATACCTACATACAAAAAGATATTTGCTTAAAAATATATCGGCTTAAAAATACTCATAATCAGCTTAAAAATACATGAAATGCATGAAATGCATTATAGAAGCAGATTTCTGTCATTCTTATACGCTTTTAGATTAAGTTCGAAAACACACTTATATACCTATCAACAACACTTAATCATCATTAAGATTATGTACACCTGTTAAATCTAACAGGTGGCCTCTTATAGTTGCTGCTTTTCCTGAAGCAAAATAAAAACCCTGAAACAAAAAAATGAAGCTATAGCAATGGTCGAAAGCAGTAAATTACTGAAATAATAACTATTCAAAGAAAAGACCACAAAGTGGTCACAGTGTAAAAAAAGAAATACAGACTAGATCAGGTTCCATGGACAATCTGGAAGAAGATGAAGCTGTCAAAACGTGCATATCAGGAAGCCCTTCACTCAAGGTTACCTATGGCCGTTGTTGAGTTTGTCAAAATTGCAGTTTCCAATTTCGTGCTATTTTCTCATAAGTCTCCTGCCTTATGATGGTGATGTTAATGCTCATATTGATAGTCTCATAACTTCCAATCGATACTGAAGAACCGTACTGGGAAAACAAAAATTTGGTTTAGTAAATAATGTTTGTTATTTTAGATTTGAATACCCTGACTCGTGTAGAAAAGAAAAAGGAAAATCAAAAATTTTCTATGGTCTCTTTTGCCGGGAAAGGGAAACAATAATAGAAATTTTTTAGATTCAATATGAAAAGTAATTATGTTAAATAAGAAATAACTAAAGAATTAGATTAATAATGATATGTTCTAAAACATTCTGCTGAGAATAAATTATTACATGGTACCATAACCATAAACTATAATACCTCTACACATATAACTAACTGCTAGCATCAATGGAAACACAGCTGTCATCACAATAGTAAATACTATGATTTCTAATTTCTTTATACGGCGTTTCTCAATTGGTTTTTTACTTTTTGCACTCTAAAGTAGATTTAAAAGTAAAGATTTAGTATATCATATTTGATAAAGTACATTCATTTAATAAGTTTGTGAAAGTGTTTAATACAAGTAGTGTACAATGAGTGTTTTGTTGAAGTTTCAAAATAGTTTGACAATGAGACAGTATTGTCAAGCACACTCTCTATGAATAGAAATATATTTATTTCAAGATTCAGTTTAACTTATAATCATCAAATCTACAGTTATATCTATCTTTATAGGGTATGCGTTGGTTCAGACATATGAGGTACGTCTTGAACTTAACTATGTACTGTCCTCTGGTTGAAATAAATAATTTAATTAATTTTTGAATGACTTACTTTTCTGTAATCTCCTCAAAGGTCTTCTTTATAGTAATATAATTCATCATCAAGATCCTTTGTCATGTTTACTTCTGTAGTCCAATTACCAATGCGATCATGTCCTTCTTGTTTTGTAATTTTTAAAGAATCCCAACCAAGGGGCAAATTCTTAAGATTACAGGGCATCTCATTGTAATCATTTTCCTTAGATTCACTTGCACTTGCCGCAGAATCAGAATCTCCACGTTCGCCTTCAGTTCTAGCTTGCTTCCTCTGTACATTTTCTTTTGTGGCTACTCTCTGATTAGATACTATTTGAGCAATCTTGCTTCTTCCTTTTGCTGTTCTACATTCTTACTCCTGCCTGGTTTCCTTTTATTCTTCTTTGCCAATAAAATAGGACCAAGTGCCTCTGCCTTTGTGCTCAATAATCTTTGATCTTTTTCTTCCAAAGTATCACCGCATTTCAAACCAAGAACCATGAAAGCAGACTCAATCTATCCTAAAATGAGAAAGCACACAAATCTAAGTGAGCTCCAACATTGATTCACTGCCTGTTTCCAACAGGGAAAGGTCCTGATTTCTAGACTACTGCTATCCATAAACTGATTAAGCAGCATTATCAGCCGATGCTCCGAGTTTATGGTTTCCCGATGGCTCGGTTTTTTATGCAACTTCTCCTTGACTATCGCGTCGGTGAGATGTTCGCGCTCCTCGTGCAGCCGGCGCTGCTGTTCCAGGAGGGTTTTTATCGTGAACGATCGTCGGCAGGACGACCGGGTGTTGACGCGCTCGGTTATTTACGTTTGGGGTTAGGATATACGGCAGTCCGCGACGCGATGTACGTGACTCGACGACGCGCGCGCAGCTGTGCTGCAGCCTGCAGCGCATGCGCTTGGGCGTACATGCACACGGGCAAGGCCAACAGTGTCGCCGCCATTGCCATCGCTCTGAGGCGATGTTACACACTACCCATATGATAATAGGTAATAATCTATTTTTTTTTGCAAATTATGTAAAATCAAGAGAACATTCCTCTAAGTTTCATAATATTATACCCTTCTGAAAAGTTTCAAGTCAAAATATTAATTCGTTTTTGCGCAAACTTTGAACAAAATTTTGACATCACGCTCCGTCTACCTCGAAATTTTGTTCAAAGTTTATGCAAAAACGAATTGATATTTTGACTTGAAATTTGGCAGGAAGGTAGAATATTGTGAAACTTAGAGCAATGTTCTCTTGATTTTGCATAATTCGGTGTATTTTCTTTTTTATTAGCTTCAAACCGTTGAATCGACTCGGTCGGTAAAAATTGAGTAAAGCTTTTAATACGTTTTTTTTAATTATTATTAGAATTATTATTAATTATTAAGTAATTTAGAATTTTTTAAGAAAAGTCAAAAACTAGTTTAAAAAAATCTGCGCATCTTAAATTGCGTAGTTTAAAGGGTTCATTAAAAGTCAAAAGAACTGCGAGTTACTTACGAACTAATTACCAAGCAATTACATTTTCTGTAATGTAAGATTAGAGTTTTTTTAATTAACTCCCTGTCAACTCTTGACAATAAAAAAGTGAAATTAAATTTGTCTCTGGTTTTTGATGATTATTAAGAATTTACAGGTAATTTCAAACCACAATAAGAAATTTCAAAGCTTTACCTTCCTGAATTGAGGAGAAAAAGGCGAAAACATTTACTGCAATTTCATATTTCATCCAACGCGTTGTCCAAAATATGAAAATGCAAAACTGTTTTAGCCTTTTTCTCCTAAATTATCAAAGGTAATGCTTTCAAATTTTATATAGTGACTTGAAATGATCTGTAAATTAATATTTTTGCAAAATCAATTAAAAAAATTTATTTTATATTTTTTGTTATAATGTAATTTAATTTAACATTAGATTTTTTTAAAATCAATGTCAAGTCTTCAGACTCAAAATGTAAATGAAATTTGCCTCTGGTTTTTTGCATGATTATTATTAATTGAAAGATAATTTGAAACCACTGTATGAAATTTCAGAGCTTTGCCTTTTATAATTTATGAGAAAAAGGCTAAAACAGTTTTGCATTTTCATATTTTGGACAACTCGTTCGATGAAATATGAGATTGCACTAAATGTTTTGGCCTTTTTCTCCTAAATTCAGGAAGGTAAAACTTTGAAACACATAGAACAAAAATCTTTATTTCCACATTCACATAAATATTTACACAATTTCTATTAACAGTAGCTTCCGCTCCTCCAGTTCAATTAACTCGAACCATCACTTTCATTGAGCACTGCAACAACTCAAAACAAGCTAACAGTGGACATCACTGCACCAACACACTCAATTAGGTACCTGCCAGAACAAAAATAACCACATTTTGGGGTTATTCGCTCTTGCTTTTTGACAACTTCGTTCCTCCGCGAGAGGAGAGTGCAAGAGCTGTGGCAACGAGTTCTCGTCCGCGGCGTCAGGTCTTCATACGATGCTCGTTTGTGGCACCAGCCCCACTAAGCACCCGGGTTTCCGCTGGACTTGGGTTGAGTGCGGCTATGAAGACGACGCTGCTGGCTGCGCTCTCGCGCCTCTGCATGCTGCTGTTGTCAGCGGCGTTCACGTTTGGCCGTGGTCGGCCGCGGTAAGAGCGCACGCGCTCGCTATCCCTACGCCATCAGTCGAGTGCGAGTTCGGTCCTCTTTGACTTCGGAGGTACTTCGATTTGGCAACGTCGCACGATCGTTCGGCCGCTTTTGGCTAGTTTTCTTCTGCTTGCTAGAACTGTACCTATATACTTACGTGCAAATAATAAAAATTAGTGAGTGGAGCCGTCGAATAAAGATGATGATTCTGCAGCTCTAATTCATTATTACAAAATATAAAGATTTACTGACATTTTCACATAAAGCATTGAATATCTGTGATCCCAGGTTTAGTGCGCCCTCTGTTCATCCTGTGCGGTGGGCCCATAATAACTAAATCACCTGTGCGGACAGGAGAATAGTTCTTATGGGCCCACCGCACGGTATTTACAGATAACGCCGCTAAATCTGGGATCGCAGATTGTCTATGAACACCAAACGCATCATTTCAAATCGCGCAAACTTTCTAATCTCTTTGTCACGATGTCAAATCGTGTGTGCAATGATCGGCTGAGCTTAAAGCATTTTATTCATTAGCTTATATTTACTCTAAAAGTTAGTGAATCAACATTTGAAAGGATGCATAATATTTATGGGTTATTACATATACATTTCTTAAAGTTTTATCAAAGTCAGACCGTTTTCAACACTTTCTTAAGTAAAACCGTGGAAAAAGTGATGACCCATAAGACAACGTGTTAACGGCGTAAACATGAAATTAATATTATACTTTTTAGATTACAGAAAAAATCATAGTTTTTGTATTCTTGCGTAGCACTGTCTTTCAGCATAAAAAGAAAACATACTGATCCCCTAGGTCCTAACACAGAAGGGTTTATTTGAATAATCAATTCCGAATTACTTGTTTATTGAAAAAGAACATTTCGTCCTATCACAGGATACGATAAATGCAAGTCCAAATTACTTATATATTGGAAAAGAAATCTCCGTCCTATCACAGGACACGCTATATGCAATTCAAAATTATTTATTTATTTATTGGAAATAAAAATCTTTTCCATCATCAACAGTTGATATTAAGGTTGTTTATCAAATTAATCTAGTAAATACAGGATTCAAGGATAGAATCATTTTCGTATAAAAAGAACCACCAATCGACGTCTAATTCCGGGCTGAAGCCTACGGGTGGGGAGCACGCACAGCGCTCCAGCGTGCTCGTTAGCCGTAGGCTACATCAGAAGCGCTGTACTACCGGCAGATACGGAAAGCGAGGCAGATTTTCAGTCCTGCGACTAAACCTTTTCCACTTGGAACAGACGGCAGCTGTGACTATGAATATCTTCATTTATTTGTCAATAGGATTGTTTATTGTCGAAATAAATCAATGCCGCTCTCAGCGACTTGCCTTCGCAGTTTGCCGGGTGAATAATTGAAATGCCACGAATGAATAATTCTCGAATTCTGGCCAACTCAGTAAACTTATAATAATATGGCATTACTACAATTAAAAAATTTGAATAATTAATCCCGATTTACTTATATATTCGAAAAGAAATCTCCGTCCTATCACAGAATACAATATATGCAATCCCAAATTATTTATTTATATATTGGAAATAAAAATCTTTCCCATCATCAAGAGTTGATATTAAGGTTGTTTATCAAATTAATCTAATAAATACAGGATTCACGGATAGAATCATTTTCGTATTAAATGAACCACCAATCGACGTCTATTTCCGGGTTGAGGCCTATGGGTGGGGAGCACGCTCTGCGCTCGAGCGTGCTCCCCATCCGTAGGCTACATCAGAAGCGCGATACTACCGGCTCATATGGAAAGCGAGGCACATTTTCAATTCTGCGACTAAACACCTTTTCCACTTGGAACAGACGGCAGCTGTATTATGAATATCTTCATTTATTTGTCAATAGGATCGTTTATTGTCGAAATAAATCAATTCCGCACTCAGCCGCTTGCCTTGGCAGTTTGCCGGGTGAATAATTGAAATGCCACGAATGAATAATTCCCGAATTCTGGCCAATACAGTAAACTTATAATAATATGGCATTAGTACAATTAGAAAATTTGAATAATTAATCCCGAATTACTTATTTATTCGAAAAGAAATCTCCGTCCTATCACAGGATACGCTATATGCAGTACAAAATTACTTATATATTAATTGGAAATAAAAATCTTTTTCATTAACAAGAGTTGATATTAAGGTTGTTTATCAAATTAATCTAATAAATACAGGACTCACGGATAGAATCATTTTCGTATGAAATGGACCACCAATCGACGTCTAATTCCGGGTTGAGGCCCATGGGTGGGGAGCACGCTCAGCGCTCGAGCGTGCTCCCCACCCGTAGGCTACATCAGAAGCGCTGTACTACCGGCAGATACGGAAAGCGAGGCAGATTTTCAGTCCTGCGACTAAACCTTTTCTACTTGGAACAGACGGCAGCTGTGATTATGAATATCTTCATTTATTTGTCAATAGGATTGTTTATTCTCGAAATAAATCAATGCCGCTCTCAGCGACTTGCCTTCGCAGTTTGCCGGGTGAATAATTGAAATGCCACGAATTAATAATTCTAATTCTGGCCAATTCAGTAAAATTATAATAATATGGCATTACTACAATTAGAAAATTTGAATAATTAATCCCGAATTACTTATTTATTCGAAAAGAAATCTCCGACTTATCAGAGGATACGCTATATGCAATCCCAAATTATTTATTTATTTATTGGAAATTAAAATCTTTTCCATCATCAAGAGTTGATATTAAGGTTGTTTATCAAATTAATCTAATAAAAACAATATTCAAGAATAGAATCATTTTCGTATGAAATGTACCACCAATCGGCGTCTAATTCCGGGTTGAGGCCTACGGGTGGGGAGCACGCTCAGCGCTCCAGCGTACTCGTCAGCCGTAGGCTACATCATACGCGCGGGACTACCGGCAGATATAGAAAGCGGGGCAGATTTTCAGTCCCGCGTCTAAACCTTTTCCACTTGGAAGAGACGGCAGCTGTGATTAGGAATATCTTCATTTATTGTCAATAGGATTGTTTATTGTCGAAATAAATCAATGCCGGTCTCAGCGACTTGCCTTCTCAGTTTGCCGGGGGAATAATTGAAATGCCACGAATGCATAATTCCCGAATTCTGGCAAATTAAGTAAACTTATAATAATATGGCATTACTACAATTAGAAAATTTGAATAATTAATCCCAATGTACTTATTTATTCGGAAGGAAATCTCCGACCTATCGCAGGATACGCTATATGCAATCCCAAATTATTTATTTATTTATTGGAAATTAAAATCTTTTCCATCATCAAGAGTTGATATTAAGGTTGTTTATCAAATTAATCTAATAAATACAATATTCAAGAATAGAATCATTTTCGTATGAGATGAACCACCAATCAGCGTCTAATTCCGGGTTGAGGCCTACGGGTGGGGAGCACGCTCAGCCCTCCAGCGTGCTCGTCAGCCGTAGGCTACATCAGAAGCGCGGGACTATCGGCAGATACGGAAAGCGGGGCAGATTTTCAGTCCCGCGACTAAACTTTTTCCACTTGGAACAGACGGCAGCTGTGATTATGAATATCTTCATTTATTGTCAATAGGATTGTTTATTGTCGAAATAAATCAATGCCGCTCTCAGCGACTTGCCTTCTCAGTTTGCCGGGTGAATAATTGAAATGTCTCGAATGAATAATTCCCGAATTCTGGCAAATTAAGTATTATAATAATATGGCATTACTAAAATTAGAAAATTTGAATAATCAATCCCGATTTACTTATTTATTCGAAAAGAAATCTCCGTCCTATCATAGAATACACTATATGCAATCCCAAATTATTTATTTATTTACTGGAAATAAAAATCTTTCCCATCATCAAGAGTTGATATTAAGGTTGTTTATCAAATTAATCTAATAAATACAGGAGTCACGGACAGAATCATTTTCGTATGAAATGAACCACCAATCGACGTCTATTTCCGGGTTGAGGCCTGTGGGTGGGGAGCACGCTCAGCGCACGAGCGTGCTCCCCACTCGTAGGCTATGGGTATGTTCGGAAATGAAATTTCGGTTAGTAGTTAAGTTGGTACCCCTACGCTGCGCTAACCGAGCGGACGTTCAGAGCGTGTATACAATGGTTACGGTTACGGGTGCGGGTGACAACACGAGCGCCACGAACGCAGCTCGAAAAGCATCCCGGACTCGGAGCACTCCCCTCACCGGAGGTTATGTTTCCTGTACTTATATTTACCGAAATTGCAAGTTAAGATGAGTTTTGACATTAAAAATAATTATGCAAAAATGCGGTTTAGTAACGATGGAGAGAAAATTAGATAAGTAGTTTACTTTTTATTAAAACTACTCGACAATATAAATTATGTTTTGAATAGATACTTTGTGTATGTTTTTCTTTTTATTTCAGAAGATTTTACATTCAATTAAATAGACCAGCAGGTGTAAAGAAGAAAATAAGAACACACGTTAAGTTTATAATCCTAAACCAAGAAGACTGTTGAATAGTTATTAAAATTAGAACTCAGTTGGATAGAGTTATTCGGAACAATTAATCTTAAGCATGGGGACATGAAGTAACTATTTCAATTTACAACCCAAAGGAAATAAGAAATGTTATGTGAATCATTGGACCAAATATCATTGATAATGTCTACGACTGATTTATAAATCCAAGTTGTATCATCTAAAATTCAAATAGCTTCTTTTTCTGGTATTGTGTTCTAGTTGTCTGTTATTGTTTGTAAAATGATAATTTCAAACATTAATCAGTGACTAAAAGAATATTAATATTTATATGAAATCATAATTTGAGGTGCATGAAGTACAAATTGTACAAATCAGGCGTAGTGGACAACATGCTTGTTGAATCCTTATGAGCTTGTACGTTTCATAACAGATTTTGTATAAACACAACCCCGAGTGTAAAATTACTTTACAATATAGTCAGTAGACATCGCAACTGCACTGGACTATTGCTTAGCTTTATATGCGGCTCTTCTTGTCTCTAATCATAATTATTGACACGTAGACATTATCAATGATATTTGGTCCAATGATTCATATAACATTTCTTATTTCCTTTGGGTTGTAAATTGAAATAGTTACTTCATGTCCACATGCTTAAGATTAATTGTTCCGATTAACTCTATCCAACTGAGTTCTAATTTTAATAACTATTCAACAGTCTTCTTGGTTTAGGATTATAAACTTAACGTGTGTTCTTATTTTCTTCTTTACACTTGCTGGTCTATTTAATTGAATGTAAAATCTTCTGAAATAAAAAGAAAAACATACACAAAGTTTCTATTCAAAATATAATTTATATTGTCGAATAATTTTAATAAAAAGTAAACTACTTATCTAATTTTCTCTCCATCGTTACTAAGCCGCATTTTTGCATAATTTTTTTTAATGTCTAAACTCATCTTAACTTGCAATTTCGGTAAATATAAGTACAGGAAACATAACCTCCGGTGAGGGGAGTGCTCCGGGATGCTTTTGGAGCTGCGCTCGTAGCGCTCGTGTTGTCATCCGCACCCGTAACCGTAACCATTGTTTACACGCTCTTAACGTCCGCTCGGTTAGCGCAGCGTAGGGGTACCAACTTAACTACTAACCGAAATTTCATTTCCGAACATACCCTACATCAGAAGCGCTGTACTACCGGCAGATACGGAACGCGAGGCAGATTTTCAGTTCTGCGAGAAAACAACTTTTGCCATACTTGGAATATACGGCAGCTGTGATTGTTTTAAATGAATATATTCATCTATTGTCAATATGATTGTTTATTTACAGAAAATGCTCTTTACAGAAAACGTCGTGCAAATAATGCGAGTTACAATGGTTTCAACTGCTATAAGTTGGTAATTATCGTTTTGTTAAATGCAAATTTGCTACTAGTTTATATTTCACCGTCGAATTGTCCACCGGTAAAAACTCTTTACAAAAAACCCCTTCAAAGTCTCTTTACAAAATATGTCACGTGCCCAGAATACCCCTTAAGGACGTTCTCCGGGTCGAAACAGCAATTTCAGTTTTTATATTTTCAAATAATGTTTTATTAATTTGATAATCCAAGAGTAAGTACATGTAACAAATATATACTTGAAAGAACATAAGACAAATTTTTTCAGACAAATTCAGGCAGTAGTCACTATGCTATTGTTACAATTAAAGACAAAAACTTCAATAAGTTCTTTAAATTTTTTTATTTTTTATCCAATCTTAACGAAATAAAGCTTATTTTGTTCGTTAAGAAATTTCAGAGAGAGTATCGATGGGAAAATGTCTGATACGAGTTACTAGTACGGCGCAATATCAATTTGTTTAAGAAAGTTTTAATGAAAACTTGACATGTTTTTCTTAAACAAATTGATATTGCGCCGTACTGGTAATTCGTATCATAGATTTTCCCACCGATACTCCCCCTGAAATTTCTTAACAAACAAAATAAGCTTTATTTCGTCAAGATCGGATAAAAAATAAAAAAATTTAAAGAACTTATTGAAGTTTTTGTCTTTAATTGTAACAATACCATAGTGACTATTGCCTGAATTTGTCTGAAAAAAATTTTCTTATGTTCTTTCAAGTATATATTTGTTACATGTACTTACTCTTGGATTATCAAAGTAATAAAACATTATATAAAAATATAAAAACTAAAATTGCTGTTTCGACCCGGAGAACGTCCTTAATGAAGTCGAAAAAAATTGTTTAAACTTGTATGAATTGAGAATTATTATAGCGAATAATGAAATTCTTCGATTACTTAAAATTTCTTCTGGAAATTGGTCATTAGTAAATACTGAAATTAGGAAAAACCTTTCGCATGCTCTTTACAAAAAATATTTCAAGCACAGATTTTCAAGAAATTATGCAGGAGAGAAGTTTTTATTGCGAAGAAATCACACGTAGTAAACGTTTTCACTGTCAATAATTAACCTATTTTATTGAAATTTCAAGAGAAAATTGTATGCAAATTGCGGACAAGTATTATGTCGATGATTAGTAGGTTATGTGACCCACAAAGCTTTTCTAGGATTTTTTGCAAAATCATTGATCATTTCAATTGAAATTGGAGAAATAATTAAAAGTTACTGACCGAATTGCACCCAAATCTTCGTAATTCTAAATGTTGAGAATTCCGTATATAATTCATATCGTATAAGCGATATTCAAATACGCTTCGCGCGTACTTTTCTGTTTTTGAGGTTATGCATGCTATCTTCATTATGTTTTACTTTTAACTTATTTAAGTATTTTTTCAAAGTCAGAACTTAATCATTTTTATACTACTCTAAATGTAAAAATTACATTTAAAAAACATTCAAACTTTAAATTCCAAACAGTAAATTTCTCGCGCCTTCTTCTTATCGACCAATCAAAGTCAAGCCTTTAGATGCTTTAACATCGCCGCTCATCCCTTTTCACCTCAAGAAGGGAATATCATATTATTGCGAATACAGTACCACCTCCCATTTATAAGTACATTGATTTCGGCGATCCCGTAAAAACTTATATTACAGAGTAGTAGTACTCTGAATAAGTACGTGTCACAAATTTCATGTAAAACGTGTGCAAATAAGTAATCTGTAAGGAGTGGATGAACCATAAACAACCACACTTTATAACCGCGACAGCTACATCTGTTCATGGTAGCGCCATCTATTGCACCGAGAAATGAACACATGTTACACACTTACACTCTGCATATAGGTTATGTATACATATGTAGCTGGCTATATTAGCATACAATATAAAATTATACTTTTTGCAAGTTTTCGAAAAAAGAGCTCTGGTACACCGTAAGTTAGTGCAAAACAAACATTCCAATCAATTTTGGGGCAAAACTGTTCATTATCCTTGCCCGGTCAAAAATATCCAGTTGGGAAATCCAACTGGATTTTCCAAGAGGGAAATCCAGCTGGGGAAGAGTGGATTCCAGCTGGATTTTGGTGGATTTCCAGTCGGATTCCCAGTTGATGATATCAAATATTCCCACTCATTTTTAACTGGATATTTAAGTGGATTCCCACCTAGATATAACAGGATTCCTATGCATTATTAACTGGATTTCCATTGAATAGAAAAGCAAAAGTTAGATGGATTCCCATCTATATTAAACTGGATTTTTACATGGATTTCCGCCGTCACGCTGGGATTCCCATTTATTATTAAGTAGAATTTTGAGTGGATTCCCATTTAATAGAAATGCGAAAGTTAGGTGGATTCCCACCAACATTTAACTGGATTTTTACATGGATTTCCGCCTTCGCCCAGGAATCCACTTAAATATCCAGTTAAAAATGGGTGGGAATATTTGGTATCATCAACTGGGAATCCGACGGGAAATCCACCAAAATCCAGCTGGAATCCACTCTTCCCCAGCTGGATTTCCCTCTTGGAAAATCCAGTTGGATTTTCCAACTGGATATTTTTGACCGGGTGAAGATTTTCAATTCCCCAATTTGGGGAACTGAAAATCTTTGACAATAATTAACAGATCTGGTTGTTAATTTATTTAAATTATTCCTTATTCGCTAACTTACAATGTACCAGAGTTGTTTTGTCGAAATATTTAGTCTTTAATGACTGAAAAAATTAAAATGATGAAAAATCAGTATGTCGGTAAGGTAGAGACAATTTTTCGTGCTCACATGACCTTAAGTAAATATTTCCACTCGGAGTTATAGTTGCAAGCAGATTAAAATGACTTTGGGTATGAAATCCATTTAATCAGATAACGAGTCGTCACTATAATCCTGGAATGGAGACTTTGACCGTCTTTGATTCGCACTTTATTCTAATGGTGAAGAACTTTTTGAATTTGCCTCATTTTCACTCATTTTTTTTATTTATTTATTTAACCAGAAAAGTTACAATGCAGTTTACAAAGTAAAATCTATTAGAGGTAAACATTGTTACCTGTACAATAGTCTGGTTGCATACAACTAATACTATATCTATAACTTAAAACTAACAGATTACTCATTCGAGTAACATAAACATTTTCAAAAACTTTATTTCATTTAACAATTTATATATTCTATAAACAAAATCCGCCAAAACGTAATATTATAATCTTCATTTTTCCAAAAGTAAACAGTGAAAATGATATGAAGTTGTGCGTAATGTTACAATTAAATGTTATTATCGAAAGAGCTTTTGTTTTAATTTGTACTTAATTGTACTCTTCTTATAATTTAAAATTTTGAGATCATTAGGCAATTCGTTAAATACCCTCATAGCTTCTACCAGACTATCTTTATCACTAATAGCTTTGGTCATTTTAGGTAGTTGTAGTGATTTTTTTCTAGTATTGCGTTTTATTGTAAGAAAAGCATCTTTTAGATTATTATAATGATAGCATAAGGATTCTAGAGTGAACATTTGTTCTATTTTTAGCGGAGTGTTGTGCACCTAGAATTTATTTTTGGCAATGATTTTGAGGAATTTATTTTGGATTTGTTGTATTATTTTAATTTCTGTTCTACAAGCACTCCCCCAAGCAATGATGCCATAGTTTATAACATTATGAATGAAGGAGTAATAAATAATCATCAATGTGTTTGTATCCATAATTTTTCTTAGCTTTGCGAGTATAAATATTAAATATTTTGTTCTGTTAATTAAATATTTAATGTGACTATCCCATTTCATATTAAAGTCGAAAATTAATCCCAAGTACTTGTAACATTCTGTTCTAGTTATTTGCTGATTTTGTATATTTATATTTACATTAATTGGGACACTATCACGATAGTTACCGAAAGTTATAAACTTAGTTTTTTGTATATTTAGGGATAGCTTATTTAAAGCAAGCCATTCCGCCGCTTGATCTAGTAGTTTGTTTATTCTATCCTGCGCCATTGACCACGTGTCTTCACTAGAAATGATGACAGTGTCATCAGCGTAGGACAGAATAGACCCTTCCGGCATATCTCTCAATAGATCGTTTACATATAATATAAAAAGTATCGGTCCTAATATTGTTCCCTGTGGCACCCCACAAGATACATATTTGTATTCACTTATTTGGTTTTGTATTCGAACTTTTTGTTGTCTATCGGAGAGATAGCTTTTGAACAAAAGTAAGACCTTTCCTCTTATTCCATAACGTTCTAATTTGCTAAGTAATATGTCATGGTTAACAGTATCGAACGCTTTTGCCAGATCTAAAAAAGTAGCAATAATACGTTTGCTTTTATCTAGATTTTGATAGATTTTATGTGTTATGTAGTTAAGTGCATCCGCCGTACCTTTGTTTTTAACAAAGCCATATTGGTGTTCAGAAAGTATTTGATGTTTTTCCAAAAAAGTATAAAGTCTGTTATAAAGTATTTTTTCAAAAATTTTGGCAATATTGGATATTAGAGATATTGGTCTGTAGTTAGAAATGCATGATTTGCTTCCAGCTTTGTGGATAGGGACAACTTCGGCACTTTTGAGATTATCTGGCCAGATAGACTTTTCAATACTCAAGTTGTATATATGTTCTAAAGGAATAATTATGTAGTTTGCTAACGTCTTTAAAATTTTTGTATTTATATTATCTACACCTCCAGCTTTGTTTTTCATGTTACGTATAATTGTATTTATTTCAAGTGCATCAGCGGGTTCTAAAAACATTGATTTGTTATTTGGTTTAGGCATATTCAATCTTTTATTTGTAGGTTGTATAATTTTTTTACTTACTTCAGATCCTACTTCACAAAAATACTTATTCATAACATTAGCAATTTCCCTTTGATCTTCTATTTTTTATTGTCTTGATCGTAAATATTAGTTATATTATTTGATTGCACTTTGTTTTTTCCTAATTTCTTATTTATTAAGTTCCACAGTTGTCTAGGATTGTTGTCACATTTTTTAAACGTTTCGAAGTCAAATTTGTGTTTGGCATCTTTAATAATCTTATCTAATATTTTACAATAGTCCCTGTATTCTTTTTTGCGGATTCACTAGTTGGGTTTCTTTTAAAAATATTATATAAAGTTTCTTTAGTTTTACATGATATTATAATTGCGTTTGTGATCCATATCTTTCTAGGAATCATATTTTTTTGTTTATTTTGTTTTTGTGAAAAAGTTGCCTTCTCAACACATCCATTCACTAGTTCAACTAATAACTCTGAGGCAGAGTTAGGATTTTGTATAGTCAAAATCGAATTCCAGTCTATGCTTCTAGCTACGTTAATTAGTTTTTTATAATTTATGGTTTTATTGTTCTGCTTTCTTGAGTCGCTATGTATTATATGATCGAAAGTTAAAAACAAAGGGTAGTGATCAGTAAATGGAGTAGTTATTTTGTAGGCTTTTGTTGTTAGATTTTTACTTTTTAGATACATATTATCGATACATGAACCCCCGAAGATATTTTCTGGGTCTGGTCGTGTGACTCCAAGGAAACATGGGGTATACTCATGTTCTAAAAGATGATTCAAAAAATCTTGGCTTAAAGTCATGTCATATGCACTATCAAGAGATTTGCTCATTATATTAATATTGAAGTCTCCGATTAACCAATGATTTTTACTGTTTATATAATTCATAATGTATTTTTTACACTCAAAATAAATTCTGTTTTCGAGATGTCATGGCATCTGTAGACAGCCGAGATTATTAACTCATCTTTATTTTTTAGTCTAATTCTGGAACATAGAAAACTAACTCTATCAATTACTATTGTTTCTGTGTCTTCAAATATTTTACTATTTATATATACAAGAACCCCGTCGTTTTGGTTAATTCTACTATTATTATAAAAAATTTTGTAATTAGGTAATTGATATTGTTTATAGTTTTCCAGTTTTCTAGTCTCTGTACAAACAATTACACATGGTTTAACATACAGACTCTCAATAATAATTTCTAGATTTTTTAGATTAGCATTTATGCTTCTTATATTTACATACATAATTAGATTATTTTGGCCTGTTAGATTATTGTTGAGAGTCTGCATGTTAGCGCAGCTACATTCACGTTGTAAGAAGTTTTCAATGTCTTGCTGGACTTGATCCATTATCATTTAGCGATTCTCTCGAAGACTGCAAGTCCAAGGGGGCAATGGATAAAACAGATTGACTCATTGGCATTGCAGTAACAGTATGTGGCTGTGTTTGATTAGTTGTAATTTTGATGTTTTCTACTTTACCGATGAGTCTGGGTACATAAGGCCTCACTGGGTAATCTGTCATATCTATATCTCGGTTGATTTTACCTTTTAAGATTTTGCATTTCTCACTGTCATTCGCCATGTGGTTAACCTCAAAATTCGTTTTATATTTAGTGTTGCTGTAGAAACAATTTACACATGTGAAATTATCTTTTATTTGACATTGTGCTGATATATGAGATCCTGCACATTTTAAACATGTTAAATCATTAGAGCACTTATTTAAATTATGTCAAAAACGTCCACACTTGTAACATGGCTTGATATTTATTAAGTCATATATTTTACAGTTTTGATATCCTACGTAGATTTTATTATTATAACATTCTCTTATTATCTTGTATATCTCCGAAGGAACTTCAATAATAGCTGTTATTGTATTATTTTTGGTATTTTTATAAGTACTTAACACTACACATTTTCCATCACAGTCTTTAAAATTTCTTGTGTTGATGTCACTTTCTAATTCTTCATCATTCATATTTTCAAAATTGTCTATACCCAACCTTTATTTTCGGTTTAGAGATGCTTTCTGTTCCTATTTTACACTTATCCGACATTTTACTACTTAAAATTTTGGCTGCTTTATTGGTACTATCTTCGTTCAGGCAGTTAATGTTTCCTTGTTATTTTTTACCTGTAAACTTTTCGTCTTGATTGTTTTTTCTTTCGTTAAATAGTGGGTAACCCTTTTTTTAATTTTGTTTATGTCGTCGTCCTCATTTTTCATTTGAATAATTATTTTGATCTGTAATATTTTGATTATCAGTCATCTGACTGAATGACGAAATTTTAATTCCTATAACAACCTCTGAAGTTAAATAAGAATTTTGTATATCTATTTCATCTATATAGGGTTTTGAATCCTTCTCCAATTTAGAAATTTTGCGCAAATAACAAGATAAACTCCCAGTAAAAAATCAATTACAAAATTATAGTTTTTTTTGTAAACTTATCATAACATCAAATATTACAAACAATACTTACTTCTGATAACCATATCTTTTCTTGGACTGAATTGTTTTCTAGAGTGTATTCCATTTGATGTTTTACACTTCAGATCTCCTGTTACAGATCTTTCAGAAATCTCTTTTGGAGTGTAAACATCTTGCAATATTGTTTTGTGAAACGACTAGCATTATTCATGCCCAAGGCTTCATTCCATTGATCTAGTTTAATAAGAACATTGTCTCCAAGTGAGATCATGTGCATCTAAAACAATATATAAAAAATTATTTTAATAAATGTAATATTAACATTTTACGATGAAAATGTTAATCATTGCATAATTTTAGTTACGAATATAGACTCTTCCTTCCAATCTTTGGCTTTCGCTACTTTGATACTACCATTAGAAAATTTGAATTTTTTGTTATTATCCTGATTCTGTTCTCCCGCATAATACAATCGTTTTTTACATCGACTACTTATAACACTATAAGTCGTAGGTTTATCAATCATTTTGTTTTGGAGGGTGCCGACGTTACCATGACTTGATTCTCTTTAGAATTAGAGTAGTTAACAAATTGTTTCGAGGTACCTGGAAACATTTCTGGTAAATATATGATATATAAACATAAAATATAGTAATTATGCATTCATTTCTTCCAAAGATTTTTTAAATAATGCTTTCAAAGAACTTATTTTTTTGAGCATTTCTTCATTATCAATTTTTTTTCTCAGTTTGAATATTATAAGAATTATTTGACTGCTTTTTATTTTCATTACTATTAGTTGTTATCTTGTCATTCGGATATTGGTTCTCCATTTCAAGATTATCCATCTTATCCTCTTTGTTAGTCTTTGTAGGACTGGATACGTTTTCCATGAAATTATGAAGTTCGTCGTTGTTAAAATCTTTATCTTTGATATAATGGTTTTTATTCTTTGTAAGACTTTGTACTTTTTGCATCAACTTATCTTTTTCTTTAGGTTCATTGATGTATGCTTTCATTTTATCTTCAAAAATTTGCATTTGCAATTGTTTCTCTGTTGCTTTACATAATGCCTAAAATGTGTTTTATTTGATAAATTATAATAAATATTTGTGTAACATGCTGTGATTAAATATAATCTTATCTGTATTTACTTGAAGGCTATAATTTTTCGTTAATTAAGAATTTTTTATAAATTACCTTTTTTTTTGCTTTCTTCCTTGTGTACATCCTCATGTAATCCATGGGTACGCTTTTGTCTCTTACGCTTATCAATATGAATTTTCTCTTGGTCCTCGTCAGATTGTTCAATAAGAGGCACTCTTGTCTTACTTTTCTCAGGAGTTTTCTCTGTATCCGAATATGATTTTTCATGGGAAGTGCTGTCGTCCAAATTTTCAGTACTCTTAGCCTCCTCCTCTTTAAACTCTTCAAGTACAGTGTGGTCTAAAGGAGAAAAACCACTCTGCTTCTTCTCCACTCTGTTACTCCATCTTTTACAACTACAATAAATAAGCATAGGATAAATATAATATTTGATACTGATAAAAATTTAAGCAATAAAAATTTTTACTTGCTTTGAGTCAGAAAATTTTATTGATTCGCATTCGTGGGAGTTTAAGAAAGCCGTATAAACAATCGTGTTGTCAAAATCATGGTCATTTTGGGGTGGTTTTTCTTTAAATACAACGATTTTATAGCAATCTAATTTTAAAATCTCACTCGTACGTACTAGTTTTACTCTTGCACGAAAACAATCTTTTACGTTATCAATTTCCATCGTACTATGAATACTAATTATACGATGAAATTGAATTTTACCTACTTATGTGCGAAAAGAACATCCACACGATACAACACGTTTGACAAGGTAAGAGATCGGCTTTTTTTCAAAAAGTACGTGTACTTTCTTAACTTCTTTCCTCTACGTGGTTTTGCGTGCGCAAATAGTGTTCTTCTATTCCATTGAACATCCGGTAAGTATACTGCGCTCCCCCTAATCGACTACGGACTAATTGCGCCCCCTTTTGTTCTTAAGAAGGTTGGTTACCGAAATGAAAATGGTTACATCATTCCGAAAACGTAATATTGTTGTTCTTCGATTTATTTCCTATAAGTGTACAAAATTTCAGTTCTTTTGCCAACTCGGTTATGGAATAATTCAACTTCAAAGTTCTACTCTTATACACGGGTTCTTATGGAAGTAAAACCATAACCTTAGTAAAAACACAAGATACTTAGGATGCGATTCTCTGAAAAAGGTAACAACGAACCAAAAAACTATTGGCAATATAGAAAATATACCGGCAAATGTGTATACGAAATCTGAAAACGACGTACAACACCGATTCTGAGTACTGAGGCAAAACGTAAAAAAACGATCGAGTTCGTTGGCTGCGAGAGTGGATGCGCGGTGAGCGGAGCCGCGCGCGCCGTGCTTGGGGACTCGACTCCTTCCCCCTTCCCCGCGCGAGCAGTGGTAGCCAACCTCCTTAAGGGGGTTTCACCAACGAGGCCCGAACCCACAGAGTACGGCGCCCCGTGCGACGCGTACAGGCTCCCGCATGCGCTCCCCCTCTCTTTCTGCTGAGAGTTGCTTGCTGCGGAACTGAGCCCAGACACCGGGAGACGCCTGTCTGTATGTATGCAGTAAGTGTGCGCGCCAGCGGCGCTCCCGCTCTCTCTCCCCTCGCCATACATGCGTCTCACGCGAGCGTGAAATCTAACCTGATATTCCGCAATTTCAATTAACGTATCTCACGAACGAGACCGCTGGGCTTTCTCAGATTTGAATGTCTTGTTCTAATAGATGTCATTAATAACATTTCGGTTTTTAAAAAAATTGCTAAGGAAACTTCTCGAGTTACAAAAGAAAACGTTCATTTCGTGCGGGCCGTCCCATAAGGCGCTGTGTTAAAATGCGCGACTTTGATATTTAATATCTCGAGAACTAAACCGCTGGGAGTTTTTAGATAGAAATATCTTATAGACAATAGTATTATCAACACCTGGTCAAAATTGAGAGAAATTTCTAAGAAAAGGCGTTTTGGGTGAAACCCCCTTAAAGCTGCCTCTACACGGCGTGTCGCGAGCCGCGAGCCTCATGCCCTAGACAAAGACAGATAAACGGATCCTATAGGATTTCGTATATCTGTCTTTCTTTAGGGCACGCGGCTCGCGGCTCGCGGCACGCCGTGTAGAGACATCTTAATTGGTGATTTTCAAAACATTTAAAAACGCTACAATCCAACTTATCCGTCACCCTGTCCACCAATCGTATTGGCTCAGCGAATGCAACGTTTCCAATCGCAATTCGAAAACCTACAGTTGATTGTTAAAATCATATTTCGGACTTATACCCACAATAAGTACATTAGTTAATTCAAACTACAGAAAAATATACAATAGAGTTCTTGTGTGTGAATTCAAATAATATGGAGAGGTGAGAATCAGTAAACTCTTCTCTTACTGATAGCTATCCTAAGCTATTGATAGGTGAGAAATTTTTCGCATTATAAATTATTGCGATATTTTATTGTTAATCCAAAAAAAACTCTTTCTTTCATATAAACATATTTTATGTACTATGATTTTTTAAAACATTTACTTTTAAATTGGAAGTGATATCTTTTCTGGGCTATGATATATCATTTGATTGTAACAACATATTTTCTTAATTTGGTACGCATACTTTTTAGTTGACAAGTTGTATCTGTGAACTATTATGCAGTATAAAAGCTAAATTTCTTTTTCTGAAATTAAAATATGAAATTTAAATTTAAAAAAAAATTAGCAATAATTTTCAACAATTATTATGCTCTACTTTATGCGAATTATTCGGAGATTAAATCATTTTCTGAAAAGTAGAATGATTTATTAGTTTTTGAATAAATATTGTTACATAATAATAATAAAATATGAAATTTAAATTTAAAAAAAAATTAGCACTCTAATATATTATTATTATTATTTAACAATATTTATTCAAAAATTAATAAATCATTCTACTTTTCAGGAAAAGATTTAATAAGAGAAGAGTTTACTGATTCTCATCTTTTCATATTATTTGAATTCACACACAAGAACTCTATTGTATATTTTTCTATAGTTTGAATTAACTAATGTACTTATTGTAGGTATAAGTCCGAAATGTGATTTCAACAGTCAACTGTAGGTTTTCGAATTGAGATTGGAAATGTTCCATTCTCTGAGCCAATACGATTGGTGAACAGGGTGACGGATAAATTGGATTGTAGCGTTTTCAAATGTTTTGAAAATCACCAATTAAGATGTCTCTATACGGCGTGCCGCGAGCCGCGAGCCGCGTGCCCTAAAGAAAGACAGATATACGAAATCCTATAGGATCCGAATATCTGTCTTTGTCTAGGGCACGCGGCTCGCGACTCGCGGCACGCCCTGTAGAGGCAGCTTTAAGGAGGTTGGCTACCGCTGCTCGCGCGGGGAAGGAGGAAGGAGTCGAGTCCCCAAGCACCGCGCGCGCGGCTCCGCTCACCGTGCACCCACTTTCGCAGCCAACGAACTCGATCGTCTTTTTACGCTTTGCCTCAGTACTCAGAATCGGTGTTGTGCGTCGTTTTCAGATTTCGTATACACATTTGCCGGTATATTTTCTATATTGCCAATAGTTTTTTGGTTCGTTGTTACCTTTTTCAGAGAATCGCGTCCTAAGTGTCTTGTGTTTTTACTAAGGTTATGGTTTTACTTCCATAAGAACCCGTGTATAAGAGTTGAACTTTGAAGTTGAATTATTCCATAACCGAGTTGGCAAAAGAACTGAAATTTCGCACACTTATAGGAAATAAATCGAAGAACAACAATATTAAGTTTTTGGAATGATGTAACCATTTTCATTTCGGTAACCAACCTTCTTAAGAACAAAAAGGGGCGCAATTAGTCCGTAGTTGATTAGGGGGAGCGCAGTATACTTATCGGATGTTCAATGGACTAGAAGAACACTATTTGCGCGCGCAAAACCACGTGGAGGAAAGAGGCTAAGTAAGTACACGTACTTTTTGAAAAAAAGCCGATCTCTTACCTTGTCAAACGTGTTGTATCGTGTGGATGTTCTTTTCGCACATAAGTAGGTACAATTCAATTACATCGTATAATTAGTATTCATAGTATGATGGAAATTGATAACGTAAAAGATTGTTTTCGTGCAAGAGTAAAACTAGTACGTACCAGTGAGATTTTGAAATTAGATTGCGATAAAATTGTTGAATTTAAAGAAAAACCACTCCACAATGACCATGATTTTGACAACACGATTGTTTATACGGCTTTATTAAACTCTCACGATTGCGAATCAATAAAATTTTCTGACACAAAGCAAATAAAACGTGTTGGCATTCAAATTAGCAACTTGGCTGGTAAGTACATTAAAAATATGATCATTTTTATTGCTTAAATTTTTATCTGTATCAAATATTATATTTATCCTATGCTTATTTATTGTAGTTGTAAAAGATGGAGTAACACAGTGGAGAAAAAGCAGAGGTGTTTTTCCTCCTTTAGACCACACTGTGCTTGAAAAGTTTAAAGAGGAGGAGGCTAAAAGAACTGAAAATTTAGGCGACAGCTCTTCCAATGAATAATCATATTCGGATACAGAGAAAACTCCTGAGAAAAGTAAGACAAGAGTGCCTCTTATTGAACAATCTGATGAGGACCAAGAAAAAATTCATATTGATAAGCGTAAGAGACAAAAGCGTACCCATGGATCAGATGAGGAAGTACACAAGGAAGAAAGCAAAAAAAAAGGAAATTTATAAAAAATTCTTAATTAATGAAAAATTATAACCTTCAAGTAAATTACAGATAATATTATATTTAATCACAGCATGTTACACAAATATTTATTATAATTTTTCAAATAAAACACATTTTAGGCATTATGTAAAGCAACAGAGAAACAATTGCAAATACAAATTTTTGAAAATAAAATGAAAGCATATATCAATGAACCTAAAGAAAAAGAGAAGTTGATGCAAAAAGTACAAAGTCTTACAAACAATAAAAAAAATTATATCAAAGATAAAGATTTTAACAACGACGAACTTCATAATATCATGGAAAACGTACCCAGTCCTACAAAGACTAACAAAGAGGATAAGGTGGATAATCTTGAAATGGAAAACCAATATTCGAATGACCCCCTATAGCACCGAATATTTGACGAATATTCACTCAATATTTATTTGCCATTTTCACAATTTTCGCTAATATTCCCTCAACGTTAATGAACATGAAAGAAACCCTGAGGGAATATCCCTGCAAACCTTGATGACCGTTTTTCGATTCCTTCTCGGCCATCCAGTGTAACCACAGAAAGCGCTACCAACGCGCCGAGTGGTGGATAAATAGCCGAAGCTTGTTTATCGAGAGCCATCCATCACAAGTTTCCCTTTATCACCGCTATGGGGTGCGCCGATAGCGCTTTCTGTAGATACACTGAATGGCCGAGAATATATAAGCCGTGTAATTTAACCGTTCAAATGACTCTTTACGAAGAGTCCGAATTACAAGGCTTGCCTTGTTTTTGATATGCCGTTTACAATGGGGGAATGGGCACCCAAAATTTTACGCCTTATATATGTGAAATAAATAACTTAAATACTAACGTTACCTGTATACTAACGTTAAGGGAACATTAGCGAATATGGCGAATATGTCTAAACAACATTGAAGCAATATTCCTCCAATATTGAGTGTTATATGGGAATATATTGAATGCTCCTCTCATGTCGACGAATCTTGTATGAATATTGCTGCAATACTGCTTAATCGAGGAATCTTAAGGTGAAACTTAATTATATATTCGTCTAGTATTAATTAATCTTGTACGAATATTGCTGCAATATTACAATAATAGGTAGCCTACCTGATCATTTTAGAAAAGGAATCGAAAAACGGTCATCAAGGTTTGCAGGAATATTACCTCAGGGTTTCTTCCATGTTTATAAACGTTGAGGTAATATTAGCGAAAATTGTGAAAATGGCAAATAAATCTTGAGGAAATATTCGTCAAATATTCGGTGCTATAGGGGACAAGATAACAACTAATAGTAATGAAAATAAAAAGCACTCTTTTAATATTCAAACTGAGAAAAAAATTGATAATGAAGAAATGCTCAAAAAAATAAGTTCTTTGGAACCATTATTTAAAAAATCTTTGGAAGAAATGAATGTTTTGCGATAAGAGAATGAAAATTTAAAAAAAGCCACCATGAAAATTAATCATGCAATACCTAGTAAATTTCAATCATAATAACTATATTTTATGTTTATATATCATATATTTACGAGAAATGTTTCCAGGTACACCGAAACAATTTGTTAACTACTCTAATTTTAAAGAGAATCAAGTCATGGTAACGTCGACACCCTCAAAAACAAAAGAGATTGATAAACCTACGACTGACAGTATTATAAGTAGTCGATGTAAAAAACGACTGTATTATGCGGAAGAACAGAATTGGGATAATAACAAAAAATTAAAAGTTTGTAAAGGTAGTGTCAAAGTAGCGAAAGCCAAAGATTGGATGGAAGAGTCTATATTCGTAACTAAGGATTGAACAAAGGTATGCAGTATTTCATTCAAAAATTATGCAATGATTAACATTTTCATCGTAAAATGTTAATATTACATCTATTAAAATAATTTTTTATATATTGTTTTAGATTCACATTATCTCACTAGGAGACAATGTTTTTATTAAACTAGATCAATGGAATGAAGCCTTGGGCATGAATAATGCTAGTCGTTTCACAAAAACAATATTGCGAGATGTTTACACTCCAAAAGAAATTTCTGAAAGATCTGTAACAGGAGATCCGAAGTGTAAAACGCCAAATGGAATACACTCTAGAAAACAATTCAGTCCAAGAAAACATATGGCTATCAGAAGTAAGTATTGTTTGTAATATTTGATGTTATGATAAGTTTACAAAAAAAAACTATAATTTTGCAACTGATTTTTTACAGGGATTTTATCTTATTATTTGCACAAAAGGACCCCGCACACAATGTATGGGAAAAAATCATTCGGTCAAATTGAACGAAACTTTGAAAAAAGATAGATCTTGAGGTCCTGAAGAAATCTATGTTTTTCTAAAGTTTCTTTCAATTTGACCGGATGATTTTTCTAATACATTATGTGCGGGGTCCTTTCTAATTTGGAGAAGGATTCAAAACCCTATATAGATGAAATAGATATACAAAATTCTTATTTAACTTCAGAGGTTGTCATAGTAATTAAAAATTTCGTCATTCAGTCAGATGACTGATAATCAAAATATTACAGATCAAATGAGTGAAAATGAGGCAAATTCAAAAAATTCTTCACCATCAGAACAAAGTGCGAGTCAAAGACGATCGTCTCCATTGCAGGATTATAGTGACGACTCGTTATCTGATTAAATGGATTTCATACCCAAAGTCGTTTTAATCTGCTTGTAACTATAACTCCGAGCGGAAATATTTACTTAAGTAATACCAAGTACATTCTTATATTTCAAATTTATTATTTAATGCACATACAAATTCTGTGCAATGTAGTTTATATCTTTAAAAACAGATTATTATTGTTTGTTTCGCACCCATGTGATATTTTTCATACCAATATTTAACGGTGTTCTACGTGCGTATAATTATTTTCTAAAGTGTTATCAAAAAATGTTTAAAGAGTTTTACGTTTTTTAAACTTTTATTATCAAGTGTACCCTAGTTTAAGCTATGGTTACAACTTTAGTACAAATACAGAAATGTGCACAAAGGTTTGGTATCAAAATCTAGAAAGGTTAAGAGAAAAAGCTTTTTAAAATTCGCTTTAATCTTTTTAGATTTTTGTATCGGATCTTTACGAAACTTTTGGAACCTTTTCTTATATTGTAACCAGGATATTCAATATTTGCGTCCTTGAATTAGAAAAAACCACAAAGTATTATTTTATATCTAATGTTTTATTATATTTCTAATTTCAAATCCATTACTTTATTTTGAATCAAAGTTATTTTCTTAGTAATTTAATTTAAAGTGATTATAAAGTTATTATTGCATTTGTAAATCACATGAAAAACTTATATGCAATAATACTAGAAAGTATGATAATGTGACATTCATAACTGAATTTAACTATGAGATTATTATAATGGGAAGGGTTTTTGAAGACTGTTTAGATTGTAACAAGTTATGTCATGACTAATTTTTTTTGGTTTAGTATTAAACACAAATGCTTACAAAAAATGAATGTAAGCATTTCAGTCAGTCTAGAATGAATAAAGATTTTAGTTTTATTTAATGCATTATAAGAAACGTTGTACTATTGTGTTCATGATGATTGCAAAAAACGTATTTGAAATTACATTCCAAATGTAATTTCACTTTCTTGAAAAATCAATTTGGAAAAATAGATGTGTATATATTAATATTATTATTTTGATCTACTGAAATAAATAAATTAATTTTAGACCAGAACTTATTTTGCAGCAGAAGGCGCGACTCTGTATGTACATATATACACAATGAAAATAAACAAATAGACCTATATCGTAGTCATAGAGCATTGTCTACATTTCCGATCCCAATATAACGTACACTTATGTTCACTACATCGAAATATTTACTTGAAAATCCATTAATTTTCGAGCGAAATTTTACTGAAAAAATACAAGTAATGGGCTTTTTTAAATGTAAATATATTCAGTTCAAGTGAAAATTTTACGTGAAAATTTGGTCGATTTAGCTGGTGGAATCTACACGTGTAAAAAATAACAAAAATTTTAGTTGAAAAATACAGGTAAAGGGCGTTTTTACATGTAAATGCAGTTGTTGAGGAGTGGTCTTTGTTCAGTGGTAAGCATGCTAGTCACGGAAACAACGTCCTTCCAGGGGTCGTGAAATATGGACCTTCTTCGGAGAGGTTTACCCTGGAAGACGGACCCGATGCCCCCTTCGCGGGCAGAGAGTGTTGGCTTAACCAACACGGTGCGAGACTGAAATATGTCCTCACCAGAAAAGTCTTCCAGAAAGGTTATAATAATAGGTAGGATAATGTGAGAGGAAAAATAGTGAGGTTATAGGATGGGCACTACTTCTACATCAATGTGGTGGAAGGCCCCCGCCAGCTAGGCCAATAGGCTGCGGCGGTAATGAGGGCAAGAAAAATGTAAATGCAGTTGTAATTACAACCAGTTCAAGTGAAAATTTCTCGTGCAAATTTTCACTTGTCGATTCAGTGGATTGGGATTACACGTGTAAAAAATAACTAAAATTTTACTTGGAAAATATAAATAACGGACGTTTTTACATGTAAATGCAATTGTAATTACAATCAGTTCAAGTGAAAATTTCACGTGAAAATTGTTCCATTCAATGGATCGAGCATACACTTATAAAAAATAACTAAAATTTGACTTGGAAAATACAACTAAGGGGAGTTTTTACATGTAAATGCAATTGTAATTAGAATCAGTTCAAGTAAAAATTTCACGTGAAAATTTTGTCGATTCAGTGGATCGGGTTTACACGTGTAAGAACTAACTAAAATTTTACTTGGAAAATATAACGAAAAGGCATTTTCACATGTAAATACAATTGTAAATACAATCAGTTCAAGTGAAAATTTTACGTCAAAATTTCACGTGAGAATTTGGTCAATTTAGCTGGTGGAATCTATACGTGTAAAAACTAACTAAAATTTTACTTGAAAAATACAACTAAAAGGCGTTTTTACATGTAAATGCTATGAAGGAGCGCGGGAGCGCTCCGAAGGCAAGTATCTGTCCAATGTAGAAGGAGCCTGAGGGACGATCGCGCTACTATATACTTTGAAATAGGTGTGCGAGAATTTCACTTATTTTTTACGACTTTGCATTATGTTTTATCTTATATTTAAATATATCAATGGATAGTTTTTTTGATATACTACATGTATAAAAAATTTCAATTAAAAATATTGTGTCGTTTTGATGTATATCGGTTATATAATTTCCGATGACTGTTTTCAGATCAGAAAATTTTTCTTCTTCTTTTCTCTCGTCGATCAGCTGTTTTGTTCCGACCGCTGCTCTGTTATGATTGGTCAACAAGCTCCTATAAGTATCGTCATATATATATATATATATATATATATATATATATATATATATATATATATATATATATATATATATATATATATATATATATATATATATATATATATATATATATATATATATATATATATATATATATATATATATATATATATATATATATATATATATATATATATATATATATATATATATATATATATATATATATATATATATATATATATATATATATATATATATATATATATATATATATATATATATATATATATATATATATATATATATATATATATATATATATATATATATATATATATATATATATATATATATATATATATATATATATATATATATATATATATATATATATATATATATATATATATATATATATATATATATATATATATAATAATAATAATAATTATGTATATACTCGAAGAGTTATATATATATATATATAATAACAACAACATATATAACAACAACAAAACTGTGACTACAAAATAGCCTCAAAATATCGTATGTCGTACGTATATGGTATTTTTTTACGTAATTAGGTATAAAATAAAAAACGGCGCGGTTATTTGTACGACAGATTGTATGAATTTCAATCAGCTGATGGCATGAGCATTTTTTTATACATAGATAAGTATTATATATATATCATATGTAAAAAAATCATATGTAAAAATAAATATAACTTAAAAAAAATAAAGAATAGATACTTTGTGAAAAATTTTTTCATTTTCAGGTTATAGAATTTTCTCATAGACTTTGAGCTCTGGAACAGATTCTTATCGGAGCAGTACCAGTAGTAATGCCAGTAACTTCTCATAACGTCAGTGGGGATAGTGTACTTGACAATGTTGCAACTGCCGGTGCATACAACTCTGACCACCAAACTCAGCTTTTGATAAAAGCCAGTGTTATGATGTCAGAATCTAGATATGGGCTACTGATAGTAGACAGTGCTACTGCATTATACAGGACAGACTTTACTGGAAGAGGAGAATTGGCAGCTCGCCAAATGCATTTAGTAGCCAGATTTCTTCGATTATTTCTTAGATTAGCTGATGAATTTGGCTGCGCAGTGGTTATCACCAATCAAGTAGTAACTCAAGTGGATGGTGCAGCTAGTATGTTTGAAGGTGATCAAAAGCTAATATTATTTTACTCATACAAGTACATACAACTAGACTTTATTTACGTTAAGGAAGAGGTGAAACAAGGATATGCAGAATTTACGATTCATGCTTACCTGAAAGTGAAGCTACATTTGCGATAAATGCTGATGGAATTGGTGATGTTAAAGAATAGTATTATTATATAGTATTATAAGTATTATTAATTTTTTGAATTACATTTATTATTTCAGACTCAGGGTTTACTCCGTTTTTTACTTAAAACGCAAATGCAGCTTGAAGAAGATATTATAAAAATTATAAAAACAAACACACTAATATATTCTACTTATTTTTAGGTTGTGAATGTGGTTTTTCTGAAACATTTTTTATTTTTGTAGCCCTTGTAAACACAAGTTTATATATTAACTACCAGATTTGTGTACATCAACAACAAAAATAATCAGATAAGTATTAAATGACTAAATGTCTATTTTTAAAATATAAAATATCAGTTAGAGATGAACATTGAAACTTTGTGTTGATTTTTTATATTTTTTTCAGATTGTATAAGGAATATGATCCAAATTTGTACGTGATTGTACAAAAAGAAGAAATCATTCTAGTTTAGTTGAAGTTATATTCAAAAATTAGATCTTTTTTATCTAGAATGGGGATTCCACGCAAAAACTAGCAGGACAGAAGTTTTTAAATAATGAAAAGACCACAGTAAACTTTTTTCTACACAAGATTAAAACAATAATTTCAAGAAGTTATATCCATAAATAAATGTCAAGAAAGTTTTTGTTCTCTCAGTAATTCTTAGTTCATAAACTGTTTCAAAAGATTATATAAAATGAAAATAGAAATACAGAAAAATGCCAGAACGATGTGTTATTGTGAATATTTGAACGAATAAAAGTGCTCAGAATTCTTGTTACTTTGGGAAATCTTTTTTTATATTACACAGTATTAGCACGTAAGGATTATTTTGACAAGTATACGTCATTCAACAAATACATAACTTTTAATCCATTTACAAGTTCTTGGTTTAAAAATGTTTCCTGAAGTAAAAATCATCATCTTCTAAAAAAATTTGTGAAGCATTTGTAATAGCTGACAACATTTAAAATAAGGAGGATGTTCACTTATTAAAACCCGGAAATAGTGAGTTTGATATTTTATTACATATATACTAAGAGTGCAATTATATGCATACATGTGCGTGCATGTGAAAATTTGTCTTGTTAGATTGTGTTATCAAATCATTATGCATTACAGTCATCAAAAGATTACATTCAAGTCTGTCAAAGCACGCAACCTCCTGTAGTAGAGGCAGAAATAATGTGGCAGATATCCCACTAGCAGAGCATCGTCCTACTTCATAGTGTTTCAATTATCAATGCTTTACTGGCCCTATGATTTCTAAAGGTAAACTAGCAATTCGTCCAAAGGCAACTCGTCCAAAATTGGCCCAGGACCTGTGACTTTAGCTATGAAGGCGATTATATCCATCTGTCGGATCTAGAAGTGCAAGAATCTTAGAATTTTATAATTATTGAATGTCAGTGTTATTGTATCTGTGTAGAATGCAGAAGAACGATGTAATAATAATTTGGCAAAAAAAAACAAGCGCAAATGTATGAATAAGAGTGTTTTGTGAAAAAAGTTAGTATCAGGTGCTGTTACGTAAAGGTAGTTAAGATGAGACCTCAACTTTTTGGCAAACTGAATAGCATTTCGTAAAGGCTAGAAGATCAGATGATTTCAGCGAAAATGGATGCGAAAGAGTATTTTGTAAAAGCTTTGTACCACCTGCTGCTATGAAAATGGTAGTTGACATATGAGAACTCAACTTAGCCAACTTTGAGCTTCTAGTTTTATAAAAGCAAGAGAATAACTTTAACTTATTGTGTTTTATCAATCTGTCGCATATAGAAGTGCAAGAATCTTAATAATAAAAGTATTACAAAGTAATTCTAACCCAGAACCTGGTTATAATTTATCAATGTTCTAAACAAAAAGTTTCAAGATTGTTAAGGAAAAAATGTTTTTTATAACACTACTATTTTTAAAATATACTACTAGGTACTTCAGCAAATAAATGTTATTTTAAAAATAGCGAAATAATTTTATTAAAATTCTTTTTATTTTTATGCTTATATTTTTATTATAATTTAAAAAAAAAATAATTTTTTAAGTACTTTTTAACAACACACTTTTTGTCTAGTCCTTTTATTTCTTCGAATCTCGTATATTCAATAAACACTCTCTGCAAATGGTAATAATTCTTTTCATGACTGTAGAAATAATAATATTGTTAATATAAAACTTTCTACGAAAGTATAAAATAAGGCAAGTATAGACGTTTTTTCTGTATAATATCTATCTATAAAATAAAAATATTTATGATTTTTTAAAAGAAATAAAATAAATACCAGTGAAGAAGTCTTACTTCTTTGAACCATTGTATGATGAATAAATTATATGTAAGTAAATACATTCAAACTGTTTACTGCAAATCAAACAAACGAAAGTTGTGAAATCAATTATCGATAGTCAAGTAATGCAAACAACTCTCGGAAACAACTGTATGTCTGTTCTCAGAAATGTATTCAAATTTGTTCATCCTTCTATACAAATTAAACACAAGAAAGTACTGACATCAATTTATTGTAGTCAAGTATCCCTAAGTCAACTTGACTGAATAATACAACTTTTCGTATCTACTTTAAAATATTCAGACAGCGGGCATAAAGTACTACTTAACGCCCAAGAGACGTAATAGCTCTCGTACTGCTAAACAACTTCATAGAACCTATGCACTTTACGCCCGTGTGGGCAAAAATTATTTCATTTATATAATATGTAAGTACATTCAAATTGTTCATTGTAAATCAAACAAACGAAAGTTGTGAAATCAATTACCGATAGTCAAGTAATGCTAACAACTCTTCGAAACAACTGTATGACTGTTCTCAGAAATGTATTCAAATTTGTTCATTCTTCTATACAAACTAAACACAAGAAAGTTCTGAAATCAATTCACTGTAGTCAAGTACCCATAAGTTAACTTGACTGACATAATAGAACTTTTAGTACTTTGCGTGTAAAATTATATTTTACGCCCACGTTCTAACATCAAAAATATTCAGCCAGCGGGCGTAAAGTACTACTTAACGTCTAACAGGCGCAATAGTTCACACACTTCTACAAAACTTTATGGAACCTACGTACTTTAACTCCGTGTGGGCGAAAATTATTTTAATTACATAACTATTATACCTTCTTTTTATTTCTAAAATTCATAAGAATTTTATCAGATTTTTACGAAAAGTCAAAACCTATATAAAAAATTACAGTTACTACCACATCCCCATTTTTCATTATTCTTTCTCAATTTTGAAATTTTTATAATATTACGCATCTTGGGAGGGCAATAGAAGTCTATAGAGCTGCTCTAGCAGGGGTGGTCCTCCAATCTCCCATACATACAGCTTTTTGACTTTCATTCTATAATATATGGGATAGAAAAGGACAAGCAGAGGAACCATTAAGAGGTTGAGCGGCAGTTAAAATCAGCATTTGCGATTAAGTATGTACATAGTTTTGGTCCATCATGTTTTTCAAGCATCTTTTGTTAGTGTTTTTGATGCCCGCCCCGACCAGTCGGGCGGGCATCACAAAAAGCAGAAGTCGAGCCTTATGTTCCGCGATATGTAAAGTGGCGCTGAAGCAGGCCTCTTATACATATGGCCCAGCCATAGTTAGCAGTTAACAACGCTATTTTGTTAATTAATATTAACTATATGGACGTACTTTCGGCTGGGGATGAAGAAAAATAGTATACGACACTTGGCCGGAATGTTGGATGCCCTAGCCGGCGCCATTTTGACGCCTGAGGCTTTGCCTCGGGCGTCAAAATGGCGCCGGCCAGGAAATCCAACTTTCTGTCCTTGTGCCGTAATATACTATTGTTAGAAAATTTACAATTTTGCAAAAGTAAATTTTGTCCATTTAACAAAAAATTCAATAAGATATGATAATCTTTTTTGTTTTTTATTCAATTTTAATTTGCAAGGTCTCATTTTCTTCCTTGTTCAATTTAAAGGGGAGGTACCGAAATAAAAATTAAAAAATTTTCAAAACCTGCAAAGTTATATGCAATTGTTTGTAGAGTTTTCCCTGTATTTTATAAACAATTGCATATAACTTTGCAGGTTTTGAAAATTTTTTAATTTTTATTTCGGTACCTCCCCTTTAAATTGAACAAGGAAGAAAATGAGACCTTGCAAATTAAAATTGAATAAAAAACGAAAAAGATTATCTTTTCTTATTGAATTCTTTTTGAATCAACAAAATTTACTTTTGCAAAATTGGAAATTTTCTAACAAAAATGTTTTCCATTATGTTAAGAACCCCTTTTCCTGTCATATCAGTTTTCAGATTGGAATGTGTAAATGAATCTTTGTAAAAAATGTTTATATTGGGTCGAGCCATACCGTACGAGCCAACTTAAAATTGTAACTTTAAATGTATAGTTTGTTCTAATCAACTTAAATTATCTAATAATAACGTAGTTTAATAAATGCTGAAATATTCGTTTTCTATTTTAATAATTTAGTTTTAAATACTTAAACTCAACAACTCTATTTTTGAAGATTCAAACATTATATTTGAGGGTCTATCCTACATAGACCAATCAAATGAGTTAACATAAATCTATAAAAACGGTCTTATTGTAATGGTAGATTTTATCCATCACTTTTTAAGAGAGGATGGGTAAATATTTGTTATTATTCTATGCTATATAGTTAATATGTTTATAGACTCAGGAGTCTACATATTTACTGACTAATACACAAATGCGCTAGTCAATACGTTTATAGACTGTTAAAGTTTACGTATTTATTGACTGTTGCACATGTATTTGTCCTATGTGATAGTCTATACGTTCATGGACTCAGAGTCTACGTATGAGACCGACTAACACACAGACACATAGTTTTTATTATTATTATCATTGTTATCAACTGATAAGAATTTTTCTATCTATAATATTTTAACGATATTATCATTGTTTTCAGATTATAGATATGATTTTATAGTAGTTTTAAATTAAAGTTGGTTTTAGTTAAATTATGTAATAATAACGTACTTTTGATAAATGACGAGGTATTAGTTTTCTATTTTAATTATTCAGTTTTAAATACTGCAACTGAAGGATTTTATTGTTCAAAATTCAAACATTATATTTTGGCGCTTACGCTAGATAGACCAATCAAATTAGTTAACAACAACCAATCATAACAGTCATAAACTGCAATGACAGACTTTATCAATCGCTTTTTTTAAGACAGGATGGATAAATATTTATTATTGATATAATTTCTCGTGCTAGTCAATACGTTTTTAGATTTAGGATCTACGTATTTATTGACTCATGCATAAACACGCTAAAATATACGTATTTACTGGCTGATGTACATACGTTTATTTTTTCTTACGGTTTTTTTGCTATTACTTTATCGTTTTATCTTTTTAATCTAATTATCTCTACTACGCTGGCTTCGAAAACAATCTACGGAAAAATGAGCTGTCGATTCCTTCACATTATTTTAAGATGTGATAAGAAATCGTTCAACAGGCCACTTGTCCAAGCCTATTTTTCTTTAATGATTTCGCTTTGAGGTATCTGCATTTACTTTACCTGAAAACAAATATACCATGTTAGATGCTTGCAAGAAGTATACAAAAATTTACTTAGCATGCAAAATTTACTCTTTAGCCCCCTAAATTAATCTAAATAATTTGGAGAAATTTAATGTAACCAAGCAATGTCTTCTTGTTTCTCATTCGGTACTCCTACTGCTGCTATTGTGTTGGGTTTATTGGGTGATGCTGCTGTTGCTTTGCTGCAGCTGGGTAGCTTGGTTTGTCACAACCATCGGAGCCATGGTGGTGCTTATAACTGCTACTACGCTGCTATCTCATGTTGCAAGTGCCACTCTTTTGTTGAACCTCCAGAACTTTCTATAAAATTGTAAATAAATGTTTGAGAAAATAAGGAAAAATCAGACGCTAACAAACAAGTCCTTTTGGGCAATTTATTAAGCCGACGTTTCGGGAGTTTCAGGTTACTCCCCTCTTCAGGGCTACAAAGTTAATCGTAATAAGTTAGATAACAAAAGAAATTGTATATGAAACAAATCGGAAAAAAATAATGAATTGTAATATACCATTATAAATAAATTGCGTCACATTACGTGATCCGTCAATGCTGTCATTTTTGTATTAACAAACATTTTTGTAATAATGAACATAACGGAAAGGAAGAGCCAATCTGTGAAAAAGTGTACGGGTATAGAGCTATGGTTGATTATGAAAATTGATTTAATTATATGAAAAATTATGAACTTACGCCAAAATTCGTCCTTTCCGTCCATTATCGCTCCGCTACCCCTATTGTTAGTAATTGGCGTGCGGAACAATACTGGAGGGAAAACACTAAACTTTGACGAGATGAATGGCAGGAGAAGTAGGAATAGACATGAATAGGAAATACGAAGACAAAAAGAGCATGAAGAAAAAAACGAGGATGAAAGTAAGATAATTAGGTGAAGCGATATAATGGAGAGAAGAAGCAAAAGGATAGAGAACGAAATCAAGAAGTCGATAGCGAGAGGGAGAGACGGGAGAGATAGGAGAGCAAGGGAGAGAGAGAGAGAGGGAGAGAGAGGGAGAGAGAGCGAGAGAGGGAGAGAGAGAGAGTGAGAGAGAGACAGAGAGTATGTATACAGTTTTATATTTACAGGTGGAGCCAACTATTGTATATGGAACAGTAGATGGAACTTTTAGTTCCAAAAAATAGTCACAAAGGGCATGCATAATATAAGAGAAGTTGTAATTTAGCTTTTTGTACAAGATTCTTTTCTTGTAAACTTGATATTTTTTAAAATCCATTTTCAAACTGGAAATTTGTTTACAAACAACATTATACATTTCAAACTGTATAGAAACATTCTATCATGTACTGCAATTGCATACTAATAGTAATTCTTTGATACATAATAGTACTAAATAAAGCAATAATAAATGCACTAGTATTATTAGACACAACTGTTTTACAACATGCATTATGAATTTTCTTATTTATAATATATCATGCATTCTGAATTTTCTTATTTCTAATATCATGCATTCTGAATTTTCTTACTTCTTATAAATCATGCACTATTCATTTTCTTATTTCCTATAAATCATGCACTATTAATTTTGTTATTTCCTATAAATCAAACATTATTAATCTTTAATATCATGCTTTGCTAATAGTGGTAAGCAATTGATCATGTTAGCGGAGACCATTGAATCGAAATTAGATTTATTAGGAGATTACTAACTTATTCAGAGACAGGAATCTTGCAGAAAAATCTACTTAGTCTCTTTTGAATAATGAGTATATACAAAATAATTGTTTTTTTATAAAATTAATATTTTTTAAAATTCCCAAAACTGAAAATTTGGTTACGAACAAAACTTTACATTTCAAACTGTATAGAAACATTCTATAATGTAATGCAATACACATACTGATAGTAATGCTGCAGTATACATATACTGCAACTTTTTAAAACATGCAAAATCATAAAAACATTATTTCCATTGCAGATTCATAAAGGAATCCATATTACTATGGTGATAAATAATAGCATGCAAAATTATAATAATGGCATTTGATTGCAAATCGATAAATACAAAAATACTTATATAAATAATGCGATATAATGCATAAATAATATTATATTGCAGATCAGTAAAGAATTCATCAATTGCTGCAGATTAAATAATGTCATGCAAAATTATGAATACAATCTACGATAGCAAATTGATAAAGTAATTATCAATATTAAATAAAATCATGCAAATACAGTATTAAATAAAATTATGCCAATATAGTATTAAATAAAATCAAGCAAATTTACAACTACAGCATTCGATTGCAAATTGATGAAGTTACCAATTACTATAGATTGGTATCAAATCAATCAAAGGTTTATAACATGGAAAATGGCCATGTCCCAAAGAAAATAAATGCCAGCTGACTTTGTCAGACTTACAGCGTGGCAGAAAAACCTTAGCTAGGCAAGTCTCGCTGGGAAGTCTGCGGAATACACAATAATGTATTATTATTCAACAGATCCCCTGAGGCGAGTTCCCATATCCTGGTGAAAACTAGAAATTACTAAAACGAACTAAGCGATGGGTTGAATCTACCTATCCGCATCACCTCTAAACACCCACCCTACACCTTTTAAGTTTCCCCCTGCTTTCTCTACCTACCCCCTCACATTCTAAAGCACTGACGCTCGAAGATCATTGAGGAAGCTGCAGAAGTAGCCCAGTGGGGTTGGATGGTCTAGGCTGGCTCTACCTCATTGACACCAGCCTGCTCACTGCGATGATCAATCTGCTAGCAGCGCTCCGTTAAGCCATCAGCTACATCAACTAGGAGAAAAGACGGACAAAGATCTTCAAGTCACATCATTGTCTGGGACAGCCACAGCAAGGAAGTTGACATAGCCCAAACCGCAGAGCAGCTGATTATCTGGGAGCCACGTAGAGAGAGTAGAGCACCTAAAAACCACATATAGGTAATAAATAATCGACACTAACAGCAGTGCCAACTGGAGAGTACAGCTGACAGCTGTGGTGGTTGTTCGCTCCTCTTGCTGCCCTAGCAACTTGCAAGAAAACATCAGTACCATCAGCATACCTATCAGAGGTTAGGAACGTCAGAGGTGCTTACCAGGTCTGCTCTCGTCGTTGACCCCGTTGCCGTGCTGTCCCCACCGAATCGCCACTAGCCAGCGGACACGAGGAGGAGAAATACACCTGCCGGAATACCGTATTTACTTCAATCGAAGCTGTCATCGCCGGGAAGGGCATACAACGCAGTCAACACCGAGAATCGGACGACACATGTGTTTCTGTATATGGCACGCACGCACGGAAACTCCGACCGTTGATACTACGGCGTTAGTACTCCACACGGCCGCGCAGATACGCGGCGCTAACGCCCAGGCGCGGCGGAAAGAAAGCAGCGAGAGCTCCGAAAGAACACTTAAATAAACATATGCAATGCTTTCGAAACCAATCTCTTCTATAGCAATTAGTATAGATATGGAAGAGTATGGAAAGAGGTCTTGTGTGGTTCAACTACTAATAAATCATAAAGTGACAGACAATATTATGTTCCTGTTCAGTAGGAATTTCACAAACTGAACTACTGAATCGTGTGCCTTGGCGCAAGGCACATTATGTAGACACTCCTTAAAGAAAATAAGAAACGAACAAAATTCAAAATATGCCACTTTTTCATATCTTAAAACATATGATTTTATAAAAATTTCCCCATTGCCTTTATGTATTTATTTTTGTTTTTCTTTATATGTTATAGTTTTTTTCTGTTTTTTTACTGTTTAATTTAATTATTTAATAAAGTAGAGTTTAGTAATTTTGTCATTGTCTTTATATAATTGTTTTTGTTTTTCTTTATATATTATTGTTTTTTCTGTTCATTTTTATTTTTATTTTTTTGTTTTTGTCTGTTTATTTTCTATATCCAATGTTCCAATTCGTGCAGAAGACAGAATAAAACAGAAAAAAATTTTAAAAAATCAAAACAAATAAGAATAAACAGAGAAAAACAGAAAAAAAACAGAAAAAAATAGAACTATTTTCTGCCAGGGTTAGGAAGAAATCCACACAGAGAAAAATTTATTTGTAAACATCACTGTGTTTATAAGAAAATTTATTATTTTATAGCGCTAGGAAACCCTTGACCTGTGAGATATTTACTGTTTTAAACAGTAATATTTATGATTTTCGTAGCAAATTTTACTTTTTTAATAATAATTTTTATTATATTTTTAGCAAATTTTACTATTTGAAATAGTAATTTTTATTATTTTTCAGCAGTCATAAAAAGTACCATTTCAAATGGTAAAAATCTCATATGTCGAGTGTGTCCCAGCGCTTTTATAAAAAATAATATATTTTTCTCCATGTCTGTAATAAATATTATATTTTTTTAAATTTACTGCTAAGTTTTCTCTTTCACTGTAAGTTATATAACGATAACTTGTACTTGTACTCTAGTATGAAGGAACACTGATATTTCATAACATTACACCTCTGCCAATGTGTAGAAAGGAGAAACGATGGTCAACGAGTCTCGTGCTGTTGACAGAACTCAGCTAAAATTTTACGCCAAGTCTCATATAACAAAATAGAGTAAAAAGTATCTTACAAAATTTGAGTCCTGACTAGTCTTGGTGAATTCACATATTCTTACAAAAGCACTTTACATATGAAAGATTATTTAAATGTGGATGGCTTTACTAGTTTATTAATTTTAATCGGTTTTTAAATAAATTATTTGTACATTCATTATTATTCATTATAATTGAAGTTTTTTCTCCAACACTCACTGTTGTACTCTTAGGTATATACTAAGTACCTATAAGCATACAAAAGTTTCTAATTAGATAGAATATTTTGTATACTAATCTGTAGTACCTTTAGTTACAACTTTTATTATCCGATAAGTCACTTATGGGCTTGGCTGACTTTATCGCAGGAAATATTGGGACCATATGAACAAAATGACTTGATTCATATTTGACTATAATAGTTATGGCTTGGACGTATTGCTTTTATCAAATAAAATTTATATCTAACATGATATTTTTACCAAATCGTACATTTTCTTTTAATTTGAAGCTATGTTTTCAAAAACATACTAAACCATTACACTCACAAAGAATCATATCAAATATGATGCCATTTGGTCCATCGAGATCAAATATGTCCAGTGATAAAGGCACTTAGCCTATACAAATGTGGATTTTTATTAATTATGATTCCATTTGGCCCATAGAGTTCAAATATGTCCAGTGGTAAAGTTACCTAGCCTATATAAATGTGGATTTTTTATTTAAATATATTTTTGTATGTTGTTATTTAGTAAATATTGTATACTTATAGGTACAGTCTTTAAGCTGTAATTAATAATTATAGGTAGATCTCCTTTGAGATCCACAATTTAGTTGCTCGTTGATAGATTCAAGACTTGGGTGGCCTTAGCGCAGGAAATATATTTGAACCAAATGAACTAATAATAATATTGTAGATAACTTATACGAGAGGACCAAAATCAACCTTGATTTTACGTAAATTGTAGCTAAAAATACTATGTACCTATAAGCATAAAAAATTTTCTAATTACATAGAATATTTTTTATACTCATCGGTAGTACCTTTAGTTACAACTTTTATTACTCGATAAGTCACTTATGGGCTTGGCTGACTTTATCGCAGGAAATATTGGGATCGTATGGACAAAATGACTTGATTCATATTTGACTATAATAGTTATGGCTTGTACGTTTTGCTTTTTTCAAATAAAATTTATATTTAACATGATATTTTTATCAAATCATACATTTTCTCTTAATTTAAATCAATGTTTTCAAAAACATACTTAATCATTATGGTCACAAAGAATCATATCAAATATGATGCCATTTGGTCCATCCAGTTCAAATATGTCCAGCGGTAAAGTCACCCAGCCTATATAAGTGTGGATTTTTTATAATAAATTATGGTATTAATTTATTTATATTATGACCAGTTCTATATTTATAAATTAATAATGTGAAAGAGTTAAAATTATATGATTAATCATATTAAAGAGGATTGGCATGTGCATAGCTTGGGCTGTAATTTTTTCAATGTTATATTTATGCTTTGCAAGTATTTTATATATAACACTATACAAGATATTCTTAAAAAATTTACAATGAAAGAAGAAACCTATGCCTTATTGCTAAATGCTACATGATCATTAAAATGTAGCTTACAGCTTGTTTGCTAAATGCAGTAGTAAATTTAGAACAATTATATTATCTTTATAACATAACCTTTAATAAACTGTAGGCTAAACTGTAAGCAATACTGTATGAGACAGGACAGTAGCAAAAATACATAAAAGTCTAAGGGCCTACCTAGATATAAACCTGGGGAACATAACCTCAGAGATGACAGTAAGAGCACGGACAGCAGCAGGTCTTTCTTGACGTTGAAACTATAATGACCACTCTCCTACGTTCGAACTCTCGCGTTCGATGACTGCCGCATAAATGCACTTCCGAAGGCGTCTCTCTCTCTTCCTCCCTCTCTAGTGACTACTTATACGTGTGCGTGGTAGTCATCGAACAAGGAACAATATGACTAACGACGACGAAAGTTCGAACGTGAGTGAGTGGTCATTGTGGCTTCTACGATAAGAAAGACCTGCTACTGTCCGTGCCAATGCTGTCATCGTTGAGGTTATGTTCCCCAGGTTTATATCTGGGTAAGTCCTTAAATTTTTATGTATTTTTGCTTCTCTCCTGTCTCATATAGTATTGCTAAATTTTATTTAATCATTAAAATATAGCTTAAAGTTTGTAAAAGGTTATGTTATAAATATAATATAATTGTTCTAAATTTACTGCTGCATTTAGCAAACAAGCTGTAAGCTATATTTTAATGATCAAGTAGCATTTAGCAATAGTTTCATGGGTTTCTTCTTTCATTGTAAATTTAACAATATCTTGTATAGAGTTATATATGGGTCATTTGCAAAAAAAATGGCAACTATTTTTCGGTGAGTACCGTCATTCTTAAAATTTAAAAAATGCATAAACATCCTGTAATTTCAATTTTTTATAAATTTCTCGTAAAATACTTATTACTTTCTTTCATATCACTAATAGATATTTTATGAAGAACTAATAAAAAATTGAAATTACAGGGAGTTAATGCATTTTTTAAATTACAAGAATGACGGTACTCACCGAAAAATAGTTGCCATTTTTTGCAACTGACCCATATAAAATACTTGCAAAGCATAAACATAACGTTAAGAAAATTACAGCTCAAGCTACGCACATGTTAATACTCTTTAATATGAGTTATCATATTTTTAACTCTTTCACGTTATTAATTTATAAATACAACTGGTCATAATATAAATCATTTAATACCATAATTTATTATAAAAAATCCAGATTGATATAGGCTGGGTGACTTTACAGCTGGACATATTTGAACTTGATGGACCAAATGGCATCATATATGATATGATTCTTTGTGACCGTAATGGTTAAGTATGTTTTTGAAAACATTGCTTTAAAGTAAAAGAAAATGTATGATTTGGTAAAAATATCATGTTAAATATAAATTTTATTTGAAAAAGTAATACATATATGCCATAACTATTATAGTCAAATATGAATCAAGTCATTTTGTCCATACGGTCCCAATATTTCCTGCGATAAAGCCAGCCAGCCCATAAGTGACTTATCAAGTAATAAAAGTTGTAACTAAAGGTACTACGTATGAGAATACAAAATATTCTATGTAATTAGAAAATTTTGTATACTTATAAGTACGTAGTGTCTTTAGATACAATTTCGACACAATCAAGGTTGATTTTGGTACTCTCGTATAAGTTATCTACAATATTATTATTAGTTCATTTGGTCCAAATGTATTTCCTACGATAAGGCCACGCAAGTCTGAAATCTATCAACGAGCAACTAAATGGTGGAGCTCAAAGGAGATGTGCCAATAATTACAGCCTAAAGACTGTACCTATAAGTATACAATATTTACAAAATAAGAAAATTAATAAATATTTTAAAACATTTTAACTATACCTTACAGTACAACAGTGAGTGGTGGAGAAAAAACTTCAATTATAATGAATAATAATGAATGTACAAACAATTTATTTAAAAATCGATTAAAATTAATATACTAGTAAAGGCATCCCCATTCAAATACTCTTTCATATGTAAAGTGCTTTTATAAGTATATGTGAATTCACCAAGACTAGTCGAGACTCAAATTTTGTAAGATACTTTTTACTTTATTTTGTTATATGAGACTTGGCGTAAGATTTTAGCTGAGTTCTGTCAACGTGGACATCATCGCCAAGACGTCGCCTCCTCGCGCTGTCACCGTCGCTATCATGACTGTTCTTCACAGCTGCTAATATCAAGCACATGTGGGTGGGCTCGGCGCCGGCCTTGTGTGATTTTAGTGCGAGCACGGGACTCGTTGACCACCGCTTCTCCTTTCTACACATTCGCAGAGTTATAAAGTTATGAAATGTCAGTGTTCCTTCATACTAGAGTACAAGTACAAGTTATTGTTATATATCTTACAGTGAAAGAGTAAACTTAGCAGTTAATTTAAAACAATATAATATTTATTACAAACATGGAGAAAAATATATTATTTTTTATATTAGTGCTGGGACACACTAGACATATGAGATTTTTACCATTTGAAATAGTACTTTTTATGACTGCTAATAAATAATAAAAATTACTATTTCAAATAGTAAAATTTGCTACAAATATAATAAAAATTATTATTTAAAAAGTAAAATTTGCTAGGAAAATCATAAAAATTACTGTTTCAATCAGTAAGTATCCCACATGTCGAGTATGTCCCAACGCTATAAAATAATAAATTTTCTTATAAACACAGTGATGTTCAATCGTATGTGAGAATAATTAAGTATCACTTGTTAATATCACCTGCAAACCATACATATCAAATCATGAAAAGGACAGTTTGGATAATTTCAACTAAGCCGCCGTTCATCTCAACATGCTAGTGTACTTATCGTGTGTATGGGTGACCTGAGCTACGCCAATAGTATCTGTAAATAGATCGTAATAGTTTACTTGCATTTACAGCTAAAAATTTAACCAAATTTTTAGATCAAAAATATAACTAAATATCCAATGAAATACAGCTGTATTTCAGGTCGATATAGCTATATTTTTTAGCTGTTTTTTTAGCTATTTTTTAGCTGCTTTTTTAACAGGGTTGGAAGAGAAATCCATATGGAAATCTGTGTGAACCACCTGCTCTCTAGTGGATTTCTACATGAAAATCTTCTCGAATATCCATACGAATTTTCTTCGACAAATGTATACGGAAATCCATGTGGAACGCCTACTCCTTACCTGGATTTCTACATGAAAATCTTTATGAAAATCCATACGGATTTTGCTCGGCAAATGTTGGAAGAAAAACCCATATGGAAATCTCTGTGAAACACATACTCTTTACCTGGATTTTTACATGGAAATCTTCATGAATATCCATATGAATTTTCTTCGGCAAATGTTAGTAGCTAATCCATATGGAAATCTATGTAAGATACGTAGACTTTACGTAGATTTCTACATGGAAATGTTTATAAAAATCCATACGGATTTTGTTCGGCAAGTGTTGGTAAAAAAATCTATACGGAAATCCATGTGGAACACCTACTCTTTACCTGGATTTTTACATGGAAATCTTCACGAATATCCATATGAATTTTCTTCGGCAAATGTTAGTAGCTATATCCATATGGAAATCTATGTAAAACTCGTACTCTTTATGTTGAGTTCTACATGGAAGTCTTTATAAAAATCCATGCGGATTTTGTTCGGCAGGTGTTGATCATATAAAAATCCATACGAAAATCCATGTGGAGCACCTATTCTTTACCTGGATTTCTACATGGAAATCATTATGAAAATCCATACTGATTTTGCTCGGTAAGTGTTGGTAGAAAAATCCATACGGAAATCCATGTGGAATACCTACTTTTTACCTGGATTTCTACATGGAAATCTTTATGAAAATCCATACGGATTTTGCTCGGCAAGTGTTTATGTTAGAAATCCATGTGGGAATCTACGTGGAATTCCCTGTGGAAATCCACTGGGCGTTTTGGGACTGATTTCCATATGGAATCTAAATGGAATCTGTACGGAATCTACATTGATTCCATATGGATTCTATGTGGATTCCATATGAAAATCAGAGTAAAATCTACATGGATATTTTCAACAGGGTTATGATGAAGTCTGATGAAGTTTTAAATAGTCCAGCAAGTATTTTTAACGGTGACGAAACTGATTTTGATTTGTGTCCTATAAATGCACGTCTCTTGGGACCAACAAAGGAAAAAAGTTCTATGAAATATGAGCTGGTAGAAAAAAAGAAAAAATTACAATGCTGTGTACGTTCTCTGTTGCATGTGGTACTGTTCCGCCAATGGTAATGTTGCCATACGAAAGGCTACCAGCCCACTTGACAAGTATCCCAAGTGACTGGACAGTTGGATGCTCAGAAAGTGGTTAGCTGAAGTATATAGCCATAAATGTGTTTCATCCTTGGTGTGTAAAGAATAATATGCCATTCCCTGTGGTATACTTTCTTGATGGCCATAAATCTCATTTGGCGTTGGAGTTAAGTTATTTTCGTGTGAAGAATAACATTATTATGTAATCGCTTTTTCCTAACTCCACCCACATCATGCAACCAGGTGATGTTGGAATATTTAGAGCCTCGAAGCTTAACTGGAGAGAAGTTGTTACACTTTATAACAAACACAAGTGGCGCTTACAAAGGTAACTTTAGATCCATTACTTAAACAGGCATTTGACAAGTTGACTAAAGAGCTAGCTATAAACAGTTTCAGAAAATGTGGTTTATAAATGAAAATGCAGTGGATTACAATCGATCGTCTCAACTCGTCGACGGTTTAATATACAAAAAAAATACAAAAGTTTATTATACAAAAAAATAAATATACTTTCAATACATTGCTCTGATATCTACAAATTTCCTTAAGGGGGTGTCGTAGCGAAAGTTTCACCAAATCGCTACCAAGACACTGTCGTCAGGTGGGGGATTCGTGACGTTAGTCACATTGAACAGTAATTGTCGAAAAAATAGGAATTTGCGCATCAAACGAAGAGCTGAGCAGCATAGCCATGACAATAATGAATCATATTCATCAATCAGACTTGGCACAGATGCTTATTTTTTTAAAACGATTGGAAATTCAAAGTTGGACGGGCCGCAACTGCCCAAGTCCGACGCGACGCCATGTTGGCATACGCAAACAGCGGAGTAGTAACTGATATTTCACAGAGAGGGTGCGGGGGCCGCTGATTCGAGCCAGCGCGCAAAAGCAAATAAATTTTTTGGTTATACGGTGGTCAATGAAAGCAACTTCATATTGCAGATGAACAATAAATAATAAAATAATATGCAAATACAGAAATATGTATTTGCCTTCAATCAACTTATTATTATTTATTCAATATTTTATTGTTTTATTTGCCACCATATGATTTGCTGCTAATACATCTAAATGCACTAAGTTAAAGTTGATAGAGGCACCCACCATTGTTAATATGAAATACAGTAATATATATGGGATCCTGTGAGTGCCAATACGTAGAAAAAAACCGCTGCCAATTCATTGGCACGTAGCTTCCTCAAACTTAATTTACTGATTCCTTTAATTAATTTTTAATTCCAATATTTAAAATTTAATACTTCAGAAAGACAGAAATAACAAAACTCCAACATAATTTATTCAAATTTTTATAGATTATACATTTCCAGAAAATTTCACATACATAAAATATATATCACAATTGCCTATAAATTTGCAACTGATATTTAGAGCTCTATGTATTTGAATGTAATTTATAGCATTCGAAACATAATTAAATTACCTATATTTTCTAAAAAAAATTAATTTTCTAGCTATCACGGTTCTTTTGTTATTAACAGAAATGTAAAAATTTAAAAATAAAAAAAAAAATGAGTTTTGGATGTTCAACTATTACGATAGTAAAATTGTCTTATTCGCTTCAAAATTCATTGTACAGGTATATTATTGATAGTTCTCGGCAGAGTTTTTTTGGCAAAATGATTGGTTCATAATTTTCAGAGATATTATAAACTAAAATTATCTTTTTTTAATTAAATTAAATTTAATTATAAACTAAATTAAAAAAAATTATAAATTAAAAAAATAGTCTTTTATTGCATTTTAATTAAATATTCTAATTCAATTTGATAATTTGAATATAATAATAATATAATAATCCATTTTTACGTGAGAGCCAAAACAATTAATTGCGCTCACGTAAATTCGACATTTCTTTCGAAACTATCGCCAATCTTGATCCGTTTCGTTATTTCGTTTTATTATAGTTAATGTAACGCGAAACGCGCGTACTCGCGGCTATGAAACTACGTGTGTGATTGGCCAGTCCGATGGTAGGCGCACACTACCATTGTACGTCGACCCTTAATGGTGTCTTTACAGCGTGCGCTATCGCGATAATAGACCGCGGTCTTGTATTTATAAAGTCTCGCTACTAGCGAGTTTGGTGTCACGTATGCGGAGTATTAATCTACCGTCTAGCGTGTGTTGATGGACCCAAGAAGCAGACGTTGCTAACTAAGATGACAGTATTAATCGGATGACTGAAGGATAACAGTAACGGATTGCTACGTTAGATACGTATACTCCTTTAATTCGTCTTATGAATATGAAACCTTTTGATCCTTTGTGGTTGTGTTGGTTTCCGTTTGTTACAGATGTGCAAGGTTCGTCTGCTGTTGAGATTAGTTGCATGGGCTTATGCACTCCGTCTCCGGTTCATCTTATATTTTGGAGATATCCCCCTCTGGTTTATTAACATCAAGTTGGCTATGTAACTCCAAGGCAACAATAACTGTCTTTTAATTCAAGAGACAAAATCGATGTGAACAAGTATAGTATAAGTGAACCGCGATACCTAAAAAATTTTTCTTTTTAGAAAATATAAATATTTTAATTCTCTTTCAAATGCTACCCATCCCATTCAGATACACAGAGCCATCCTCAAGAAATAGATTTTAAAAATGTCTAGAAAAATTTTAACCTCAAATATCTCTGAAATTTATGAACCAATCACTTTGCCAAAAGAACTCATCCGAGAACTATCAATAATATACCTCTACAATGAATTTTGAAGCGAATAAGACAATTTTACTCTTGTAATAGTTGAACGTATAAAACTCATTTTTTTTTTCATTTTTCAATTCTTACGTTTTTGTTAATAACAAAAAACCGTGATAGCTAGAAAATTAATTTTTTTTATAAAATATAGGTAATTTAATTGTCTTTCCAATACCACCCACCCCATTTAGATACATAGAGCCCTTCTCGAGAAATTACGATTTAAAAAAAAATTTTAAAAAAATTTAACCTCAAATATCTCCGAAATTTATAGATCAATCCTTTTGCCCAAAGAACTCACTCGATTAGTATACAAAATCTACCCCTACAAAGAATTTCAAAGTGATTAAGCCAATTTTACTGTAGTTATTGAACGACAAAAAAAATCACTTTTTTTTATAAATTATTTTTTTTCTCAAAAAATAATGAATAAAAAAACCTAAAAATTTAGTAAGTTATAGTACTTAAGGTGATGTGATACCCACGCTATTACCCAAAATTGGGTTCCCGTTTTTCTCATTCAATTCTAAACTTTTTGAAAAAAACTCTTTGACACGTTTTAAGTTTAATAAAGAACTACAACGTATCAAAGAGTTTTTTTCTTAAAACTAAAAATTGAATGAGAAAAATGGGAACCCAATTTTGAGTAATAGCGTGGCTATCGCATCACCTTAATATCCTTTATAACCAAAAAAATATTCATGTTAATATCTTTTTTTAATTTCGAAATACAACCTATTTACAAAAAATTACATTTTCATCAATAACTTATGACGAAATATAGCTACCGACTTTTTTTTTTTAAATTGTAGATAATTTTATCCTACATACAGAGAATTCATGATATATAAACAATATTTGTTCTATATATTAAAAAAATCAAAAAAAAAATTTTGAAAATTAAAAAATGGCTATAAAAAAAAAATCAAATTTTACAAAAATAGAATATTGACCCCAATTATGGAAGCAAAATCTAAAAAAATGATCACTCTCCCGTTAAAATCGGTCGAGTAGATCATGAGATATCAGCGTATACACACAGACACACACACACACACACACACACACACACACACACACACACACACACACACACACACACACACACACACACACACACACACACACACACACACACGCACACACACACACACACACACAGACACACACACACACACACACACACACACATCCATACGGACATTTTCTAAAAATAGTGTAATTCGATTCCAAATTTGCTAAATAACATTTCTAACACATTATCTCATAAACTTTTTTTTTTACTATCACAAAGCTTCCTCTATGAGGAAGCAAAAACACAATTGTAGCTTGGGCGACGTTTCGTCAGCTTGATTACTGACCTCTTCAGGCTTTATTAAAAAATATACAAAATGGTTAGAATTTATTTTACAGTTAAACAGAGATAATAAATTAACAATAATAATTAGACCAGGCTTACCACAACAATAAATCTATGCTAATAAAAGATGACTTTATTAGCAACGTCAAACGAATAAAGTCAATGTTGTGGGAAACCGTTGTTACGTCATGCCAAAAATATTTTTCTTTAAAATAATAAAAATTATTTTATTTCATTATTACATGAATCTCGTAAACCAATATCAGATTTCAGAGAAAAAAAAGAAAAAGTTTGGAATTCAAAATATTGTATAATTCCATCATTTTTCTTTTCCTTTATTACTCTGGATTTATTAATAAGAGATTAGAGATCTGATTCTCAATAGTTTTAAAATACAGAAGAGCACTGTTACCTAAGTACTTTTGGATACCAATCTTTTCGAATTAGAAAAATTAGCATAGTACCTCTTTTCACAATTATTTTGATTTCAACAATATAGAAAAATATATTGGAGCTTGATACAGTTTCCTTTTTTTTCAGAATATAAAAAAAAATATAAGATCCAGTTTTGTAAATAAAACTTGGAATCTTGTTGTAACCTTTAGTATTGTATGTTTTCTTTTCAAAGTATAAAATTTCGACACTTTACTCTTAGTAGTAAGGCAATTATGTTGTAAAATTTTATCTGGCATTTAAAAAGTGAGACGCTCTTGTATCATTCATTTCAAACGCAATATTTAAGAAATGCTCACTATTTCCTCGTATCCAACAATCATCGGATTAGATCATTTTAGAATTTGTTCATCCTCAAAAATTTTCTTCGTTTAGGGTCATAAAAACTCAGGTCCAAAATTGTCGGCCGCATGAGAAATCCCAAACGCAAACATCTCGAAGTAAGGGTACAACGCTTCCTTCTTCGTCGCGGGTCGTAAAGTTTTTTTTTCCGTTTCCTTCCTCTTACGATAGCCTCAGTAAACACTAGCCAGACTCAAACATCTGCAAGCGGTAATTTTCCCGAACCCGAGTACGCGTCGGAATTTCTTAGCCACTCCAAAAACAATAAACTGGGGAAACCCTGTAATTACGCAAGACAGCGTCTGTTTCCGTCTCTCTCGCTTTCCAGCATTTTCTGCTACCCACGCTTATACTGGATTTTTCTCTTAACATGTTTATAAACAGTGGATGCAATTCTACTTCTTTTAGGTAAAAAAAAGCAATAGACAATATGTCCATTCTCATTTTTTTTATTTGAAATAAATCCGGATTTTAAAGAAGATATTCAAAGAAAATGCGAACCTTTATGAATTTGCTCTTCTTCCATTTTACAGTTATTCACGATTGATAAATCAGAACGCAATGTTAGTAACACCCCTATTAGTATATTTAAATTAGTTTATAAAGTAAATTTTTTATAACGCATTTATTTTAATAAAACTACAAAATTCTCTTTCATTAATTTATAATACTTAAAGTACACGTTTATAGACAGTTAGTAACAAATACAGAATAAACTAATTTTTCCTCTGTAACTCCAAGGTTAAACATATACCATTTACTTAGTATACCTCTTCCAATTAAATCCCTGAGGATTTATTAACTCAACAATTCAATAGATTTTAGTTATCTAAGACTAAACTAGGTTATTTCATACCTTTCTATTAAGCTCTTACGTTAGATAATTACCTTCAACATTTTCTATCCACATTAATATTTCTTGACTTTATTTTGTATGTTTATGCAAAATATATAAAAACAAATTCTCTACAATTTCCAAATTCAATTAAGAATATTTTAAAGTTCAAATACCTTATGAAATCAAGTACTTTCTGTTCTCTTTCCTGAAAAGTTCATAAACTAATACATTTTAATATCTCACCTATTTCCACAATAGGTTATTCTATTATATATATTATTGTACGTTCTTCTGTGTAAGTTTTAGCAGTCACTTTAATTCAATGCCCCAATAATATAAAATGAGTAATAGATTCCAATAAAATATATATATATATATATATATATATATTATATTAGTCACATATTAGATTTATGTTAATTTAAATAGTTTATTTTTAAGTTTACATGTTAAGTCTAAATTTAGTAGAAGTATAAGATATCTGATATAAGTTATTTTATATTCAAACTTTTGTATTAATTGCATTAGAGTTTATACAAATTTAGTTACTTTTATACTTATATTTTAGTTCTAACTTATGCACTATCGAAAGCCGTCATATTTAGTTTTAAGTCTAATTTTACTAATTTTAAGACGTTTATATTTTCTATGTTAAACCATTTCGCTGATAATAACTGTCACCCTTTTATATACCAAAACAATATTCCTATTCGCATATTTAATTGATCCTTAACAGTTGATATACAAAGTAGGATATTAGATGTATTTATAATTATCCTTTGTACGATTTCGCTACTTAAAAAGCTTCTTGTTTGAAAATAAAACTCTTGTACATAAATAAACTACTTCGAGTAATGTTTAATTTACAGATTAATTATAATTTATTATAATATTCATATTATAAATCCTTTCTTTTATTAACTTTTAATTCATTTCCACCTTTTTTGTTAATAAATCTTCATATTTTAACGTAAATTCTTTTTAATTAGTCATGAGACCGCCCAGTTCTTATATGTATTTAAAGTTTCATATTAAAAATTATTTATTATAAATAAAACATTATGTCAAAGTGGGTTATTTATCTTGATGCTGAATGTAAGACAACAAAAATTCTCTTTTATTGCCTAACAATCAATTCATAGCGTTTATGCATAATGACGCCTCATTATCGAATCCCAGCGCCCGATTTTGAGTGAGAGCTGGTCCCAAAAATCTAAGCGAGCAATAACATCCCTCTACGCTTAAGACAGGAGAAAGCGGCTGCGCCCCATCTCAAGCTTAGCTTACTTCGTCACCGCGTCCAACGAAAAACCTCAGTTCTATTTCAGACCCCGACTCGGGTGTTCAATCCTAGCCCCGCCGAGTGTGCGAACACTCGCGGGAGCGACCTTTATATTCTCAGTCACTCACCAGCAATCACCCTCCAACGAGGTCTACAATACGCGCACTCACACGCGCTCACTCACTCTCAAACCGACGAGGTCTCACTCATTTCTCACAAGCCTCAACCGAAGAGGTCCAAATACTTACTCAAGCATTTTTCATTTCAAAATTTTACAAAGTGTATTTGTAACTATTCTGACATCGGAATTGGATAGAGCGGGAAATTTTACGACCAAAACCGTTCTTTAAACATTTTTTTGTGACCTCCACAAGGTTAAATGAAAGTAAAATGCTTAAAAATTGGTCAGAACGCGAAATTTCATAGTTGTCTCAAGCAGAACAAGCCTTGATAAACCTAACCAATTAAGAAATTTTTGTGGTCGGCAATTGTGAATATGATGTTAGGTTTCTGTGGGGTGCGATGCGATGGTACCGCATGGAGGCTGAAATATCCCAAATGAGATCATTTTGAATCACTATGAAAATCACTAAAAACACATTCTGAGAGCTTCAGGGATCGCTGATTATAAATTCGAAGTCAAATTCGACGCCGGAGTACCACATGGAGATTGAATCGCTTTAAGTGGGGTCAATTTTCCAATTTCCATGAAAATCGCTAAAAATACTATCCTGAAAGTTTTCGCGGTCACTTATCTATAGAAGTTCAAGCAACATTGCTCTATTGGCTTTAAGCTCTTTTTGATAATACTGGGTCCTTACTTTTAGCGTTACCCAGAAACAACGACGCGGACGTAGTACTTTGGGGTGCTTGTTTAAGGTGAATCCCCTTGCCTCTCACTGGGGTGCTTTTTTAACGTGAGTCCCCTTGCCTCTCACTGGGGTGCTTTTTTAACGTGAGTCCCCTTGTCTCTCACTGGGGTGCTTGTTTAACGTGAGTCCCCTTGCCTCTCACTGGGGTGCTTGTTTAACGTGAGTCCCCTTGCCTCTCACTGGGGTGCTTGTTTAACGTGAGTCACCTTGCCTCTCACCATTATTACTGCAGTTGACATTATCTATCCACGGAGTACATGTTCAAAGTTACCTCCGTTGGCTTTGAGGCACAGGCGTGATCGCCTTTGGAAATGATCCACAGTCCTAAGCAACGTTGCTCTAGAAATGGATTCGCAAGCTCTACGAATTCTATCCATAAAATTTTCCCTTGTTGTAGGCCGTTGAGCAAAAACTACATTTTTTATGTACCCCCACAAGAAAAAATCTGGTGACGTCATATCTGGTGAATTAGCAGGCCAGTTAACTGGACCTCCTCGTCCAATCCACCTGTCATGGTAGTTGTTATTTAAAAATTCTCGAACGATTCGTGCAAAATGTGGTGCTGCACTATCTTGCTGAAGCCACATTTTTGTCTTGCAGCTAGTTCGACGTTTTCCAAAAGTACTGGCAAATGATCTCTTATTAGCTCTAAATAGCTCTAAATAGCTCTTTCTATCGACATTTCGCTCAAAGAAATACGGACCTATTAAGTAACCATTGACTATTTCACACCACACCATTATGCTCCACCGATTTTGATGATCCATCGCTCTGTGCCAGTGAGGGTTCACATCTGACCAATAATGGCAATTGTGCCTGTTCAGTCGCCCATCGCTACAAAATTTTGCCTCATCCGAAAAAAGGACGTATTTGAAAAAGTCTGGATCATTTTCTATCATTCTTAAAGCCCAGTGACAAAATTCAAAGCACAATTGAATATGGTTCTGCCTTAGTTCCTGAACTAAAGTTATGATAGGCATGATAGTCAGTAATTCTCAGAATCCTTGAAACCGTCGGACGGGAAATACCAATTTCTCTTTCAATTTGGCGTGTGCTAATATGCGGATCGAGATGAACAATTTCTAAAATAGTCACGACACGAACATCGTTTTCATCGTATTCGTGGTGCCTGCGCTGACGAATAAGGTGGCCACCGCGAGCTCTTTGAGTCAAAGTTCTGATTGTCAAATCAGTAGGATGTCTCCTTTGCGGATACAACTCAGCATACCGCCTAGCTGCTGCACGATAATTACCATTACATTGCCCTAAAACCATTATCATTTCAACTGTTTGATCAGCTCGATAATCAGCCATGATGTAACGTTACTTATAGACGAGACAATTGAAAAAGATTTAATTTTTAAAATATTGAGAACAAATAAACCTTCGTGTCTTGGAAATTTAACTTAAGTTACAAATTCAATACAAATTGTTGAAAATTCAATTCTTGCTTATTTTCAACAATGTAATAGTTAACACTTGTATTTTAACCTCTTAGTTAGTTAATCTTTGAAAATGAGACGTTCGTAGTAATATTTTGTGATTAGGGGAATGGATTTCAACGAACGAGTTATTGTTTAAAAATTGATATATTTTAATCCTTAGTTAATCTTGTTATCAATTATTAGATTTTAAACTTTTGACATCGTTATTCCTGTGATAAAGATAAAAATTTCTTTTACTTTATATTTTTTTACGTAACGCTTATTCCCATAAAATCATGAATTTTCGTAAGTGGGATGGTTTTTGTTGAGTTTTAATAAAAAATGGAAGGTGATGGCATAATTCGGGCCCCAGATTCGGTTTTAGCACATCAAAATTCATAAGAGTTGACGGGTCTGGTGTTGGGTACAGATCCCTTTTTTATTGTATCTGTGAATTATCCAGCTGATCAAATAGTTGACATGATAATGGTTTTAGAGCAATGTAATGGCAATTATCGTGCAGCAGCTAGGCCGCATGCTGAGCTGTATCTACAAAGAAGACATCTTTTGATTGGTTGGGTTTATCAAGGCTTGTTCTGCTTGAGACAACTATGAAATTTCGCGTTCCGACCAATTTTTAAGCATTTGACCTTGATATAACCTTGTGGAGGTCACAAAAAAATGTTTAAAGAACGGTTTTGATGAAATGAGACACCGTGTATATACGAGACAGTTTGTTTACATATATAGTCATAATAGAAAGTTAAAGAGCGATTTGTATACGTTATTTAAATTTTGTGTATCCTGTTTTGTTAACTGTATTTTTTGTACTATTGATGTAAATCATTTCCGAAATTTTTCGTTTTTTGTAATCAACTTCCTTGTCCAATATTTGTGTATTCTCCCAATCTATAATGTGGAAGTTGATTTGAGCATGTACAGCTATCATAGATTTGTCTTTCTTATCTTTTTCATGTTCTTTGATTCGAATTTTTAAAGCTCTTTTAGTTTCTCCCACATATGTAGCAGGACAGGTCTTACAGTTGATCTTACATACAACCCCACACGTATTCATTTTTTCAAGTTTATCCTTCCCAAGCTTAATAACGTTATTAAGTTTTTTATTGATGAGTGGTACCGTGCGTATATTGTGTTTGGAAAGAATTCTACTACATTTATGAAAAAATTCTTCTTGGAATGGAATAGAAACAATAGGTTGGAGATCCCTGTTGGACGATGTCGTTTTGTTGGAGTATTTTATTTTGCGAAGTCTGTTGTGAATGCAATTGTCTATGAATGTTTTAGGATAGTCATTTAAGGAGAGTATTTGTCTAATTTTACGAATGTTAATATTATGGAATTCTTCATTAGATAACAGAATCGCTCTATCCACTAAGTTAGAAATAATATTTCTTTTTTGTTGTACAGTGTGGTTAGAGTTATAATTTAATAATCTTTCTGATGACATTGGTTTTTCGTAACAATTTGTAATTATTTTATTGTTTGATCTGATAAGGGTGATATCCAAAAAGTTAATTTATTATTAACTTCTATTTCATGTGTAAATTTTAAGTGTTCATTATAATTATTAAAAATATTTAAAGTTCATTCCAAATCATCTTTTCTAATGCATAATAATATGTCATCAACATATCTAAAGTAGAAGAGAGGGACAATATTGTATTTTCTTTTTAGTGTGTCCAAACAGTTGTTTTCAAGATTTTCCATGACTATGTCAGCGAATAAGGGAGAGATGGGTGATCCCATAGGTGTGCCAAATATTTGTTTATATATGGTGTCATTAAAAGTGAAAAATGTGTTATCAAATAAAAATTTAACTGCATTGCGAATTTCATCAAACGGAATTCTGCAATTATTGTGAATGTATGTAAAGCGTCTATCTAAACTTTGTAAAACCGATTCACAAGGAATGTTGGTAAACAAAGAGTTGACATCTAATGATATTAACACATACTCATCAGGAATAACAACCTCTTTTATTTTCTTTTTTAATATGAAACTATTGTCGATATGTGAGTGGGGCACTGGTATGCAGGTTTTTAATTCATTGAGAATAGTTTTTGATAAGAAATGCGTTGGGCTACCAATAGTTGAAATGATCGGTCTTAACTGTATATCGGTTTTATGAATTTTAGGTAAGCTATAAGCTCTAGGGAGACAAGTATCTGTCTGAGTTAGTTGATATGGGTGGTATTGTTTATGTAGATATTTGTTGTTATTCCAAGAAGACAAATACTTATATACTTGCGATTGTAGTTTGATCAACGGATTTTTATTGATGATTTTATATGTATTTTTATCTTCTAGTAATTTGTACATTTTGTTATAATAATCTGTCGTGTTTATGCACACAGTGAGATTACCTTTATCTGAGGGTGTAAAGAAAATATGTGGATTTTCTTTCAGAAACTTTCTAGTTGCAGTTAATTCCTTTGAAAATTGTCTATTCTTTAGTGTGATGTGTGTGTCTTTTTTAATATGATTTTTTATCGTGTTAGAAATATTTTCACGGATCTCATTTTTTACTTCCTTATTGATTTTCAGATTACTAAGTTTACATTCCAGATTTTTTATTCTGGTAACTATGTCTGTTTTGTCTATGTAAGGAACGGTGTTAAATTTGGGCCCCAACGATATCACCTTCAATACCGATTCTGGGATGTGCGTGTCAGAGTTTTAACCCAATTTTGTCTGTTTGTAAACACTTGTTTTTTATGTTTATTAATCAAAACATCTAATTTGTAATTAAGTTTAGAGGATTTTACTGAAAATATTCGGGAACCTTTTTCCTCAGTTATTGCGAAAAAGTTTTCAAGAATTTCCGGGTCAATATTAGAATGTCTTGTTATAGTTTTAAGTTTGTTCAATTGTTTTTGTAAAAAATGTATGTGTATGGACAATCTTTAATTTCAAGCTTTAAAATTCTGTGGAGAAGTTTTCGATTTTCCTTTATAAACCGTTGGGAACAACACTTACTATGAAACGTTGTGTGGTTGAGGCGTTCTAACGAATTAGTGGTGTTGCTGGGGAAGACATCATGACTTCTGCATCGTACATGAAATAGAGGTTAATAATCAAATAAACTTTTTGGATATCACCCTCATCAGATCAAACAATAAAATAATTACAAATTGTTACGAAAAACCAATGACATCCGAAAGATTATTAAATTATAACTCTAACCACACTGTACAATAAAAAAGAAATATTATTTCTAACTTAGTGGATAGAGCGATTCTGTTATCTAATGAAGAATTCCATAATATTAACATTCGTAAAATTAGACAAATACTCTCCTTAAATGACTACCCTGTTGAAAATATCCATGTGGATTTTACATTGATTTCCACATGGGATCCATATGGAATCTATATGGAATCTATACGGATTCCATATGGATTCCACGTGGATTCCATGTGGAAATCAGTCCCAAATCGTCCTGTGGATTTTCACATGGAATTCCATATAGATTTCTATATGAATTTTTCTACAAACATTTGTAAAACAAAATCCGTATGGATTTCCATGTAGATTTCCATGGAGAAATCCAGGTAAAAACGATATTATCCATATAGATTTCCATATGGATTTCCATGTGGTAATTTAAATGTTTATAAAAATTTTTATTTATAAAATTTAAAAATTTTTTTACTAGGGATACGTTTTTTACCTTATCAGTAAGCATAAAAAATTATAAACTATAATTTCCTCTTATGTAATTCTTCGAAAAGATTCTACAGTACTTGTTGTCAAAAATATGTATCCTAGTAAAAAAAATATAACAATTTTATAAATAAACATTTTTATAAACATTAAAATTACCATATGGAAACCCATGTGGAAATCTATATGGATCATGTCGTTTTTACCTGGATTTCCCCATGGAAATCTACATGGAAATCCATACGGATTTTGTTTTACAAATGTTTGTAGAAAAATTCATATAGAAATCTATATGGAATTCCATGTGGAAGTCCACAGGACGATTTGGGACTGATTTCCACATGGAATCGACATGGAATCCATATGAAATCCGTATAGATTCCATATGGATTCCATATGGATTCCATGTGGAAATCAGTGTAAAATCCACATGGATATTTTCAACAGGGTATCCTAAAACATTCATAGACAATGCATTCACAACAGACTTCGCAAAATAAAATACTCCAACAAAACGACATCGTCCAACAGGGATCTCCAACCTATTGTTTCTATTCCATTCCAAGAAGAATTTTTTCATAAATGTAGTAGAATTTTTTCCAAACACAATATACGCACGGTGCCACTCATCAATAAAAAACTTAATAACGTTATTAAGCTTGGAAAGGACAAACTTGAAAAAATGAATACGTGTGGGGTTGTATGTAAGATCAACTGTAAGACCTGTCCTGCTACATATGTGGGAGAAACTAAAAGAGCTTTAAAAATTCGAATCAAAGAACATGAAAAAGATAAGAAAGACAAATCTATGATAGCTGTACATGATTAAAACAACTCCCACATTATAGATTGGGAGAATACACAAATATTGGATAAGGAAGTTGATTACAAAAAACGAAAAATTTCGGAAATGATTTACATCAATAGTACAAAAAATACAGTTAACAAAACAGGATACACAAAATTTAAATAACGTATACAAATCGCTCTTTAACTTTCTATTATGACTTTATATATGTAAACAAACTGACTCGTATGTATATAAGTAGAAATGTGTACGGTTTCCCACAATATTGACTTTATTCGTTTGACGTTGCTAATAAAGTCATCTTTTATCAGCATAGATTTTTTGTTGTGGTAAGCCTGGTCTAATTATTATTGTTAATTTATTATCTCTGTTTAATTGTAAAATTAATTCTAACCATTTTGTATATTTTTTAATATAACCTGAAGAGGTCAGTAAGCAAGCTGACGAAACGTCGCACAAGCTACAATTGTGTTTTTTTCTACGTATTGGCCCTCACAGGATCCCATATATATTACTATATTTCATAAATGTACTAAGGCTGAATACATAAAATAGTAAAAAGAAAGTATAGAGTTTTAGATAGCAAAGAGAAAATGCAAATAATAAAAATTGTTTTCAAAGTAATTTTGAGGTCAAGTAAACTTGACAGAAATCATTTTGAGCAAAGACTTTTGCTTGCCATGCACTTGATTTCGTTTTCCTATTGTCATCATGGTATCTTTTAGTGATAACCCGATACCTCTCAAATAAAATTATTTGCGAGTGATAAATAGGTTAAATTTAAAAATAATAAAAAGTTGTATAAAATAGTAAAGAATAAGCATGCAGGTTTAGTTGTAAGAATCTTTTCAAAGCCATGCCTTTATGTGTTATAGGTTTGCTTAAACAGATTTTGAGTCAAAACTCATATTTGATATGCGCTTGATTTCGTTTTTCAATTTTCATCATGCTATGTTTTAGTGATAACCTAAATTGATAGATATCAATTATGAATAATAAAAAGGTATGAAAAATAGTAAAGGGTACACGCATACAGTTTAGCAAACAAAATAGAGCATGCAATACCGGTAAACATTTACCTTAATAAATTTACGTACGCGTAGAAAAAGGAGCTAGATAATCGAAAAAAACAACATAAGTCCATTCTAAAAACCAAGTTCGAATCTCACATGCAATTTTGGAAATCATTATATGTGTAAAAAGCTCAGTATCTAGCAAAACGTTACTAAAATTAGATCAACTTACAGACAAATTAGAATCTTACTGTGATGCTACTTATGTTGCGATGACTCTGCAGTACGTTAAGGCGAGCTTCAACATCGTGACTTGCACTAGATGTACATATTGAATGAAAAAATACAAAACAATCACCTATCACATACTAGTCGATATCACCTCAACGTTGCTCTCATGATACATAACCTCTAACGAGAGTAGTATATGGACTGGTATAGCGAGACATATTTATTACAAGGGGGGAGAGGGGCGCCCCGTGGCGGCATGGAGGTAAGTGTTGGGTGGGGTCATTAAGTTAAGTGTTATGTAAACAGTAGCTGCACGGTAGCTAATGACCCATGTCAAGGGCTCATGTCAATGGGGGCTATTGTTTTCAAAACCGCTACTGTTTTGTAAACAAGCCACCCATTAACAATGGGTAATTAGCCACTGTTTACATAACAGTTATACCCTCTTGACACCTCCGTGTAATATGATACGTACTATACCAGTCCATGTACTAGAGAGAGAGAGAGAGAGGACGCGCGCACACATACACCCACGCACGCCCACCCACCCACGCATATCCACCAGCCCCACCCACCCACACCCACATCCGCCCATCCACCCACACACACATCCACCCACCCTCCCACACACCCACATTCACCCACCCGCAGAGAGAGATGGCGCTCGCACCCACCCACCCACCCACACCAGCCCATCTCACACATACACCCACATCAACTCACAGAGAAAGAGAGAGATAGAGATGATGCACCCACACACACACCCACGCGCACCCCACGCCCACCCACCCGCCCACTACCACCCACACACACACAGAGAGAGAGAGAGAGAGAGAGAGAGAGAGAGAGAGAGGTGGGGGAAGAGAGAGGTGGGGAAAGACAGAGGTGGCGGGTAGAGAGAGTAAAAACAACGTTTATATATTTGTTTATTTATTAATATTTATTGACGCGCGCACACACACACAAGTGCGCATACATTTACGTGAGTGCGCAGACGCTGCGATTGTCACACACGTGCGCATACATTTACTTGGATACGCAGACGCTGCGATTGTCACACACACACACGCACACAGAGACGCACACACATACACACACACACACACGAATATGCACACATACATTTACGTGTGTTCACAGACGCCATGGCCGTCACACACACACACACATACACACACCACACACTCACTCGCGTACATTTTCGTGTGTTCGTAGACACCGTATTTCACTTGTCACGGTGCGTACATTCATGTGCGTCTGCTTCCCACACGCGCCCATTGTTTTTACACTGGTGCTGCTGCTGCTTCTGCTGCTGGAGCTGGTACATCCTTTGATGGTGTATCCGCTGCTTGCCTTCACCAATACTTCAATCTATCCGACGCTAGGCGATCCGGGTGTGTCTATTCCTATAAGGCACTTACACGTGCTTTCGCGGCAGGCACCGCATCTAAAGTTTTTGCAGTGCCAGCACTGCTCCCGTGACCGGCTCTCTGTGTCACTCTTGAGAATGCGGAACATAATTCCGCATACGTTGCACTTGACGCTGGCGATATTGGATGGTGGTGGTGGTCTTGGAGTCCGTTGCTGCTGATCAAGGCGCTTTATTTTCGACTCTAGGCGTCGAATCATCTCCTTGGCCTGAACCGCACCGGCGCGATAACGTTCCAGCTTTTTATGATATCTTGCGAGCCTTGCTCGCAGACTCGCTACTTCTTGGTCCATTGCTCGGTGAATACTGGTGCTGTCAGATTCTGTTAAACACTGAGTAGAGTCACGACTTGGCCGCATTGGTGGGGAGGCCTCTGTGGTGGGGAGCGACTGTGGAGTGCTAGCGCCTGCTAGTTGGGCTCTCCATACATTCAAAAGTAAAGTAATCTCTTCGTGACATTTAGCCAAACCTTTGCTACGAATGCAAATATATTTGCATATCTTATTTAATAACCGTCGGTCAGCGGGTTCGTCAAAGTCGCGCTGTATGCGGTTTTCTATGTTGGCCGCGTCGCTCTCAGCCCTCGCTATCTGTTTGGTCTCTCGTTGTGCGTAATAGCAAAGTTCACACAGAACCGCTACTATCAGCTGGAAACCCGCACAGCTAGATTCCATGGTGAAGACTGAACCGGCGTGCGTGCGTGGTCAACCTCATCCCCTCGGTCACGTGGAAGAAGCGGTGATGGTAGGGATGCACGAGTGGTGGACGTTATGTGCGGTACAGTCGTCGTATTTTTATGACTCAACCGTTCCGGCCAATATTATTGCCGGGAATTCCACATCAACGGGTTAGGAAGAAAATGGCCTGCGTCCGTGCTGGAAATATTTTCACCCAAGGGTAGTTAACCCGCGAGAAATTTTTTATACACCCAGCTAGTGGGTGTTTGTCAGGTCATTTTTCAGTGGCATTTAGAACACTGCGCTCCTGCACTCTTCAATTTTTTATCATAGCTCTTTCCATTTTGGCATCACTGCATTTAACGTCAGCTACGACGCGGCACAGGGGTTTGACCCGTGCTGTTGAAAGTAATAAACTATACTTTTTGTAGAACAATATTTCATGACCATTAGCTGTGCGTTGTAAATTTTTATCTCGCATGCATATGTTCTTTTTCCACAGATGCGTCACAAATGTTTTGGTTTCGAGAGCCATGAAACTCTATCCCTTTTCAGTGTCGATGTTTGAGTATAGAAGGCTCATTGCTTTTTTATGGTTCATCTTAGACCTCCTTTGGAAAAGCGCTGTTTCGCGCCACAGGACGATTTTTTATCAAACAGTCGTCACGGGCACCGTTATTGTTTTTCGTGCGCGCAGAGATGCATTTTTATACTACGGGCATCTCGGGTCCTAGGAAAATGCGACTGGACGCTCCGAGGAAAAATAAGGTTGACGAACGTCACGTGACGAGATGCTGATTTTTTTTTTATCGCTCATGCTTTTGACTGCGCTTGTATAAGAGCTCTAAGCGACGCTGCAGCAGCATCATTCTGTTCGAAACTCCGAGATGGATACGTTCGTAAAAATTTCGCTGCGAAAAGCCATACCGCAGCTCTTTGGTAGAGAGAGGTATAGTAGAGGTAGTGCGTGGTTGCAGCGCTTACGCGGGATGACTCGCGACGAGTTGATCTGTCAATTACAGAGGACCCTTAGGACGACGGGGTATCGCGCAATCGCGCGCTTATATCGAGGCTCTAGACGTTCCGGCGAGGTTTTACGGATAATCGAAGAGTTTGTTTTTAATCATGGATTAAGTGGTCTGCCAGTTTTTAGTGACATAATCGAAGGAAGGTCGGAGCGGCTTGGTAAGTTTAAAATATTTCAAATTATTTCAAAATATTTCAAAATATTTCAAAATATTTATAAAATTTGTAATCATTGACATGCTATTTTTCAGCTCTGGAGAGTCTACTAAATGACGATGATTCGAGCGATGCTACATATTTTTCCGGCGCGGAAGACAGCACGCCTACATACTCGCGGCGCGCCGCGGGGACGTTTAATCCAGTCGCACGCACTCTGAGTTTTGATACCAGTGATGATGATGATGAAGACGTTGAGCCTGTTGTTATTATAGCCGATGTGCATGCTGGCGACGAGAAGAGTGAAGAACCTCCACGAGAGGTAGAAAGCCCTGCACTAATTGTAGGGGATATCCCTAATCGCATGGAGGAGGAGGGCGAGGAGGAGGAGGAGGCTGTAAGAGAAGCGCGAGAAGTAGCGAACGAGATCGAGCTTCAAGAAGAAGCCATAGGCGAGTATCTTGCTGCGTACGATCGTCTACCACTCATCGATGAGGACTTTCGGCTTCTGGAAAGTCAACCACCTGGTGTAGAGGCTGACGACCATTCCACCACTGCTGAGAGTGCGCGCAGAGAAAGACGGCACATACTGGGTGTGCTGTGTGCCACCGCCAACCAATCGGCCCCAGGGTACAACACACGCGAGCGCCTCAATCGTGTGGTCAACGAATGTAAGTACATATTTATTCTTATATTTTAAAATATGTGCCATTTTTAAAAATATTTTTCCGTGAGTAGTTGTGCGAAGTCGCGATCGGTCTTTAACGCAGATTGTGGCATCGCTCCCCGAGCTTGCTCGTTTGCGGGAGGTATACGAGCGGCTATCAGACAATCGCCAAGCACGGCTCCAGCGATGGTTTCACGACCAAGCCGAAGACGAATCCTCGCCTTTGTATACAGAAAGCAATCTGCGGGATTTGGTGAATAGAGAATTAGAAAGCTTTGCGGGCATCGTAGAACCTTAAAGTAAATCCCTCACCGTAAAACCATTAATCTATTTTAATATATTTTAATAAAAGGCATCATTTATTTTGTTACAGCTGAGGTTCGCTCACCCGTGCAGGTAGACGGTGGTGGCAGTGAGGACGTTTATGATGCCGAAGACTAGGACAGCATACAGCCCCACGGCGTGCGCTTCACTGCTGTGGTTGAGGGACAGCAGTACCTGCGACGCTTCGGAGTGCAGGGCCATAGAGTAAGATTTTCAATTATAGAGCCACGCGCAGATATAAATCCCGTATTATGGGTAGAGGCCGCGATTAGGGACATGCACGACTATATAACGACACGCGTTCCAGGACATAGATTAATCGGGATTACAATTTGTAATGAGCGATTTTTACGTGGTACGAGCGGGCTGTCGTTCAGGTCTGTTGCGAACTTTAATTACGCTGATTTATGGAATTTAATAAGTTCCATAAATCAGAGTAACGAAATTTTGGGTATCGGAGAGGGACTCGAGTTACAGGTGTGCTATGTAGTAATGCCCGTAGGTGCGGGTGGTGGCTTAAAGTTGAGCGATTTGCGAAAGCGCTCAATTGTTGTTATTAACAATGCCGATAATTTATGTTTACCGCGTGCGCTTGCGGTCGGAAGGGTATACATGGCTCTCAAGTCGCAGCCTTGCGATGAGGTGCGCGCAGAATGGCACGAGATTCGCGACAGGCGTCGAAAATTGCAAAAAGAGCGCGCGGAAAGTCTCGTGGACGCCGCACAGTGGGCCCAAATGAACATGTCTGGACAAAATAAAATATCTTCTTTTGGAACTGACCGATTGGGATGGGGATACTCTTAAAATGAAGGTTATAATAAGTACTTTGAGGGAAAATTGTAGATAAAATGTTTAAAAAATTTTCAAGGTCAGACCAAGATCAATATATAAAAATTTACTTTTTTTTAATGATCAGAAGAAGCTGGGCTGTTACCCAAACAAGCTGAATAGATTTGTATGGGGTTTTCGGATCGCTGATAGCAAATCAGCTGACAGAATTGTAAAATTCATTTGTTTAAACAATAATTTTCAAATTTTTCTTCTATCAAATGTTAAATTAAAATAATAATAAGTTAAAACACGAATCATATATAAAAATAAAAAAATAATTATTTTTATTCAAATTAATCTAAATAATTTTTGTTATTGTAATATTCCCATTAATTACCATAATAAAGCGTACAACTTTATGAAAAAAATAGTACAGAATACAACTTGTACATTACATACAAGTTGTATCCATTTTATATATTACAATTATATTGGAATAATAATCCATTTTCATTACGTAAGTGAAAAGAAATTCCTGCGAAAAAATAATTCGTATATAGTTATATATACTTATATATGTTTATATACATTTCTCGAAAGGGGTTTATAAAGCCCGTTTTTCTATATATAGGGGTTTATCGAGCCCGATTTTGATTATGCAGCCCGGGCTTCATAATATTTCTCAATATAGGGGTTTATGTGGCCCGACCTAGAGTCTATAACCCCATGGTCCATTATTTCATTAGTCACTTGCCATAGGGCACTCTGGGCTATAGGTACTAATATACAGTTTTGGGCTACATAAACCCCGATAAATGTGTGTGTGTGTGTGTGTGTGTGTGCGTGCGTGCGTGCGTGGGTGTGGGTGTGGGTGTGAGTGTGGGTGTGTGTATGTGTATGTGTGTGTGTGTGTGTGTGTGTGTGTATTATGTCTATGTCGCTATGTATAATTAAGTATATTAGTATATACGACTGAATATCATTTTGCACGAGGTCTACAAGAAACTCTACTAAAAAGATAATCTTAGGTCAAATTAATAATTATGCATGGCGATACATGTTCATGTATTATGGTATACATTTTTATATATCAATATATAATTGTATGAATAATACAATCACTAAAAGGTTTATATACAATACGTAATCATATAAAGTTATGCATAATTATATATTGATATATAAAATTGTATACCATAATACATGAACATGTATCGCCATGCATAATTATTAATTTGTCCTAGGATTATCTTTTTAGTTGAATTTCTTGTAGACCCCGTGTAAAATGATATTTAGTCGTATATACTTATATACTTATTTATACATAGTGACATAGAGACATAAAATATATATATATATATATATATATATATATATATAGTGTTCTGCATATATAAGTATGTGGGTGAACCGGTTTCGAAGAGGTATACTTCTTTTTTTCAGAGTTGCCTATGTTAACGTTACTAAAGAAATATGGACCCTGGGGTTATAGACTCTAGAAAATGGCCGAAAATTCTCCAAAACCAGTCATATATACCTTTTCCCGTTTGAAGAGGCTCTTCAAAACCGGTATATAATATCTCGAAAAACTCTCCAAAACCGATAAAAGACATAAATAAGGATATATAAACATATATAAGTATATATAACTATATACGAATTATTTTTTCGCAGGAATCTTTTCACTCATGTAATGAAAATGGATTATTATTCCAATATAATTGTAATATAAAATGGATACAACTTGTATGTAATGTACAAGTTGTATTCTGTACTAATTTTTTCATAAAGTTGTACGCTTTATTATGGTAATTAAAGGGAATATTACAATAACAAAAAATTATTTAGATTAATTTGAATCAAAATAATTATTTTTTTATTTTTATATATGATTCGTGTTTTAACTTATTATTATTTTAATTAAACATTTCATAGAAGAAAAATTTGAAAATTATTGTTTAAACAAATGAATTTTACAATTCTGTCATCTGATTTGCTATCAGCGATCCGAAAACCCCATACAAATCTATTCAGCTTGTTTGGATAATAGCCCAGCTTCTTCTGATCATTAAAAAAAAGTAAATTTTTATATGTTGATCTTGGTCTGACCTTGAAAATTTTTTAAACATTTTATCTACAATTTTTCCTCAAAGCACTTATTATAAACTTCATTTTAAGAGTATCCCCATCCCAATCGTTCAGTTCCAAAAGAAGATATTTTATTTTGTCCAGACATGTTCCTTTGGGCCCACTGTGCGCCGCTGGGGTAAATATTCCGGGTGATGGCTGTGGTTTTGAAGAGCTCGTGAGCTTTCAAAATTTTTTTCTCGCAAATGGCATAGCACTCGTTGTTTTCGAGAAACAAAATTTTGGAAGCGGCGAACCCCCGCTCATTGATGGACGAAACACTCTCCGGGAATTAAATGCCCCACTAGCCGATATTATTTATTTGATGTTTGAAGAGCGTGCACGACATTTTAATTTAATTACTAATTTATTCGGAGCGGCGGAATCGCGTTTTTTCTGTTTTTATTACAGTAAGGCATTCCGCTGCGTAAATCAGCACAAATGTACGCGAACATGCGCGTGCTGTTAGGTTTCACTGCCATGCAGAAGCGATCAAGTCCAAATGATAGAGTGCGTGGATTGTGGGCGACAATTTTTCGGTCACGAGTCTTTCGCGAATCACAAGCGCTTACAAGGCTCTTACAAAAAAAATAATAAAAAAATGTGCGACGTTGTACGGTTGTGTGAGAATTGCATGCGCATTGTAAACGTGTATCAGCGGAAACACGAGTGTGGTATCAGTTTTTGTATGCACTGTCAAAAGCAGCATGCCTTTAACGACTTGTGCTCCATGCAGCCAATCAGCGTTGTCGTCCCGGGTAAAAAAAAGAAATATCTTTATATTTTTTATGATTTCGAGACAACACAAGACACTCCGTATGGCGAAAATGCGCGCGTTCACGTACCTAATATGTGCGTTGCGCACCAAGTATGCTCGGATTGTATCGGCGTGGATGACATACAAATAGAATGCCCCACTTGCAGGGTGCGCGAATTCATTTTCATGTGTGCGAGAAAAAACAGATTTTGCCGAAATTATGTGTATAGCGCACAATGCTCGGGCATTCGACTCTCAATTTATATTGAAAGAGTTGGCGGAAAGTTCCAAGTGTGGCACGCCGCGCGTAATATTAAATGGCCACAATATTACGCAGATAAAGTACGGGAGCACAAAGTTTATTCATAGTATCAATTACTTTCAATTGAAACTGAGTGCTTTGCCTGCGACATTTGGACTGCCCGAGAGCGCTAAGAAAGGTTATTTCCCCCACCTTTTCAATACCAGTGAGAATGAGCACTACAGGGGCCCTCTACCCGCATCCGAGTTTTATTGCCCAGGTACTATGTCTGTGGCTGACCGTGCCGCTTTTCTCGTGTGGTATGAGAATACAGACCCAAACTACGTATTCGACTTTCAAAAAGAGATTGTCGAATACTATAAAATGGACGTGGAAATATTGAGACGCGCGTGCATACGGTTTCGCGAAATTTTCATAGAAGTCGCTCAAACAGACCCGTTCGTCTCCGCGTGTACAATTGCGTCCACATGTATGTATGTTTTTAAAAAAAAATTTTTGCAGCCAAAAACTATTGGCCTGATTCTGCCAAACGGATATAGGCGCGGGGATAAGCACTCGCAGCAATCTATAGAGTGGCTGCTATATTGCGAGCGCGAGTTCGGGCGTGATATTATATATGCGGGGCGATCGCGCGAGTTTCGTTTACGCGAGGGGTTTCTCGTAAACGGGTATCTACCGCCAATCGGAGGAGAAGTGCCTGCCTCAACAGCCAAAGGAATTGTTTTTGAATACCAAGGCTGTTACGTACATGGCTGTCCGCGCTGTTTCAGCGATAATCGTACTGTGAGAAAAAATAAATATGGCCAAACATACGCACAGGCGTAGGAGGGCACGGTGGCAAAGGTCGCAGTAATGAGGCGGTACGAATACGACGTGCGTGAGATGTGGGAATGCGATTTCGCGCGCATTAAAAGTCAGCAACCGGAAATTACGCAATATTTAGCGACTCATCCGGTCATAAGCAAAATATCCTTAAACCCGCGTGACGCTTTTTTCGGTGGCCGCACGGAAAATATCGTCACTTCTCGCAGTACCGCGCCGGACGAAGAGATCAAATATACCGATATTTGCTCTCTTTACCCATATATCTGCAAGAGGGGACGTTATCCCATTGGGCACCCGCGCATTTACATCGGCGGAGAATGCACGGAGTTGACTGGCGGACGAAACAATGATCTCTCGCGCGTGGAAGAGCTGATAAAGTGCAAGGTTTTACCACCTCGTAGTTTGATGCTGCCTGTGTTACCCATGAAAATGCACTCTCGGCTGATTTTCGGACTCTGTCGCTCGTGCTGCGAGGAATTGCGAGAGGGCGACTGTAATCACGACCAAGCCGCTGAGCGTGAATTTACAGGCACATGGGTTGTCTGCGAGTTACAGAAGGCGATCGAACTTGGCTACTGCGTCACAGAAATATTTGTTATTTGGCAGTATGAGACCACGCAGTTCGATCCTGTCACGGGTGCGGGTGGGCTGTTTGGCCCGTATGTCAATACCTTCCTCCGATTGAAGCAGCAGGCAAGCGGTTGGCCTGCTTAGTGTACAGATGAAGAGAGTAGAAAACGGTATGTCGACGAGTACGAGCGTGACAAGGGGATAAGGTTAGACTCGGAAAAAATAGAAAAAAAATCCGGGGCTGCGTTCTGTCGCGAAATTGTGTTTGAATTCGCTGTGGGGAAAATTCGGCCAACGCTTAAATATGAAACAAACGACTATTATAAAAACGCGTGAGGGACTACTAAAACTTCTTACAGCGGCGGAAAAAGAAGTATTCGATGTTCTTATGGTCAACGAGAACCTTTTATACACGAATTGGCGCTTTCGCGAAGATGCCGTCGATGTTTCGGGTAATACAAATGTGGCAATAGCTGCGTATACAACCGCGCAGGCGCGTCTCGAGTTATATTCTTATATTGAAAAACTCACCGCAGCGCGTGTTCTATACATGGACACAGACTCGTGTATTTTCACATGTAAGAAAAACGACCCTACTGAGTATACTCCGTCTTTGGGTGCTTTACTCGGCAACATGACAGACGAGCTAAAGGCCTACGGCGAGGGTACCTATATTATAAAGTTTCTCTCAGCGGGTCCAAAATTTTATGGCTTCCAAGCTGTCGTACCCTCTACCGGGGATACTGTCGAGTGCTGTAAGATTAAGGGTATTAGCCTCAATAGCGCCAATTCGTGTATAATAAATTTCGAGAGCATCGTACGTTTGATCGCAGCGTATTTTGAAAACGAAAGAGAACCCATCGTTTTGAAATATAAACCGATCAGGCGCACTCCCACGCACGAAGTCATCACTCGCGACGAAAAAAAATCGTGTTCCGTAGTACTTAAGAAGCGTAGATACTTTCGCGATGCAGTATCACTACCTTTTGGTTATAAGAGCGACGCATAGTATGTATATTTTATAAAAAACTTGTAACTGCGTGTATTTATGTAAAATAAAAAATTGTCCTTTTTAATAAAAATTATTTACCTGTCAAAATTATTTCTACCTATATCCATCACTTTCCTCGCATTAGTACGCTGAAAAAAAAGCATGCTGTGATAATAGGCCGTTATATTTTCTTAACAAAGTAATATACAGAATGCTTTATAGCGATTTCATGTTAAATATACTAAGAAGGTATTGTAGTTACAAAGTCGCGTCATGTTTCATAGTTAACTATATCGCCGGCTTGTGCATGCTAGTCGTCGCGGTAGTCCTGCTCATTCTCGCGGCGGAGGACAGCCTAGTTAACGCGCGCGCGCGCGTGAATCAGCTAGTCACCGCGGATCAGCCCATCCCCCCGCACGACCAGCTTATCGTCACGTCAGCTCATCACCGCGGTAAAGATGCTAGTCCCCACGCGCGCCGGCCGCCGCCCCGTCCGCGCGTCATGCAGACGATAATGTTTCGTCCGAATGGAAGAAAGGGTATAAAATGATTGGGAAAGCGTGGGACAGTCTCGTTCGGTGGCTAGAGGTCGTAAAACAATGGATACACGCTTGAAACATCCGTTTACCTGCTGTGTGTGTGGACCCACAGGCTGTGGAAAACACGCTTTGTTCAGCGCTTTCTCGCCCATTTACCGGCCATGTGTAACGCAAGCTTCGACCGTTTACTGTTTTATTACGCTGAAAGGCAAGAGGCTTACAGAACAGCTTTTAAGTCCAATGGACCTATCATTGAGTTTCGAGAGGGACTCCCGCAGGTAGGCGACTATTCCTCGGACAATGAGAAGAAAAATTACTCATTCTCGATGATCTTATGCGAGAATCCTCGAGCGACGTTATTTTAGACTTGTTTACGAAAGGTAGTCATCACAAAAATATCAGCGTGATATTCATAACGCAAAATGTTTTCCACAAGGGAAAGGCGCAGCGTGACATAAGTTTAAATACAAAGTACCTATAGCTGTTCAAAAATCCGCGCGACAAGGCACAAATACAGCATCTCACGCGCCAAATCCATCCCGAAGACTCGGGTTTTCTCGGCGAAGCCTACATAGACGCTACGCGAGCGCAACACTCTTATCCCTTTATAGATCTCTCTCAAAACTGTCTCGATGAGTTTAGATTTCGCGCAAACATATTCTCCGGTGACAGTGCGCATTACGCATACGTGCCCAAATACTTTAAATCACGCTGATTTGCCCGCCGAACGTCAGTCGGGAAATAATTATGGCCCCGTACGGACGAACTACCTCTTGTCGCGGCACGTTACCGCGCGGTAAACATTTTTCCAAGAAAAATCTCGCGCTACTCGGCGTGCTCTGCCACGGCGATAAGAAACATCGCACAACCATAGCCCGAGCGGCTGACAAACCCCTTGTCAAGTGCATATGCGAGTGCGTGTTGAACGTTTTACACGGGGTCATAAAATTATCGGATAGCGAGAAGAGACGATTGAGCAAGCATAAACACACGTTGTGAAAGTTATCGCATCCGAGTGGTAACACCGATTGGCGCACAAAGAAACGAGCGATTATACAGAACGGGGGATCATTCCTGCCTATCTTATTAGCTCCAATCGTGAGTACTCTCATTTCGAAAATATTTGGCTCGCGTGACACGCAATAAGATGGAACACGCGCGTAAAATGATTCTCGTGCCAGAAGGTTCGATGGCTGCGAGCCCGACCACGGATGTCGAGGAAAAAAGTTTACAAACGCATGGCGATAATTTTTCTCGCTTGGACACCGAAATGTACGACGTTTTACGCTCGAAGACAGCGCGTGATGATTACGAAAAATGTCTAAATTATTTGCAGATTTTACGTCGCTATCTTTTTTTCCGCGACAACGAGCGTATCGCCGAGCGGCGCGAGACGAATCACGAGGTAGACGAAATCGAAGAGAGTCTCACGCCGCTCAGCGAGGAGACCATTCTCCGAGGTATACACAAAGTACTCGCGCCAAAAGCGCGACTCCTGCTTCGGCACTGGAGGACAACGGTTCCCAAGCGACTAAAGTGGGACAATGCAGGCACTGTGAGCATCAATGGCCGACAAGTGGCGCGCTCGAGCACAATCGAGTTACTTCTCGACACACTGCAAAAGAGCCCGCGTGTGGAGGAGGAAGAACCGCCTGTCGGGCGTTTTCAGTTTGCAAAATTTCTCAAAACTAGCGAGACGCCCGTTAATCTCATCGAAAATCCCAAAGTTTTGAAAATTGGGCGGATTTTGACTGGAACAGCGAATACAGCCAAACGACGTTTGCCGCGGCAACAGACTATAGAGGCCGGAGAAAATAATGCACCCTCGCCCATGCTAACTCGTAGTAAAAAGCAGACCAAGAAAAAATGGATGCACTTTGATATATAAGCGATAAGATGCCATACGGAAAACAATACTACGATCTCGAGCATGAGGCGGGTTACGCGGTTGCACAAAACCTTATTCGCGTAAATGCCAAGAAGGAAAAGAAAAAAATTTACAGGTGGCTGAGCAATCAAGATGCCTAGACGCTTCACCACCCGATAAAAAGAAGATTCCCGTGCCTGTCCTACAATGTAACGAACGTCGATGACGTGTGAGAGTGCGATCTACTTCAGCTGACATCGATAAAGGATTACAACGACAGGTACTACTATATTCTCGTTGTCATCCATGTACTCGGTAAGTTTGCCTGGGTTGAACCACTGAAGGATAAAACTGCGCGCAACGTTGCCGACGCTTTTGAGCGAATTACCGACAGAGCGAAGCCGCGCTTGCCCATGTGCGTGCAGTCCGATCGTGGCAAGGAATTTCTTGGCGCCGCTTTTCAAAATCTTCTCAAGCGCATGGAGATCGGCTTTCGTGTCGCTAGAAATCCAGATGTCAAGGCAGCGGTAGTCGAGCGACTCACCAGAACGCTGCGCGAGCGCATATGGAGATATTTCTCACATCGAAACACCAAGCGATACATCGATGTTCTGCAAAAAATTGTGTACGCGTACAATCATTCTCGGCACAGCGGTACGCGAATGCCCCCAGCAGAGGTCAACCTTTACAACGCTGCGCGAGCGCGCAAAAATCTGGCCAAGCTCGCATGCTCCAATTATCGCCGCCCCGCCGTGCCCTACCGTAAATTTGCTGTGAGTGACCTCGTCCGTGTCAGTCGAACAAAGAACACCTTCGAGCGCGGAAACGAAAAAAATTTCAGTGAGGACATTTTCAAGATTATACGCGTATCTCCGCAGCAAGGGCTGTACACATACGTATTGGCGGACTTAAATGGAGAAATAATTGACGGATTCTTTTATAACGAAGAGCTCGTTTTGGTCGGGCACGATCCACTGACTGGCGATAAGAGCTTCAAAATCGAGCGTATTGTGCGCACGAAAGGTCGCGGTGCCAACAAACAAGTGCTCGTCAAGTGGCTAGGCTATCCCGATAAATTTAATTCTTGGGTGAAAGCTAGTCAACTCGAGAGCATTCCGCAGAAAACCACGAGCAGACATGGACGCGAACGAAGATTTTTACATGGTACTGCCTAGCAACAGCAGTATGGCTTACTTTCCCGATAATACAACCAGCTGTTTCACCACCCATTTGCCACGCGAGATCAAATTACACAGAGAGTGGCACGTCGGACTGGTGGAAATTCACGTACCATGTAGTATCGTGCATTTTCAAGACAATGATGCCTTTTACACTTTTAGTTTGTTCGCCATGGACGACGACGAACAGAGTGAGAAAACATTCTGCCATTTTCCAGTCGGCATTTACGACTCTCTCCAACAGCTGGCAGACGCCATAAACAACTCAAATGACACTTATAAGCATCACATGCTTGAACGCGTAAAGGAGAGCAATGGCTATTATGCCATCAGACGCAAGTGCGCATGTCAAGAGCCACATGTGACTCATTTCAACGAAAAAATTCTGCGCATTTTTGGGTTCGATGACGAGCCCGGGAAAAAAATTCTATTTACGACCTTTAACCATGGTACGCTGCAGGAAATTGTAGCCGAGAGACCAGTCTCGCTCTCTCGTGCCATTCCCGACCAACTGTACGTTTATACAGATATTTGTGAACCCTACACAGTGGGGGACACACAGGCCTCGCTCTTGCGCATCGTTTCCTTGGATAACTCAAAATTCAGATACGGCTGCAGTGCTGTGCAGCGTTTCACGCCCGCCCACTACATACCGCTTCTCTATCACAATTTTCACAATATTATCATCGATATAAGAGACCAGCTCGGACAGCGCATTCCATTCGAGTACGGTACGCTGACCGTGACACTCCATTTAAGACGAAGTCACTGAGATGTCTCATTATACTAGATACTAAGATGAGCAGATAGGTGGCGGGAGTAGCGTAAGAAGCGTTTTCGCTGGCTCGGCCTTTCAGAGAGGGCGCGGTGTTGGCTCTTGGTTGGGGGGCCTCTTTCGCCGCATTCTGCCATACGTCAGGAGTGGCGCTAAGGCCGTCGGGAAAGAGACCTTGCGCGCAGGTATAAAAATCATAGACGATGTCACAAACAATGGTGTCAATTTCAAGGAGGCCATAAAATCGAGAGCCGGAGAATCGGGACGCCATCTCAAAAGAAAAGCGGCGGAGAAAATTAGCGAAATCATGAAGGGGTCAGGATATAAAACTACCAAGCGCGTCAAACGGAAACGGCAGTCGACAAAGGCATGTGCAAGCGCCCGTACGTTGCGAACCAAGCCTAAGAAAAAATTGACAGCCGCACCGCGCAAGACTCGTAAAGCGAGCAGGAGAACGCGGAAAACCCCCGCTTTTCGGGACATTAACGAGATTTTCGGTCCAAAATAAATCTTGAAAATGTCTTTCTTGCACTCTCACTCGTCAGAGTGTATGTCGAGCGAACTCGATCTTTTCTCCCTCCCATCTACTCAAACCTCCATCGAGGGCAGCAGTTTTTTGAACTATAAGCCCGTCTCTTCGATCAGCGACGAGGGCGATGCGCCCATCGAATTCGTCGTACCTAGTGCCAGCGAGCATTACATCGATCTCGCACACACCATGCTCTTTGTCAAGGCACAAATACTCCCCAACGACTATGTCGACACAAATCTAAAAGTTGGCCCTGTAAACAATCTTCTTCATTCAATGTTCAATCAAATCGATATTTTTCTCAATCAATAGCTTGCCTCACTGCTCAATAACATGTACGCGTACAGGGCTTACATAGAGTTACTGCTGAGCTATTCCCCCGCTGCCAAAGAATCTCATCTCACCGCGAGCCTCTGGTACGATGATACACGACTGTATGGAGGGCGCGCCGGAAAATCAAGCAATCAGTTCGAACAAACGCCTCGTTCAAAGGCAATATTTTACGAAAGAGGGTCGTGTATTCGATATGATTGGACATCTGCACTGCGACTTGTTTTATTAGGATAAAATGCTCATCAATAGCATCGAAATGAGAGTGCGTCTGGTGCGCAATAAGGATGCATTTTACCTGATGGATTCCACAAACGACGGCCGATTCGGAATAAAAATAAAAGAAGCTACCCTCATTGTTAGGCGTGTCAAGATAAATCCCGGTATTTTGATCGTACACGCCAATACACTGGCCAAAGCAACAGCCAAATACCCCATTACGCGTGTCGAGGTGAAAACATTTACGCTTCACACTGGTATACTAGGCGATAGCATTGATAATGCGATTCTTGGTCAACTGCCGAAACGTATAATCATCGGTTTCGTCGATAAGAAAGCGTTCAATGGAAATCGAGCGCTAAACCCATTCAACTTTCAACACTTTGATATAAATTATCTCTCGCTATATATCGACGGGGTTCAAATACCAAGCAAACCGTTACAACCGCACTTTACAGGCAACAGCGCAACGTTTATCGAGGGATTCCAAACACTCTACTCAGGCACAGGGATACATTTTCTCAATGAGGGCCTAGGCATAAACCGTTACAACTATTCAATGGGGTATTTTCTTACGGCATTCGATCTCTCACCCGATTTATCAGCGCATTGCCACTCTCATTGGAACCTCGTACGCTCGGGCAGTGTGCGTATCGAAATGGGCTTCGCGACAGTGCCGACGGTTACAATAAACTGTATTGTCTACGCAGAGTACAATAACGTTCTCGAAATCGACTCCACTCGACAAATTTTAACGGATTTCAGCGCCTAAGCGCAAGAGCAGAAGACGACGGGCCTGCAGAGGCGCTACGCGTCACATTGCCGCAGTCATAAAAAGTGGAGGGGGAAGCGTGGCGCTCACATGAGGCGCTCTCTTGCGCCACTTCGCTTTTTCTCTTACACGCGAACACGCGTCTCTACACAAAATGGACTACGTAATCGATATTCAAGGTTTTCGTAATTCGAAAAAAAAGTTTCTGCCCAAGGAAGTAGCTATCACGTGCCTACAAAAGAAAATTAGTGATCATTGGATAGTGCAAGCGCCGCATAGTTTTGCCGACTTGCCGGACGATGTCAAAGAGACAAACACCTTCTAGCCGTCGAAATTCACGGTGTTCATTGGTTTGACGGCGAAGTAACGCTTCGTCAATTACATCGGCATCTTTACAACATTGCCAGAGTATCGCGAACAATTTTTGTGCGCGGCGAGGAGAAGGCCCGATACATCGAAGCGCTTTTCGGACGCTGCGTCATCAACTTGGAAAAATTTAATTCACCATCATTTAAAAAGCTCAACAAAATGTTCCGAGACAATACACTGTGCGCCACGCATTCAACCAAAATCTTTTTGGCCAAAAAAGAGTTTTGTGCTCTTTACAAAGTTCATCAGCTAAAAAAGTGGCTGCGCTCGATACTTCCTGCGAAATGGAAAGCGCTTCCTAAAGAAAAAGTGGAAAGTGAAATGTTCCTTGCTGCAGTTTACGAGCAAAGAGATACAAATAGTGACAGCAGCGATAATAATGACATATACTACTCAGCCATCGAGCATCGATTTAGCAAGCAGACATCAGAGGATAAACAGCCTCTCATCGATAAAGAAAAGAAAGATTATTATTCGTCGACGAATAAAGATTCATCGCGATATAAATCTTTTTCCACCAATACCAATTCCTTTCCCAAAAAACAAGGTTATTCACGATGTAATTAAAACTTAACACAAAAACGGTCCTTTTCAGGGCCATAAACTCATTACGTATACAAAACTATTTCTTATATTTTGACCACTTGGGACTCCCGCTGCGCAGTTCGACGGACCAACGATGGAGTAGGGATGCTGACGCATACCTGCACCACACAAAGGAACTCTCTCTCTCTCTCTCTCTCTCTCTCTCTCTCTCTCTCTCTCTCTCTCTCTCTCTCTCTCTCTCTCTCTCTCTCTCTCTCTCTAGTACATGGACTGGTATAGCGCGTATCATATTACATGGAGGTGTCAAGAGGGTATAACTGTTATGTAAACAGTGGCTAATTACCCATTGTTAATGGGTGGCTTGTTTACAAAACAGTAGCGGTTTTGAAAACAATAGCCCCCATTGACATGAGCCCTTGACATGGGTCATTAGCTACCGTGCAGCTACTGTTTACATAACACTTAACTTAATGACCCCACCCGTGGCGCCGCCACGGGGCGCCCCCCTCCCCCCTTGTCATATGATATGTCTCGCTATACCAGTCCATATACTACTAACGTGCTACGTAAATGAGATACTCGTACCCAACACAAAAAATCTTTCACAATAAATCAGACACATTATTTGATTTGCTTTAAAAATAACAATTGTTTAATATGAAAAAGACGAAGTTGATAGCAAAAGTACATAACCTCTCACATGGTATATTTTCTGTACTCTTCTAACCTGTACAAGATACAGCATTGGAGAAACGCGAGCACATGAACAAAATCACAACCATTAACCCCGAAAAGTTAATTAAAGTTTAAAAAACCACTGACAAATACAACGACGAATACCGAAAATACCACTTGTTGCTACAATGAGCTGTTGCCCCTACTAAAAGAAGCAGACCACAATGTGCATGACCTGTCCTGGCACGTAACGCCATCTATATCATATTGAAACGTCAGATATCGTCACGGTGACTTCCAGCGATTTATAAAAACGAATATTATTTATTTGGCTGTATTAAAACTAATGTAAGAATCTGACTTACAGCCTTTTAACTAGAAAAAAAAAATAAAGCAGCATATTAACAATATATTGAAAGACAATTATCGATCTTTGTGTCCACCCTGAAAAAAGTCTTGAATTCTGGATTACACGCATGCGCGCGTACAGCTACGGTTCGCCTCTCGGCTCGCGCCAAGAGAGCTGCTGCTGTCTATTAAAAAATTGTTATTTCTTTTACAATGGACATTCAATTTCATAATAGTTATGGCAACTGACAACAATTTTAATTATTAGGCAATAATTCTGCCTGACTTTATTTTTTTCGTAAAGATCCCGACAAGCATACCTATATCGACAACTGAGCGGAACAAGGTCGTATCTCATCATGCGGATGAAGAACGTCGCATCACAGCGCGCGGACGAAGAACGTCGTATCTCACCACGCGGACGAAGAACAACGTATCTCACCGCTCTGATGAAGAACGGCATATCTCACCGTGCGGATGAAGAACATCATTCTCACCGCGCGGACGAAGAACATCCTATTTCGGCGTACTTGTGGCCAGTATAATAAATAATAAATATATATTTTTGATATATTTGAAGGATAAAAGTTCTTTTCAGTTATAAATAGTAATATTATGAATATAAATATAACTTTTTCAATATACCTATGTTACACAGATATGATCTGCAAATTTTGTTATTATTCGTATAAAATGAAATTATCAATCCAATCCATATTAATACATTGATTTACAGTTAAAAAAGATGGCCAAATCGAGAATAAAATATAGCTCTATTTGTAGCTAAAAAATATAGCTATATTTTCACCTTTCAAACTAACTATATTTCCATTTAATAATAAATTTGTAGGTGTATTTATAAGTGAAAAATTAACTAAATTTTTACCTATTGGTAGCTGGAAATTTCCATGGCACTAAATGTATAATTGCATTTCCAGATATTCATAGATGGATTTTAGCTAAATTTCTAGTTGTTAACAGGTGGATTTACAGCTAAAAATTTTAGATAAATATCCAGTTGTTAATAGGTCGTAATCGTTTACTTTGAGTTACAGCTAAAAATTTAACTAAAATTTTCAGATAAAAAATATAACTAAATATCCAACGAAATACAGCTGTATTTCAGGTCGATATAGCTATATTTTATAACTGTTTTTAGCTATTTATTTACCTGATTTTTTTAACAGGGTTAGAAGAAAAATCCATATGGAGATCTCTGTGAAGTGAACCACCTACTCTTTACCTAGATTTCTACATGGAAATCTTCACGAACATCCATACGAATTTTCTTCGGCAAATGTTAGTAGCTATATCCATACAGAAATCCATGTGGAACACCTACACTTTACCTGGATTTCTACATGGAAATCTTTACGAAAATCCATACATATTTTGTTCGGCAAGTGTTGGAAGAAAAATCCATATGGAAATCCATATGAAAGAAAAATCCATATGTAAATCTATGTGAACCACCTACTCTTTACCTGCATTTCTACATGGAAGTCTTCACGAATATCCATACGAATTTTTTTCGGCAAATTTTAGTAGCTATATCCATACGGAAATCCATGCGGAACACCTACTCTTTACCTGGATTTCTACATGGAAATCTTTATGAAAATCAATACGGATTTTCTTTCGGCAAATGTTGGTAGCTATATCCATACAGAAATCCATGTGGAGCACCTAAACTTTACTTGGATTTCTACATGGAAATATTTATGTAAACCCATACGGATTTTGCTCGACAAGCGTTGGTAGAAAAATCCATACGGAAATCCATATGGAAGAAAATTGGATATGGAAATCTATGTTTACCACCTACTCTTTACCTGGATTTCTACATGGAAATCTTTACGAATATCCATACGAACTTTCTTCGGCAAATGCTGGAGGCTTTATCGATACAGAAATCCATGTGGAGCACCTACTCTTTACTTGGATTTCTACAAGGAAATCTTTATGAAAATCCCGTCGGATTTTGCTCGGCAAGCGTTGGTAGAAAAATCCAAACGGAAATCTACGTGGAAGATAAATCCATATGGAAATCTACGTGAAACTCCTACGCTTTACCTGGATTTCTACATGGAAATCCTCACGAATATTCTTACGAATTTTCTTCGGCAAATGTTAGTAGCTATATCGATACGGAAATCCATGTGGAGCACCTACTCTTTACTTGGATTTCTACATGGAGATCCATACGGATTATGTAATCCATACGGATTTTGCTCGGCAAGTGTTGGTAGAAAAATCCATACGGAAATCCATGTGGAACACCTACGCTTTACCTAGATTTCTACATGGAAATCTTTATGAAAATTCATACGGATTTTGCTCAGCAAATGTTGGTAGAAAAATCCATACGGAAATCCATCTGGAACCCCTACTTCTTACCTGGATTTCTACACGGCAAACTTCACGAATATCCATATGAATTTTCTTCGGCAAATGTTGGTAGCTATATCCATACGGAAATCCATGTGGAGCACCTACTTTTTACCTGGATTTCTACATGGAAATCTTTATGAAAATCCATACTGATTTTTCTCCGCAAGTGTTGGAAGAAAAATCTAAATGGAAATCTCTGCAAAACTACGTACTCTTTAACTGGATTTCTACACGAAAATCTTCACGAATATCCATACGAATTTTCTTCGGCAAATGTTAGTAGCTATATCCATACGGAAATCCATGTGGAGCACCTACTTTTTACCTGGATTTCTACATGGAAATCTTTATGAAAATCCATACTGATTTTTCTCCGCAAGTGTTGGAAGAAAAATCTAAATGGAAATCTCTGCAAAACCACGTACTCTTTAACTGGATTTCTACACGAAAATCTTCACGAATATCCATACGAATTTTCTTCGGCAAATGTTAGTAGCTATATCCATACGGAAATTTAGGTGAAGCACCTACTCTTTCCTTGGATTTTTACATGGAAATCTTTATGTAAATCCATACGGATTTTGCTCGGCAAGTGTTTATGATAGAAATCCATGTGGGAATCTACGTGGAATTCCTTGTGGAAATTCACCGGGCGTTTTGGGACTGACTTCCATATGGAATCTAAATGGAATCCGTATGGAATCTACACTGATTCCATATGGATTCTATGTGGATTCCATATGAAAATCAGAATAAAATCTATATGGATATTTTCAACAGGGAAATCTATACAGATTTTTTCTTGAAAAAAACTTCTAACTTCACTGAACCATACTTTTAATTTTTCTTCAGTCATAGCTGCACGGCTTTTAAAAATCACTTCAGTATTATTCTTTTTCATTTCTGGATATCTTTTTAAAAACAGCTGCATCAATTTATCTCCTAGGGTAGTTATTGTAACACTATGGTGAGACCCCAAATAATGACTCATCGGCGCTAGCCGAGGTCAATGCTTGTCGTGGCCTCGTCATAGTGCTGCGTTAGTAAAAGCTAGTGCTTATGCGCGTGCGCGCGAGTTATATGAGTCAGCACATAGGTACTTAGACGCATCGGCCAGCCAGCCTCCTTATCGCTCCGAATAGAATCTGCATGGACAAAGAGAAGTCAGAAGACAATGAAGATGCAATATATACTTTACATATATACTTTATACATATACTCTCTTTATACTCTCTTACTGCACTTCGCATCGACGATCGCCAGTCTCTGTCGGGCATTCAACCTGTAACGACGTTTTAATAAATTATTATTCGAATCAACACCCTTTGTTCGATTACTTACTTACTTTGGTGAGTGTTACCTGTGTGTGTGTTACTTTTCCTTGGTGCTCCACCGGAGCTTGCCACATAACTCGCGCGCGCACGCGCGTGTGTGTGTGTGCGTGTGTTTGTGCATATGGGCGACGCACACGTGTGTGTGAGGCAGACGGAGAGAGAGAAAGAGCGTGAGAAAGAGAGAGAGAGAGAGAGAGAGAGAGAGAGAGATTTTATAACTTTTGTGTATACCCTCTCTGTACCATGGCGAATGTACCTACATCAAAAATTTTCAGATTCATGGGGTTTTTCGATATTTAATCGGATTTTAGAAGCTAATGGTACATGAATCATGTATATATGGTCCTATGCGATGTCTATGGAGTTTTTATGGTGTATTTTATAACTTTTGTGTATAGCCTCTCTGCACCATGACAAGTGTACCTGCATAAAAAATTCTCAGATTCATGGTTTTTTATGGTTTTTTACAACTGTTGTGTATAGCCTCTCTGTACTGTGCAGCGAGCGGCCAACACCCACGCACAGTATCTAATCACGCGCGCACAGCTTCAAAAGAAAATGAAATAACCGTAACCTCATGGACATCTCATAACCGCTTCATGATAAATCCGCGACACTCTCGTGGAACTGTACACCTGAATTTCCACATTGAACCACTATCTACATAACGTACTCGTGCACAACATCTGTATGGGAGGGGGGGGCACAAGAGAGACACATGATGCACTTCAGAATCCGCACAATACCCTCATGCTTTGCGATGGAGATGTTCACGCAACAAGACAATATTCGCGACTGACATCCAGTTGACAGTTCGTCTTTGCCACGGATGATCTCATCACACGTAGGCCCTCTGCTGTCGAATTATATCGTCTTACCTCGAATTAGTCATAACTTACAGTCATCGAAATTGTATCTTACCACGTGTCCCACCATGTTTTCCGAACGAGAAACGCGTCAACTTTTTTATTCTTTATTTATTTATTCGTACGGCACTGTAGAATGTTGCTGATTAATGAGAAAATTTCACGTAGATCGAGTTTCAGCTGGACATTATTTTGGCTATTGAATTACACAGGGAAAGAATTTTTTCTCGAGGTAAGTCTCAAGAAAAGGAAGTTGAGGTTTTTTCTCCTTTATTTCATCGTACAACGCTGTGGAATTTGGCTGATTAATGAGAAAATGTCACGTACATCGAGTTGCAGCTGCACATTATTTTGACTATTTAATTACATAGGAAAAAATTATTTTTCTCGTGGAAACGAAGTTGAAATTGGATAGCGTACCCAAGGACTCATCGACGTCATTTTATTGCGAGAGATGGCATTCGCGACAATGCATTGTTTGGCTGTATATTTAAGAGGGGTTTGGAATCAACGGCTAGTCAGTGCAGTTTGAGTGAGCGAACTCAGAGCACTTTCAAGATGTTTAAAAACAGTGTTTCTCATTTAGCTAAAATTTTAAGACATGTTTTACGCATAGCAAATGCTCGACACACGCATATACGCACAATGTGTGGACGAGCATGGGCTAGCGACCTCGAAAAGTTGTCGCTCCAGGTATTATGCAAAAAATTGCATTTTTTTCTCCTGCGTTGCGACATATCGAGCATCTACTACATGTATAGTACTGGCCTTTTTCATAATCCAGATGTGCTGTCTATCATTGCAAAAGCTGTAAAGCAACGCAACGATCATACAAGCTCTCTAGCCAGCCGTATAATTCACCGCCACCGTAGGTATCGATTCATTCTAGCGTAAAAATGTATTGATTTTACTTTTTATTCTAAACCGATTATGTTATTATTTTTCAGTAATTAGTCAAATGCGTGACGATACGGAAGGCGATAAAATATTAATGCATATAAATACTCAAGACGACCAACAGCCTGGACCCTCCATCTAACATGGATCATACTAAGTATTAAGATTGTTAAAATTAAAATAATAATTTAACATGATTATGGCACACCTCAATACTTAAGTTTCAGAAGCAGAAACATCATCAACGCTGATTCAAAACAGCGGAAACTCGCAGCGTAAGTATTGATAGGGTGTTCGTTTAATAATTTTTACATCGTTATTAAATGCTCAATCAATACTTTTGTTTTAGAACAAGCAGTGTCTCCATCTCGGGCAGAAATTGAATACGACTCCGATTCCAATAGTAGCAGTAGCAACAGCAGCAGCAGCAGCAGTAGTAGTAGTAGTATCACTTATACAGCTGGAGAAGAAATGAATGATAGTGGAGGAGGTAAGATTATATAGATTCTTGTTTATTTATTTATGAAATAAGAAATTTGGATTGTTTTTACAGGAGATTATTTATAGCGCGGCGAAGGGTCGCGTCCTCGTTTTATCACTGAAAATGAATCTACACGTCATTATCGTCGTTTTGGATACGAAGGGAGGGAAATTCAAGGAACTATAGCGCCACCACCGCCAAACGCCAATATTTGTGTTTGGTTAGAGGACTGTATGCGTAATCTTCATCGGCAACTTTGCACCAGAGGTAATCCTACTGATTTTATAGGTATAACAATAAACTCTGCAAGATTCAATCATGGAGCTCGATGGATGTCCTTCAGACCGATTAAAAATTTCAATTATAAGAACCTTTGGGAGATGCTATTCAATGCAGTGCAAAGTGCTGTGAAGTCCGGAAATAAGTGGAAATAAATAGTAATTGGTTTTATGTATGTTTATTATATAAAATACAATAATTTATTTACCAATACAATCTGCTGGCTTCAGATCGATGCGCTGTAATTTTACTTACAATTCTTTTCCTATAATTGTTCTTTACGTTTAGAATTTACACTTGCTTCTATAAATTTACTATGAATAACTTATAAGATCTGCTTACTAGACGAGTAAGGCTTACGATTACAATTTCAATAATTTATATATCTGCTTGCTAGATGAGTAAGGCTTACGATTTCAACTTGACTCGAATGTCGTCTGAGTTTGACGGAGCTCTCCAGATTTCTTATACGCTGTGACTGATTCGCGTGACACACATCACTTCTTTTATAATACAAAATAATTAGGTTAAAGATGGGCCCGGTGACATATCGAATTCATCTTTTGACAACTTATGTATTACAAGTTTTCTGGGTCGTCGTACTTGCGAAATGCTGAGCATTGCAAAGTGTGGCTTTCGACTGCCGCGGAGTTCGGTGGCTTGGATTCTAGCTCGACCGTATGTTAAAAACTGCATGCGTTGTCTTCCTGAGTGGGTGACTCTATACGTCACAAGGTCGCATAAGCAGAACGCTGCGTAGTATTAAGTTGCCTTCTCGCTTTTATGTGTCAGGAAATATCTGATACTAATTATGCTTTTTCTTTAAAATGAGAATACGTCTCCGGACGTAACACCTCCCCCCTTAGACTGTTGAATGTCATAGAGATTCAACAAATGTATCAGAGATTTTCTGTTACAGAATTTGATTTAATGATAAAAATAATAATACGATTTATAATAGTAATAGTAATTAGTAATAATAATTATAATACTTGTCAGTCTTGGATCGACATGAATTTCTCATAAATTATGGTTTAAACAATTAATACTTTGATTTACAAAATCATGACCATTGGTTATTTTAAATTCATGGTTATCAAGTTTAAGTTTTCAACTGCCCCCTTTTAGTACTTTTGAAGTTGGCTGCTCGAATGTTGATTTGATCTACTAATTTTCCTTTCTGACCCCCCTATCTCGGTTCTTATGGGGAATTTGATGGCAGAATGTAAGTTGTTGATTGTAGCATTCCCCTATCTGCTGGCACTGGCACTGGTGTTTTCAGGTTTAGTCATCATTTAACTTGATTGTTTGAGGTCAGTGACTCACTCCGTCATGATTTCGCACAAACGAAATGCTGCGTCGCATAAATTTGTATCGAAGTTAATTTTTAAAATAGAATCAAGGTATTTTAATGGTTTTCACTAATGGTTTACACCTATTAGAATTTTAAGTATCTAAATTGTTAATTACTTTCGTACGCATTGTTAAATTGACAGTTGTATTTAGCGTATATTATTCTTGCTGGAACATAAAAATTGCTGTATTTGTATTTTGAAGAGTTCATTGACTTGGAGTGTCGCGAGGCCGTACAGTTAAAAGTGCATAGTTGTCGAAATTCGCATATACGACATTTGTATGTCAGAAAATTACTGGCGATAAATATGCATTGTTAATTTGATTTTAGAGATACGTCACAGACGTAACACTCTCGCCCCCCCCCCCCCCTTAGAATCTTGAATAACGTAGAGACTCAACAAGTATAATAATAGTTAGCTATCAGTAATTTTCTGTTACAATAATTTCAAATTATAATTATAAGATGGAAAGTTAAATATAAATACAACAACGTCTTTCATAAAATGTTTTGAGAAATTTTTAAATAATTTCAATATGGTTCGTTTAAAATTGTGGTTCATTTCGTACAAGAATGTTTACAATTTCCCTGTGTTGAAGTTTTTTTCTCTATGCTAGTTGATACGTGGGTGTCAATAAATTTGCAGTCACATAATTTTGTGGATCAAGAAATTACTGATGAGAATATGAATATTAAATGTAATTTAGGGATACGTCACGGACGTAACACCTCCCCCTTTAGACTGTTGAATATGGTAGAGATTCAACAATTATAGGAATAGTTGAACCATCAGTAATTTCTTGTTACAAAAGGTTCCATAATACTAACAATTCAAATAATAAAAACAATAATAAAAATTCATATCATTAAATCCATACTAAAAATTCATACATATAAACAATAACAAAAACAATAATAAAAATTCAATAAATTTAAACAAAATTTCGTATCGTCTATAAACTTCTATAAAGTAAATCATTTATTTTTGTTCCTAACACTAGACTACACTCAACCTACGGTTTTAATTTTATATAACAATTGGTTAATAAAACGTTACGTAATAAATATGGCATACGTTATGCATTAGAATTTGTATAGAGATATATAATATCTTGTTTGAACATCGCATTTCGACAATTAAATTATTTTATTACGCTAATGTATAATAAATTTTGTTTTGCTGGTTTTACATAAATTAAAGTCATTGATTAACTGAGTTTAGAAATAATGTGTGTATTAAATAATTTTGTAGTAAATAAAATGTGCGAGGAGAAATATATGGGGAATGATTCAAGTGATCATTCACTTCCCTCCCTGCTGAGATATTTGGCAAAAGATATATTATTTTTTCCTCTTTGTTTAAGTAGAATAACATTAAAGGGTTTTTGATATTATCATTATAAAAAAAATATTTTTCAACCGTATAATGAGAAAAATTATAATTATTTGCAAAAGAAAAATTTAATTCCATTATGTAGGTATTTTTCGTGAAAAAGGAAGGTTAATAGGGTGGAGTGATTTTGGCAGATTTTGACCTATTATTGCTCTTATGCATCATTACCTTTCTTTGAAAATCTCAGACGTTTTAAAAGTTCATTTTAAAACTCAAGATTTTTTCTGGCATGAGTAGCATTCACATATTTGCATTAGAGAGTATGTAGTAGGTTAGAGTAGAAAATTGCTTTACTCAATACAGTGCCGAATAGTGTATCTTGTAGGATGATCATGTCAGTATATGATGAAACTGATCACTTCCAGTACATTACATTCGATTTCATCTTAGCAATGTGAGTACAGCTACCTAAATTCTTTCTTTCTTTTGTTCTTAAACTATTCATAAAATTTCTTTTATGAATGCGAACAATTTTTGTAGGCAAATACAATCTGATTTTGCATAAAATTACAGTCAAATTATTTTTATCTATGTTTGTTAGGGTTGCAAGGTTTAGGAATGGTTCTATTTCGTTTTCTTTTGGATTAGTTCTATATTTTCTTATTCAAAGATAGATAGAATAATAAGTTCTTAAATGGATCCCTGAAATGTTTTCTATCTTGTGACTAAATAATTAATTAAATATTTCTATTATTTAATAACACATAATTTTTACAAATAAAACTTTTGCATGTTTCATTAGCAAACAAAAACTGAGGTATTTTAATATGTAATCGCAATATTTTTGTTTATTGTTGTTAAAAAAGAGAAGAACAATGTATATTTTTTTTAATTGTCAACGATCTTATTGTTAGTCGTAGCATTACTTCTAAAATCTTTCATGTGTGAATCTTTTTGCTGTCTTCGTAAAAATTTCTTAGAATTTCATTATTCAAACTTATATTATTCCGATCGCATTTTTATAAAATTATTAACTTTCTTAGGAAATATAGTTGCTTTTCACAAAATTCTGGCAAGTTGATACGAACAATTGTAGACAAACGGATAAGTGGTTATAATTTTAAATTGTATATTTGGTAAAATCTGGATCACCTTAGGGTTATACTCTAGTTGACCAAGGAGTAGGATGATTTTGCTTCAAATGGAAAAGTTCAGCTGCAATTATAATTCTCTATTGCTGTATTAAACTTCGAAAAATAAGAAGAGATTGTGATAGATGTTAATATTGAGTATGTTGTCCATATCCTAAAACAAAAATGTTATGTTATTATTTGTTATAATATTGTCTTAGCTTGTTTTTCATAATTAGTTAAGATATTATTTTGTTCATTTTAATAGCGTTGAAAATTCTTATTATGCTGATCCTTTTGAAATTTATTCATATTTGGTTCTTTAATAGGCCATGTTTTGTCTCCCTTTTTAAACTTTCTTCAGATAATAAATTTATTGTAGTAACCTTTAGATTTTAATTTTAATCTTGTATTTTTTACAAATTCTTTGAAATGATTTTGATTATTAGATGTCCATTTTCGTTTTTTGATGTTTTTATTAAATGTTATTTTGGTTAAAACTAATTGCAATTGGTGTACTTTATTAGGATTTGTATTTAGATTGATTATTACGTTATGATTTTGATTACCTAAAGTTTCTTGCAGTTGATTTTTATTCTCAAGCTGTTCTTGATTATCAAATATTTTTAGATGATTTTTATTCTCTAAATGTTTTTTAAGTTTTTGATTATCAAACATATCTTCTAGTTGATTTTAATTTTCGAAAACTACTTTACTATTATTTAATAAGTTCTTTAGATGTTTTTTATCATTTAAAAAAAACTCTTCTGAATGTATTGATGCTATATTCTCTTTTAACGAATTTTCAAGCGAGTTTTGTTGGAATTTAGTTTCCATTTGATCATCTACGGATTCAAATGGTTCAACTAAAGCAAAAGTTATGTCGAAAATGACTTTAAGATCATCATAAAAAGTTACTGTTTCCAACGAATTATTATCTTCTTTATTATTTTCATTCGAATTTTCATTTTTTTGGTTATTTATATCAGATTCATTAAAATCAATTACATTAATTTCATCACAATCCTCATGAGTTTTTATATTAGATTTGTTGAAATTCATTTCTTCATTAGTCTCATCATTTTTTACAGTAGATTCATCATTATTTTTGAAAATTTCGTTAAAGTCTATAAAATTAATTTCATTAGTATTTCCATGATTTTTTATAATCATATCATTATCTTTTGGTTCATCAGTGATTTCATGTATTTTTATAAAAGGTACGATAATTGAATTGATTTCTTTATCATCATTAATTATTGTAGATTCCTCTATGATATTAGTTTCCTGTTTATTTTTATTTATTTTATTTTCTGTAATTAGTTCATTACTATTATACCTTTCAATTGTAACGGGATGGCTTCTGGGGTAAGACCCCAAAAGCCACAGGCGAGCGATGCCCTAGAACACGGTGCCGCGGGTGTCAGAATAAAATGACTTGCCCGGGGATCTGTGCCTGGAATCCCGAAAACAACGCGAAGATCGCATGCGAACTTCGCTTTCCAACTAATTGGATCGCTGAGTTAAAAGCGCGCGCTCAAAGAGTAAAGCGCGCGGCCGCTATGCTCAGATATGAAAACGACCAGCGGAGTCGTTTTCCCGCGGAGGCGGCGGTATCCGGGAGAAGGTTAGGTTAAGGTCGATAAATGAAGAATAGCCTCAATTATTTCACAGCACAATAGCAAGGTCTATTCAAAATAATCCTTTACATCAAAAACGCGTCGCGTTGCGCGCCGACAAGAAGACGGAATCCGCCGCTCGACGCGGGCGGATCAAGGTACCTATTTTCGCTGGGCCGATGAACGCACCACCGGCCACTCGCCACTGCGAGTCGAAAATACACAGATAAATCGCTACGCGGGAAGTACGAAGAGGCTTACCGGGAGAGGAGTGCACTCCTCTCGTCGCTCGCTCAAGAATCCGCTCCTGCGTCAGGCCTTATCCTCCGGTCGAATTTCGGAGTGTTCAGGCCGAGTCCTAACATCCAGCCTTGACCTACAGACGCTTCGGATCCCAGAAGTGGCTCGGATTGTTCACGTGCGCCACTCTTCGTGGATGGTACGTGGACGGGCGCTGCTCTGCATCGGTAAGGACGCACGATACCGTTTTCTTCGCGGACGATCAAATTAACTCGCGTACGCGCGGTTTGACAGCCCGAGAGAATCTGATTCAAAAATGAATCGAGCGCGACTTTGCAATGGCTAAAGTCGCGCAGCCCCCCGCGCAGATCGCGAATACATCGTTCGAGAGATGTCAACAAAAGCTCGAGATGCGTGAATTCGCGGGAACAAGAGTCAAACGAGTTCAATAGAATACGGAGAACCGAGATTCTTATTTTCTCCGTATTTTATCCTGGAACTTCGTTATACCCCTCTCTCAGACGTTGCGTAGCGGGAGAGAAGCAACTCGATACCGAGGCTCTCGTTCAACACGACTTTACGTCAACGGCGGCGTTGACGAGCTGAGCGACAGGCCCGGATACGCGCTGGTTACCGCTTGCATCAAAGCGGTAACCACTTGATCCACGTCGAGGGATCGTACGCATGCGCACGGTGGGTCGCTCTTCACCGTGAGTCCGCTGAACTTCAACGGTGGTCGGCACTCGTCATACGACGCTCGACGGACCGGAGGCTGTCGCCTTTCATGGCGCTGAGGCTCCGGTCGACGACCGCCTTCGCTCCTCTTCGGAAGGGCGTTTTGGAGGTCGTCTCGTCTTCTTGTCCTCTTCGGGCGCTGTTGCCACTCCGGACAAGCCCAGTGAAGATGCGTCGATGACTGGCAAGTCCAACACAATTTTCTGGTTGGACTCGGTGGTGAGGAGTTGTATGATCCGAGCGTGTTCCTCGACCTTGATGAGCGGTATTCTCGAGTGGCCAAGTTTGGCTTAGTTGGCCGCCGTTTGCGGCGTCGAGAAATTACCGTCGTCCACAGATTCGAACCCACCTCTTGGTGCGAACCGGGTCCGCTCGAGGGTTTCTTGTGTTGGTCTCCTTTGGTTGACCTTGGAGGTCGTTGCGTGGCCGATGCATACGCCTCCTTTTTCCCTGTCAAGCTGGACTTTTGCGGGCTTTGGAACGACTTGAGGTTGTCTCTAGTCCCTTGGCCCGATCGAGGTCCCGACTTGGCAGAGCGCTTGGTTGCGCCTGCAACTCGGATCTTGTTAGACGCAGCTGAATCATGAAGCGACGACATTTGCACTCGTAGCTGGTGCAGCTCATCGTTGCAGCCGTCTCACTTCTTCGCTTAAGCGTCTAAATTTCTCCTCCTCCAATTTGCGCGTCCGATTACACTTACACTCGCAACGACGCTCAATTTCTGTTTGCGTTGATGCGTTAAAAAGTTGCAAGATAATCGGCGTGCTGTCCGCCAGTTGTGCCGTCACCAGATTGTCGATCTTTTTCGCGCTGTTCCTTGGAAGGCTTGGCTGTTCTTCGTCTTCAGGAGTCTGAGAGACGGTAATAGAGCCGTCTGCCTCCGATATATTCTCCAACCGGCTTATATCGGAAGTTCCGGACAGGGGGAAGCTTGGAGAATCTTCCCTCCCCCAGGCTGTATTTACTCCGTCGTTTTGAGCTTGTGAGTATTCAGCACAGCCGTTCGGTGCCTTCAGGCAGTCTGTATACGCCAAGCGAGATGGAGTATCAGACTTCGCAAACAGGGGGAAGCTTGGAGGATCTCCCCTCCCCCAGGCTGTGCTTACTCCGACGTCGATTTCGTGGATGGACGCTGAAATTGCTGGCGATGGTAAAGTTGCGGCACAGCTGTTCGAAACCCATGAGCGGGCTGCATTCCCGGAGCGACTCGCGTTCTCGGATCCTTCGGACTGGGAGGAGATCGGAGAATCTCCCCTCCGCCAGGCTGTGCTGCATTTTAGTTGCATCTGGACCTCACCCGGTCCTCCTGCTGGAGTTAAAGTACTTATTCCTCAATTCGAGTCTCCTTGTGAACTGCTCAATTGCACTTCCACTTATTTCTTGCGTGAAGTGGGCCGGGTTGTAATTTCCCATCAGCCATTGAGTGATTCGCCTAGAATCCCCCTCCATACATCTAGTGCTTCTTAAATCTAGAGCTATATTTGCTTCTATTACAGTTTGGAAGCTCAGCTCTAGATTTTTGCGCCACTGCTCCATCGATTTGGCTAGTTCTTCTGAAGTCGATGATTCCATCTTCTGAAGCTAGACCGATTATACAAAAATTTGGCGACGAATTGTGTGTGTGCGCAACTAACTGCTGAGATTCTCTCTCGAATTGGCCGTTTGTTACGCAAATTACAATGTTAGAATCCTAACTAATACACACAATTGTTCCAAGCCGCTCGAGAACGACGTATCTCGATGCAGCTAGCTAGGGAGAGAGCGTGGGAATTCCAAAAAAAATTTTTTTAGCGAAGATACCGATTTGACTAAATCCTGCAATAAAAAAAAGGAATGAAAGTGTTGTCACTTTCGACCGGCTGCACGCACAGGCACGGTCACTCTATTCCAAAAAAAAATCGCGTGAAAATCGCTTAAAATCTCACTTCAAAAAAAAAGGAATTTAATTTCGCCACATATGACAACGAAAACAACTACAATCGTCGTTTAAATGCTCTCGCCCTGGCTTTACAGCAGTTTAAAAGGCTCGGGATGAGTATACACAATACTGCCCGAGCATAAGCATAAACACCTATAAAAACAAGCAATCTGCTGTTTTGTGTTTATGTTTCTATGCGCGCCGCGAGTCTTCTTGTCTGTTTGTTTACGCCCGGCACCTCGACTTGGCGAGTTTAAATCACTGCGCCTATCAACTATAACGGCTTATGGCCACTGGCCGTCTGCTGATTAGTCCGGTGCAGTGATTCGCGCGCGGGCGAATTTAAACGAAACGCGATTTGAATAGGCCGGTCTCGAATGTACCGGCCGTTAACCTTCTTCTTAAACCCAACACGTTAGGACGCCATTGTAACGGGATGAGTGAAGAAAAAAGACTTTACAGAAAAATAACGCGACGCGTTACGCGCCGACAAGCAGACGGGATCCACCGCTCGGCGCGGGCGGATCAAGGTATCTATTTTCGCTGGGCCGGTGAACGCACCACCGGCCACTCGCCGCTGCGAGTCGAAAATACACAAATAAATCTCTGCGCGGGAAGTACAAAGAGGCTTACCGGGAGAGAAGTGCACTCCTCGCGTCGCTCGCTCAAGAATCCGCTCCTGCGTCAGGCCTTATCCTCCGGTCGACTTCGGAGTGTTCAGGCCGAGTCCTAACATCCAGCCTTCACCTACAGACGCTTCGGACCCCAAGAGTGGTCCGGATTGTTCACGTGCGCTGCTCTCCGTGGACGGTACGTGGACAGGCGCTGCTCTGCACCGGTAAGGACGCACGATACCGTTTCTTCGCGGACGATCAAATTAACTCGAGTACGCGCGGTTTGACAGCCCGAGAGAATCTGATTCAAAAATGAATCGAGCGCGGCTTTGCAACCGCCAAAGTCGCGCAGCCCCCCGCGCAGATCGCGAATACATCGTCCGAGCGATGTGAACAAACGCTCGAGATGCGTGAATTCGTGGGAACGAGAGTCAAACGAGTTCGATAGAATACGGAGAATCGAGATTCTTATTTTCTCCGTATTTTATCCTAGAACTCTGTTATACAATATTCGTTGCATTAACTTTATTTTTCTGAATTTTTGATTCGTTAATTGTTTCTTTTGTAACATTATGGTATGATTCATCAGTATTAATACTTGGATATCGTTTGATTTCCTCACATTCTTCAGTAGTATGATCTGGATTTTTACAAAGATCACAATGATTTCCCATTGCATTATATTGCATTATAAGATTTTTAAGTTTTCTGCAGTTGTCGACGTCATGCCCGATTCTTTTGCAATATTCACATTGAATTCTTTTTCTTTTTACTGTATTGGGTTGTTGATTATTAAAAATCATATTTCTTGGTTTGTAATTTTGTTGTTTGATGTTATTGAATCTGTTTGTATTCCTTGAATTGCTTTATGTGTGGTACGTGTATTTGTTTTCTAAACTTCTATAATTTGGTCTAATATTCGTGTAATTGGTATTCATTTTTAAACTTGTATTTCGATCTGGGCAATATTCTGCAGTATGTGTGACCGTCTTGCAAATTTGGCAAATTATTCTATTTCTTAAAATCGCACGCTTGCAATCTGATGCATCGTGGTCTTCTTCCTTACATAACGCGCACCACATTATTTTTTCGTTTATAGGGCAGTATATCATCCAATACCCGAGTTTATTGCATTTCGTGCATACTGCTGACAAGCAGTCTTTAGTTGAGTGACCTGTGCTTCCGCAATAATCACAATCAAGTTCATATTTCTTTACAACAGGGCATTGAGTAGCTGTACGTCCTAAGATTTGACAGTATTGGCAATAAACTTCATTTGTTTGGTTAAATGCACACTTATCTACAGAATGTCCTCTATGATTACAGCGTTTACAGAAAAGTTCTATTTTATTTTTAGCATTCTTGCAAAAATATGATATATGATCTTTACTTTTACAAAAAACACAAACTGCATTAAAGCAAAACAATGGTTCGTGATATTGATCTCGGCAAATTTGACAATGAAATACTTTAGTATAATAATGGTTTTGTTGTTCAAAATTATAAAATATATTAGCTTGATTATTCATCATCGCTTTTTCATTTTATTAAATGTTCGTAATTATTATTGTAGTTTATTTTTGAATTTATCTTTTATTTTGTTTATTATTGTCTTTCTTTCATTTTCTCGTTTGAGTATTGTTCATTTTCTTATTTTATTATATTCCCTTTTGCAATGTAATATTTTATTATAATTCTGTTTTTGTATGATTCTTCATTATAATATTCTTACTTTTATTGTAATACTTTTCGTTTGTTTAGTTATTTTTTATTATTATTTTGATTTCCTTATTTTGATTAAAAATGACTCGATTATTTTATACACTGATTATATCACTCATATGTTTTCTATTTTGTATCGTGTAAATTCTCTATTATTTATTTCCTTTTATTTATTTCTCTTCATTTGTTTCTTATGTTTTATTCTTTATTCTTTTTATTTATGTATCAGTATGGTTAGTAATCTAGCCTTAAAACTCTTAGTTTCTTTTCGAAAGCGTTCTCTTATTATTATCGTTTACTAGTTTTTTTTTAATTATGGATCGCTTTGGGTCTTTTGTCTGGTTATAATCCCTTTATTTCCCTTATTTTCAGTACCTTCCTTAGTTGACATGTCATATTACTCTTTTGTTTATGATATCTATAATGTTTCTTTTTAAATATGGTTTTATTATTAGTTCTACTATTTTTTGTGTATACTTATATTTTTGTAATTGTTTTATATGATTTTATAATTTGTTTATTTGCTGCTTTTGTATCTCCATCTCTTCTATTTTCCGTTCACTTTATTTTTCTTAGTGCTTTTATATCTTATTATTTAAAATACACTATTTATATATACACGGATTATTTAATTAATAATTTTTGTTTTAAATTATTATTCAATTTCCTTTCTTACGTTAAACCCTTTATTCTATTCTTCTTTTTTCCCGTATATATTTCCAACTTATTTGGCAATTATTCTTAATCTTTTTCCTATAATCTTTGCTTGTTCTTTTAATATTTTTGTTTATATATTGTAATGTTTCTCTTTTGTTTTATTATTTTTCCTTTTAAATATTTTATTATTGATTTTTTTTCTCACTTGTCTTATTTTCTTTGACTGCTATTTTTTCCGTATAATATCTTTTGATTTCAATATGTACTTTTATTTTGACACCTGCTATTTCACTTATAGTTTGTTATGAAATTTGTTGTTAATAACTCGACGAGCCGTACACGTTTATCTTCAGAAGTTTAAACGATTATGCTACAATAATCCTCTCAACTTCTTACTGTAAAACGAGAAGCTCGGAAGCAGTTAGTAGTGATATTTTTTAGTAATTTTCAAATACTATTCGTTTCCTCTCATTCCAGTCTTATTTTTCGTATAAATCTAGTGAACTTACGTTCGATTTGTACCGGAACCAATGTGACGTTCCGAAAAATAATTATTTTTATTCTTTTATTTTAAACAGTCTAGTGAACTAATGTTCGATTCATACCGGAACCAATGTGAAGTCCGGAAATAAGTGGAAATAAATAGTAATTGGTTTTATGTATGTTTATTATATAAAATACAATAATTTATTTACCAATACAATCTGCTGGCTTCTGGTAGATCGATGCGCTGTAATTTTACTTACAATTCTTTTTCTATAATTGTTCTTTACGCTTAGAATTTACATTTGCTTCTATAAATTTACTATAAATAACTTATAATATCTGCTTACTAGACGAGTAAGGCTTACGATTACAATTTCAATAATTTATAAATCTGCTTGCTAGATGAGTAAGGCTTACGATTTTAACTTGACTCGAATGTCGTCTGAGTTTGACGGAGCTCTCCAGGTTTCTTGTACGCTGTGACTGAGTCGCGTGACACACATCACTTCTTTTATAATACAAAATAATTAGGTTAAGGATGGGCCCGGTGACGTATCGAATTCATCTTTTGACAACTTATGTATTACAAGTTTTCTGGGTCGTCGTACTTGCGAAATGCTGAGCATTGCAAAGTGTGGCCTTTCGACTGCCGCGGAGTTCGGTGGCTTGGATTCTAGCTCGACCGTATGTTAAAAACTGCATGCGTTGTCTTCCTGTGTGGGTGACTCTATACGTCATAAGGTCGCATAAGCAGAACGCTGCGTAGTATTATGTTGCATTCTTGCTTTTATGTGTCAGGAAATATCTGATACTAATTATGCTTTTTCTTTAAAATGAGAATATGTCTCCGGACGTAACAGTGCAAATGATTTTACTATCAGTAATCGGTTATCGATTAACTTATTATTATCAAAGGTGCGGTAGGACGTGGTCGGGAGCGCCTGAGTGAAGATACAGTAAATAAAAAATCAATTCTGTGCATCAAGAACGATGATAACCTGTGTTTACCACGAGCTTTAGCCGCCGCATATGCGTATGCTGTTAAAGGCCAAATCGGCACAGGAAAATTGCATGAATATTGGAATCTTATTCGGCAAAGCAATGGGCACGTTCAAAAGGAAGCCGCTGAGGAGATTGTGAATTTGGCACGTGTGCAAGTGCCTTGAGAAGGCTGTGGTATTCAAGAAATCCACAATTTTCAATTTTTTTTTCTCAACACACGATACAGCTATAGTTGTGTATAATTTTTCTACTTTCGCTCGTGGTCATCTCCCACTTTACGATGGTACACGGTTCGTTATTGATTCACATGGAAATGTTGTGCATACATTGAGGCTTATGTACTACGAGCGCACGAAACACTATGAACCAATACTCAACTTAACAGGAGCGAGCGGAAGCACTGGGTATTGCATACCTTGCAATAGAAGTTACTGGCGAGTCTAGGACCACAGATGTTCTAACAAATATTACAAATGTATGACAATACCGCGGTGCGATATGTCTGGAAATCTCAAAACATGTAAATTGTATTTCAGGTCATTTTTTGGTGACTCATGTTATGAAAATCATTTAGAAAAAACATCATTTAACAAGACTAGCAGTATATGTGAAAAGATAAAAATATGTCAAATTTGTTTTAGAACAATGCGTTTAATGAATAGTAGAAAACACGAGTGTGGTGTATCTTTTTGTAGGACATGTAAATTATACTTATCAAACAGCCATCTGTGTTACATGCAAACTATAAAAACGAAAGAAGAAACAAAGAAAACTTTTATGTATTTGTTTTATGACTTTGAGACTCAACAAGCGATAGAAATATTGGAAGACGGCGAAAAAAAATTCACGTTCCTAATTTATGCGCCGTTCAACAAGTGTGTACCTTCTGTGTGGAGATTACCGATATCACATTTAAATGTGACTATTGTGGTGTTCGCGAGTATGCGTTCCAAGATAATTCTGTGAAGCAACTGGTTGAATTTGTATTAGCACCAAGACAGCAATTCAAAAAAATTATATGCATCGCTCATAACTCGCAAGGTTTTGACGCTCAATTTATATTCAAGTATATCGTTGAAAAATACGATAATCAAGGTACCACACCGTCAGTGATAATGAATGGTTTAAAAATAATTTTATTAGAAATCCTGCACGCAAAGTTCATAGATAGTTTGAATTATTTTCACATGCCTTTGAGCAGTTTACCAAAATCTTACGGTTTACAAGAATTGGAAAAAGGTATCTTCCCACACTTATTTAACAAGCCTCAAAATCAGACGTACGTGGGAGCACTTCCACCACTAAGTGTGTATTGACCTGATTCTATGAGTAGCAAGGAACGAGAAAGCTTTTTGAAATGGTATAATGAACAAACAGCGTGTGGCTATTTATTCAACTTCCAGAAAGAAATTGTAAAATACTGTAAACAAGACATTACAATTTTAAGATTAGCGTGTTTAGCTTTTCGAAAAAATTTTATGAAATTCAGTGTGGATCCTTTTGCTGAGTGTACAACTATAGCCTCGGCTTGTATACGTGTTTTTAGAAAAATATTTTACAAAAAGAATCAAATAGGTATCATGCCACCTGGTAGATACAGATGGCTAGATAAGCAATCCAAGAAGACTGTGTATTGGTTGTCCTGGATGGAGAAAAGAATTCTGGCGCAGACCATCGAACATGCCGGACGGTGTCGCGAAAGAAGATTATGGGAAGGTATTATCGTCGACGGTTATAGTTCACCGCAAGATCATGAAAATCACAGAGGATTAGTGTTACAATTTCACGGATATTTTTGGCATGGTTGCCCACGGTGTTATAGAATAAATCGAGATATAGCTTTGTCAACCGGTGGTTCAATGGACGATAGGTTTGAAAGAACTTTAGCCGTAAGTAGAAAAGGCAGTAATTACGAACTGATCGAAAAATGGGAGTGTGACTTTCAAAAAGAAGTTTCGCAAAACGAAGAGCTTCAGCATTTTATTCAACAGAGTATGGATGACGAGAACCAAAAACCACTGGATCCCCGAGATGCATTTTTCGGCGGGCGTACAGGCAATACCGTTAAAGTATATGATTATCAAGAGCAAGAGAAGATCAAGTACGTGGATGTTTGCTCCTTATACTCGTATATTTACAAGCGCGGTAAATACCCTGTTGGTCATCCTAAAATATACGTTGGTTGGGAGGAATGTAGACGTGTCATAGGGATAAACAATGACGTCTTTCAAGTTAACGGTTTAATAAAGTGGGAAGTACTTCCACCGCAAAACCTGTATCACGCTTTATTACCGGTAAGAATGCACGGTAAACTAATATTTCCTCTATGTCGCACGTGTTGTGAACAGATGATCCAAGAAGATTGCCCGCATCAAGACCCGAACGATCGAATTTTACGGGGAACATGGGTGTCTGAGGAGGTTAAAGAGGCTGTCAAACTGGGATATACAATTCAACGCGTTTACGAGATCTGGCAATACGAGATGACGCAATATAATCAAGAAGAACGCAAGAATCAAGAAGAACGCAAAGGTGGAGTATTTGCCGAATATATCAACGAGTTTTTCGTGCAAAAAACTATGGCATCTGGGTTTCCACCTGGTTGTCTGAACAAACAAGATAAAGATGAATACGTAAAAGAATTGGAGGTCATTGAAGGTATTAGTTTAAATAAAGATGCGATACAGTATAATGCTGTGCTAAGATCAGTCGCAAAACTATGTCTAAACTCTTTATGGGGTAAATTTGATCAACGTGAAAACAGGACACAGACAGAAGTGATTACTAAACCAGAAAGATTGACAGTTACTTACCAGCCCAGAAACAGACGTTAACGGAGTTATACCGGTCAATGACGAAACACTCTACGCCAACTGGTGTCATAACAACGAAGCTCTATTTTCGTCTCCAGCGATAACTGTTGCTGCCTTTACAACAGCACAGGCCCGACTAGAACTATTCAAGTATTTGCAGGCATTGTGCCCCCGAGATCTCTACTACGATACGGATTCTGTTTTTTATGTTAGCAGAGAGGATAGCGGCGAATGCAATTTACCAACAGGTGTGGCTTTAGGCAAACTCACGAATGAATTGGCTAGTAACGGAGACGGTACGTACATAACCTCGTTTTTATCCGGAAATCCAAATTTTACGCGTACAAATTTAAAAAACCGGATGGAAATGAAGAGTACGTGTGTAAAGTTAAAGGCATAAGGCTAAATTACTCCAACAGTTTACAAATAAATTTTGATACTGTTCATGAGATGATTACTTCACAGGATAGTGAGATATTACTATCTAATTTTGCTATTCGACGAAAAGCATTCCACGAGGTGATAACACAAAATGAAACAAAGACGTGTAAACCGTGTACGAAAAGAGAAGATTCGTCGCGTTAAGTAAAAGTTATCCATACGGCTACATCCACGGTCCGCGTACTACTGGCGCATCAGGGGGCCACACCCTGGCAGAATTTTTTTAACAAATACTGTTTTACCGCAACCGGTTGGCTTACTCAACGTACAAGTCCACGGATGTTTCAAGCGTGTGTCCATAATTCATATTGACTAGGCACTCTGAAACACTTCTCCCGAAGAGCTCGTAACCGCGTCCGGTGCTCCCCGCGGTCGACCGCTCGTTTGTGGTGGGGCTATCTTTGCGGTAAAGCAGCTCTTCTGCCGCCGCAGCGGTGACGAATAAGCTCATAGCCGCTGCGCCTCTCGCGGCCGCTAAATCAGTTTGTTGGGGGCGCACCAGCAGCCAATGAGCTCATTTCTGGTGCGCCGCCACTGTTAGTCACGACGATGGAGACACAACGGTAGCCAATGAGGTATTTTTACACTGTGTCGTCACCGATCACGAGTGTGTTTCTTGCGTTGCAATGCCAGCGCCACTAGCTTTTCAGGGTGTGACTCTCTGATGCGTCAGTAGTAGATGGATCGCGGATGTAGCCGTATGGATAATTGAAACAGTATTTGAAGCGGGTACTTCCAGCAGACGACAGCCGACTTCCATCAGGCGACAGCCAACATCCAGCAGCCAACGGCCGACTTTCAGCAGCCAACGGCCGACTTCCAGCAGCCAACAGCCAACTTCCCGCCGGTCACCCGCTTCTCGGGAATAGTTTCAAAAGACCTTGAAATCCTTACTCTATCAACGAGTCAAAAATAAAAAATTGAAAGAATTCTAAGGTAAACATCTTATTATTAAAAATTATTTTCTTTTCTTTTCTTTTATGCTTAATTTGATATTAATCATTTGCAAACTTTTTGTTACAGATGGATCTTTCGAAGTTAAATGTGATCGCCCGTGAAGGATTCCTCCCAACGAAAAGCTTGGTCAATCTGAACAAGAGCCAGCGTTATATGGTAACAAGTTTGAAGACTGTGACTACCAAATACGGACGGAAAGTTGTGGCTGAATTGGAGAGTGAATACGTTGTATTCATGGGAAAAAGAGTTTCGGAAGCTTTTGTTCAAGACGAAAATTTCTTCAGCAACTTCCAAGATGCCGCGAATAAGTATGAACTATTTATGATTTACAATGGAGGTTCAAGTGCTGAGTTTAGTGGCAAATGACTTTCTTTTAAAATATTCGAGTACTATAAATTATAATAGATCTGTAAATAAAGTGTATATAATTTATAAATTGTAAATAAAACGTTGTTCTTTTTAACTTGAAAAATAATACCTCTTTTTTTACACATATAACCTTTTATTGAGAGATATTAAAAACTTTTATTATAAAAATATATCGGTTCATAAGATGTCCTTTACTATTTGCACTTATTATCACGATTCCGTGAATGCTGCGATCGAGTCCGGTGTACATTTTCTTAACGATGGTAACCAAATCTCGCGTAAATCGTATCCTAATGGTTATTGTCTTTTCGCGTTTGATTTAACATCCGATCTATTGGATAACGAATGCACTCATTGAAATTTGGTTAAACACGGTAGCGTCAGATTAGTTGTACGATTCCCTGTAACATTAGCCAATACTGTAAATTGTATTGTCTATGCTGAGTATGATAATATTTTGGAGGTAGACGCATCATGTCTAGCTATTGTAGACTTTAGTGGTTAGAATAACGAAGTGCAGATGGCGCTGTTGTACTACATATTCGTGGTAGATTTGTTTCTTGGTAGCCAATACGTTTCGAGTCGTGATCGTCATTGCACGCTACATAAAAAGGATGGATTTAGTTATAGATATTCAGTGTCTCAAAGATACTAACAATAACAATACATACTCCAAAAGAAATCGCTGTTGTTGCTCTTAATGGTGATTTTCACGGTCATTGGTTAGTGGCTCCGACGGCTTATGTAGAAGATTTGAGCGCTGAAATCAGAAGACAAAATAATTGGTTAACTCAGCATTGTCACGACATTAATTACTTGGAAGGTGAAGTTGATTTGACAGTGTTTCATAAAACTCTGAAAGATTTATCAAAAAGTGGTCGAAAAATTTACGTTAGATGCAGCGAAAAGTGGTTGATGCTTCATAAAATTATAACAAACGAAATCATCAATTTGGAATATGACGCAGATTGTCCTCCGTTCGATAAGTTATCATCTAATGTATATTGTATGCATCACGCATTAAAACTTTCGGGTTGTAAATATCGATGTGCGTTAAATCATGCTTATCGTTCGAAAGGCTACTTATCTTTACACCTTGGTTATCTAAATAAAAATTTAATAAAATTTAATCAAACTTCACAATGGACAGCCTTCAAATATTGAAGATCCTTTCACCAATCCAGTAGCATACTGTAGGTGTATTCCCAGCCGATCAAATTCCGCGGGTGTGGACCAAACCGACGGCGCTCATCGTTAACACTGATGGCCATACCAAGCCTGGTATTCATTGGGTTGCGTTCTACGTCGATAGATCTTCTAACGGTCTATACTTTGATAGTTCTGGATTGCCGCCTATTATACCCGATCACATAAACGGTTTGCGAAAAAATTGTAAAACATTTCGTTGGAAAGTAATTCAGCTTCAAAATGACGAGTCAGATGTATGTGGTCAGTATTGTATTATGTTTTTATATTATATGAGTCATGGTTTAGGTTTCAAGAAGTTTCTCGATAATTTTTCTGTCAACTTGGAGAAAAATGATAACGTAGTTAAACGCTATGTAAGCTATAAAAATGCTGGCGGAAGTTTCACTGGTAACGGCGGATGCTTTATCAGATGTTTACAAAACTGCCGCTCTAAAATGAGTTTTATAAAATCGTAGTTGTAATTTAACCGCTTTATCTACAGATGTGTAATTGTTTAGTCTTGATTGGCACACGCTTTTCTTCTTAAATGCTTGCACTCTTTAACTTCAACCGTCAGTTGAAAAGTTGTATTTAAACGATTCCTCCAGAGCCTTCCCTACTGAAAAAAATCGCGCGAGCAATCGCGTAGGTACTCGCGCAAGTAATTGCGTCATGTTATCGATCAAATCATGACGCGATAAATCTCGTGATTACTTGCGCGATTAATCGCGCGATTAGTCGGAAAATTTTTATAAAAAAAATATACACCAAAAATATGCATAAAAATTATTTTTAATGATAAGAACGAATTACCTTAAAAAATTATAGTTTATACTGAAAAGGTCCAGCTGATTTCAGCTGAACATCATAACAGAACGTCCCCTGATTATCACGTGATTAGCACCTAAAAATCATGTTGATATTATCTCTTAAAAAATATGGTTTTTACATTTTGCTATAAAAATTTGAGTTTTTCTCATATTTAAAGTTATTAATTACAAATTTATATAAGTTAATTATTAATTAGAATAAATTATTTAGCAATGCAACAGTGTTTATAAAAATAATAGTTTAATGAAACATTTGTAGAGAAAACATTATTTATACTGGTATTGTATTTACATATAGGTACGGTACTTACAATTTTTTCGAAGACAAAAAACGGCAGAAAAGAGAAAGACGAGACGATGTTTAACGAGTCTCGGGCTCGCGCTACTCGACGCCGATCCGCGACATCAAAAACAAGCGAGGCCAACATCGAGCGCGCCTTCGAGTACTCAATAGTAACTGCCTTGATAGGCATCGGCGATGACTGTGGAATAGGGTTTCAGTACCCCAGGTTCCCACCACGCACATACACACTACATGAGCACGTTGACATGGGCGACGACTGTGAATCTTATCCAAACTGTCCTTTACAGTTCCGTTATGTATTAAGATTTGCAACTGATATGAACAAGCGATACTTAATTATTATCACATACCTTTGAATTACGAAAAAATCCATGTAATAAGTATTATATTATTCTAAATTTACTGTTAAATGAGTTTCCTCTTTCACTGTAGGTTATATAACCATAAGTTGTACTTTTATGTATAAAGTACTGCAAATCATAAATATTAAATTTAAAATAAATCAGAATGACTTGTTACAACCCAAGACACAAACATGTAAATATTCTCTAATATATGTGAATTTATTTTATTAATATATGTGAATTGGCAATAATTATAAATGCTTTATATTGTCTTGTACCAAATCAACTAAGATTCAATCCTTTTTTTTGTTGATATAATTTACCTTAGAATAATAAACCAAAATGCAATTAATCGTTTAATAAGAGAATAGCAAGCATCATTAAATGTAGCTTAGTCTTATATACTTATGACACGGGTGGTAATGTGAAAGAGCATTGGCATTTCGTATGGCTTTACAACTGATACTGATGCTACTGCATCTTTATTATACTGACAGGTCTAGTAAAAATTGATTAGTACACGCTTACAAATAAGGAGTTAGGAAATTGAACAAATTGGACATCCAACGAACTCTATTGGATACACTAGTTTATTCCAGCCTAACACCAGGCAATATAGTTCGTCTAATGTCCAATTTTACAATTTCCTTAATCATACTTCGATGAACAATTCAAAACACACCGTACAAATTATGAAAAATTGTATAAACTTTTATTAAATTTTCTTATTATAACTAAACATTTTTCCATCAATCATTCCTAATTAAAATATGTTAAGTTGAAATTCACCTCAATAAGATACTCGGCCCAGTAAAAAAATTTTGATAGTACTGGTTTACGTGTTTTTTATTAAACATAAGTCTGGCATTGAAGTGACATCAGTATTGGATCTAAAGTTATATGAAATGACAGTATTCTTTCATACTGCTACCCAAGGTATAACAACAACAAAAATTTAATATCAGTTGTGGGTGTCTTGGACTGCAAATAGTCATTCTATTTTTTTTTCAAATTATAGTCATGCTTTGCTAGTATTCCATTTTTAATATTACGAGTTATTGTTAGTAGTATGCAAGGACACTAACATTTTATACGACTTTAGATCTATAAAACACTATCGCTACTGTCTGTTCAATACCATACTTATCTTTAACGAATACCATGTAAACCGATACTATCAAAATTTTTTACTTGGTCGAGTATTATGAATGAAAACATGTTTAGTTATAATAAGAACATTTAATTAGTTTATAAAATTTTTCATAATTTATACGGTGAGTTTTGAATGGTTCGTAGACGTATGATTAAGGAAATTGAAAAAATTGAACATTAGACGAACTATATTGCCTGGTGTTAGGCTGGAATAAACTAGCGTATTCAATAATAGAGTTCATTGGATGTCCAATTTGTTCAATTTCCTAATTCATTATTTGTAAGCTTATACTAATCAATTTTTACTAGGACTGTCAGTATAATAAAGATGCAGTAGCATCAGTATCTGTTGTAAAGCTATACAAAATGCCAATGCACTTTCATATTACCACGTGTGCCATAAGTATATAAGACTAAGCTACATTTAATGGTGCATGCTATTCTCTTATTAAACAATTAATTGCAATTTGGCTTATTAATCTAAGGTACATTATTCTCAACAAAAAATGATTGAATATCAGTTGATTCGGTAAAAGACAATATAAAGCATTTATAATTATTACCAATTCACATATATTTATAAAATAACTTCAGATGTATTAAAGAGTATTGACATGTGCAGGTCTTTCTGATTATTTTGTTTTTATTTATTATTTAATATTTATGATTTGGAAATCTTTTAAATATAAAAGTAAAAGTTATTGTTATATAACTTATAGTGAAAGAGGAAACTTAGCATGAATCATACAATACTTTCTACGCCTACGCCAATAGCGTCATCCTTGGAAATGCACATGCAGATAAGTCGACCAAGCCATCTCCAATGACGGAAGTCAACCAGTCAACCATAAGGAGAATAAATAGTGGTTGAAGTAACAATGGCAAACAATTGAATATTGGAATGCGATTGACCAGTTGAGAAGATAGCAACAAACTGGCATCAAGTGCATTATAGCAGAGATCCAGAAAGAAGAAGTAACTACGACTGGCAGAGAAGGAAGAAAAAGCTTTCCCCAGCGAACACAGTTCCTTCGTAGCACAACTAAGAAAATGAAGAAGCATGAGACAGAAGCAAAAATACATGAAAGTGTGAGTGCAATGGTCTCACCTAGATGTAGTAAACATAACCACGAAGATGACAGCCATACTCTGCAGACAACGGCGATAAATACGGCAACCACAGCATCAAAGGATGACTGCTACGGATGCTGCGAAGCCTCTCTACAGTATACATTCAGTTCAGCTATTCAGTTGCATTAAATACATTGTGAATATATCTATACACATAAGCATATATAGATATATTCACAATGTATTCAACAGAGCTGATCAGTATTGAACTGAACCTATTGTAGAAAGGCTTCTGCGCGCACACGTGTAGAGAGAGAGATTAGGGTGAATCCATACTGTACCACATACTCCTACCCTTACCTCGTTTCCGTACCCTCTCCGATTTTCTTGTAGGGTATACCCATAGACTTATATGGGCCGTACACGAGAAAAGGAACAGGATATAATGAAAAAGAATAGCATGGTTAGTATATCTATATATACCTCTTGTTCCTTCTGTATTTCGTTGTTCCTCGTATACATAGATATAGAAACACATGTATTTCTTGTTCTTTTTATCTATTCTTTTTTTCGTGTACGGCCCATATGTCTATAAGGGCAGCGACGCCTGCGGACTGAATAGCTGAAGGAAATTTATACTGTAGGGAGGCTTCGCAGCATCCGTAGCAGTCATTCTTGAACGCTGTGGCCGCCGTATTTATCGCCGTTGTCTGCTGAGTATAGCTGTCATCTTCGTGGTTATGTTTACTACATCTAGGTGAGACCAGTGCACTCAGACTTTCATGTATGTTTACTTCTGTCTCATACTTCTTCATTTTCTTAGTTGTGCTACGAAGGAGCTGTGTTCGCTGGAGAAAGCTATTTCTTCCTTCTCTGTCAGTCGTGGTTACTTTTTCTTTCTGGATCTCTGCTATAATGCACTTGATGCCAGTTTGTTGCTATTTTCTTAACTGGTCAATCGCATTCCAATATTCAATTGTTTGCCATTGTTACTTCAACGACTGTTTATTCCCCTTATGGTTGAGTGGGTGGCTTCCGTCATTGGAGATGGCTTGGTCGACTTATCTGCATGTGCATTTCCAAGGATGAAGCTATTGGCGTAGAAAGTATTGTATGATTCAAGCTAAGTTTCCTCTTTCACTGTAAGTTATATAACAATAACTTTTACTTTTATATTTAAAAGATTTGCAAATCATAAATATTAAATAATAAATAAAAAAAAATAATCAGAAATACCTGCACATGTCAATACTCTTTAATACATCTGAAGTTATTTTATAAACATATGTGAATTGGCAATAATTATAAATGCTTTATATTGTCTTTTACCGAATCAACTGATATTCAATCTTATTTTGTCGACAATAATGTACCTTAGAATAATAAGCCAAAATGCAATTAATTGTTTAATAAGAGGATAGCATGCACCATTAAATGTAGCTTAGTCTTATATACTTATGGCACACGTGGTAATATAAAAGAGCATTGGCATTTTGTATAGCTTTACAACAGATACTGGTGCTACTGCATCTTTATTATACTGACAGTCCTAGTAAAAATTGATTAGTATATACTTACAAATAATGAATTAGGAAATTGAACAAATTGGACATCCATTGAACTCTATTATTGAATACGCTAGTTTATTCCAGCCTAACACCAGGCAATATAGTACGTCTAATGTTCAATTTTTTCAATTTCCTTAATCATATTTCTACGAAGCATTCAAAACTCACCGTATAAATTATGAAAAATTGTATAAACTAATTAAATGTTCTTATTATAACTAAACATTTTTTCATTCAAAATACTTGACCAAGTAGAAAATTTTGATAGTATCGGTTTACATGGTATTCGTTAAAGATAACTATCGTATTGAAAGGACAGTAGCGATAGTGTTGTATAGATCTAAAGTCGTATAAAATGTTAGAGTCCTTGCATACTGCTAACAATAACTCGTAATACTAAAAATGGAATACTAGCAAAGCATGACTATAACTTGAAAAAAAAAAATAGAATGACTATTTACAGTCCAAGACACGCACAACTGATATTAAATTTTTGTTGTTGTTATGTCTTCGGTAGCAGTATGAAAGAATACTGACATTTCATATAACTTTAGATCCAGTACTAATGCTGATGTCACTTCAATGCCAGACTTATGTTTAACAAAAACACGTAAACCAGTACTATCAATATTTTCTTACTTTGCCGAGTATCTTATTGAGGTGAATTTCAACTTAACATATTTTAATTAGGAATGATTGATGGAAAAATGTTTAGTTATAATAAGAAAATTTAATAAGAGTTTATAAAATTTTTCATAATTTGTACGGTGTGTTTTGAATGGTTCATTGAAGTACGATTAAGGAAATTGTCAAATTGGACATTAGACGAACTATATTACCTGGTGTTAGGCTGGAATAAACTAGTGTATCCAATAGAGTTCGTTGGATGTCCAATTTGTACAATTTCCTAACTCATTATTTGTAAGCGTGTACTAATCAATTTTTACTAGAACTGTCAGTATAATAAAGATGCAGTAGCATTAGTATCAGTTGTAAAGATATATGAAATGCCAATGCTCTTTCATATTACCACCCGCATCATAAGTATATAATACTAAGCTACATTTAATGATGCTTGCTATCCTCTTATTAAACGATTAATTGCATTTTGATTTATTATTCTAAGGTACATTATATCAACAAAAAAAGAATTGAATATTAGTTGATTTGGTACAAGACAATATAAAGCAGTTATAATTATTGCCAATTCACATATATTTATAAAATAACTTCACATATATTAGAGAATATTTACATGTTTGTGTCTTGGATTGTAACAAGTCATTCTGATTTATTTTAAATTTAATATTTATGATTTGCAGTACTTTATACATAAAAGTACAACTTATGGTTATATAACTTACAGTGAAAGAGGAAACTCATTTAGCAGTAAATTTAAAATAATATAATACTTATTACATGGATTTTTTCCTAATTCAAAGGTATGTGATAATAATTAAGTGGCGCTTGTTCATATCAGTTGCAAACCATAATACATAACGAAGCTGTAAAGGACAGTTCGGATAAGATTCTCAGTCGTCGTCCATGTCAACGTGCTAATGTAGTGTGTATGTGCGTGGTGGAAACCTGTGGTACTCAAACGCTATTCCACAGTCATCGCCGATGCCTATCAAGGCAGTTACTATTGAGTACTCGAAGGCGCGCTCGATGTTGGCCTCGCTTGTTTTTGATATCGCGGGTCGGCGTCGAGTAGCGCGAGCCCGAGACTCGTTAAACATTGTCTCGTCTTTCTCTTTTCTGCTGTTTTTTGTCTTCGAAAAAATTGTAAGTACCGTACCTTTATATGTAAATACAATACCAGTATAAATAATGTTATCTCTACAAATGTTTCATTAAACTATTATTTTTATAAACACTGTTACATTGCTGAATAATTTATTCTAATTAATAATTAACTTATATAAATTTGTAATTAATAACTTTAAATGTGAGAAAAACTCAAATTTTTATAGCAAAATGTAAAAACCATATTTTTTAAGAGATAATATCAACATGATTTTTAGGTGCTAATCACGTGATAATCAGGGGACGTTCTGGTATGATGTTCATCTGAAATCAGCTTGACTTTTTCAGTATAAACTATAATTTTTTAAGGTAATTCGTTCTTATCATTAAAAATAATTTTTATGCATATTTTTGGTGTATATTTTTTTTATAAAAATTTTCCAACTAATCGCGCAAGTAATCACGCGATTTATATATACATATATATACATATAAATACGTGCATACAGTATCAATTGTCTGTTACTTATTTCTGAGTTTGTATTCCACTTTCATCAAGGTCTCATTTTAAAAGTAACATTTCGTATCAAATTTTTAGCCTCTGAGGGATATTAATCATGTCACAATCGCCTTAAGCATATTTTGTATGGTATTTTCTTACGTATAAATTAACAATATAATTGACATCAATCTGGAAAAATTCTGAGCAATTCTACTTACAATTATTTTGTAAACTTTTTTCCATTTAATGTGCTATACAAAAAGTTTCAAGATTTTTAGTAAAAAAGTCATGAAAATTGCTGTTTTTGGAAAAAAATCAAAATTTTCAAATTTTCAATTGATTCTAACTTTTTAACCATTGAGTATTTCGCTCTTAAACACTAGGGTTCTATTTTGGGGCTAATTTGGAACTAGAAAACCCCATTTTAAGCCATTTTAAAATTTCGATCTGTCACAGTTGACGTGAAGTTACCCATATATACACGGTGATCCATTTTAATCGCCGCACCCGGATTTCTTGGAACCTAAGGCAGATAGAGAAAAATGATTCAGACAAAAGATATAGGGAACAAAGGGGGCCACATAATGGCGCTAACTTCTTTGACCTTGAACTTGACCTTTGAGGTTATTTCAAGGTCAAAGTGGTTTTTTGATATGGAAACACCTAGTTTTGACCCCGGATTCGGAAAGAGCGAGAAATTTTACGTTTAAAATCATATTGAGAAATTTTTTCCAAGGTCATTTCAAGGTCAAATCTAGGTCAAACTCAGAAAAGTCCGTTTAAAATCGTTTTTTTCCATGAACCACAGGCTAAGCTGGTTCAAATTGATCCTAGGCTTAATAGAGGAACCCACACACCCAAAACTTACACATCCTAGTAAACAAAACTCAAACTCGCACATCCTAACCCCATACACTTCATGCCCTCACATGCTCTGTTACACCCCGGTCCCACAACCATACTCCACACCCCCCAGTCCCACACATCCCTACCCCACGCATGCTAATCCCATACACTCCAAACTCACACATCCTGAACCCTGAAAATTTTGCTCAAGGGCAAAATGATTGTTTAACAGAAACTTTAAGATCGTTGAAGCTTCTGTTATAAATGTATTAACCTTACTTTTTGCGCTACTCAAAAACAACGACGTGGACGTAGTAAGGATTGTTTCCTTTGGGGTGCTTAATTAAAGTGAGTCCCCTTGCCTCTCACTGGTCGGGGTGCTTGATTATAGTGAGTCCCCTTGCCTCTCACTGTTCGGGGTGCTTGATTATAGTGAGTCCCCTTGCCTCTCACTGTTCGGGGTGCTTGATTATAGTGAGTCCCCTCGCCTCTCACTAATGTAAATAAATTTTTATTTAACCTCGAAGCAAGTGTTCGAAATGACGACCATTTGCTTCAAAGCACATAGCCAAATGCCTTTGAAAATGGCGAACTGTGTTCTGCCAAGTTTGTCTCGGAATGGCAGCGCATGCTCGACGAATTTGACGCTAATAAGGGATGAACTACCTGGATTGATGGAAGATGTTGATTTAGAAACGCGACGAAGAATGTGGCTCCAGCAGGACGGCGCAACACCACATTTCGCTGGAATTGTAAGGGCTTTTTTGAATGAGCACTATGGTAGCAGATGGATTGGTCGAGGGGGTCCGGTTAACTGGCCTGCTTGCTCAGCCGATCTTACATCAACAGATTTATATTTATGGGGGTATTTAAAAAATACTGTTTTTGAGCAACAACCCACTACAAGAGCAGATATGCAGGATAGGATTCGTCGAGCATGCGCTGCCATTCCGAGACAAACTTTGCAGAACACAGTTCGCCATTTTCAAAGGCGTTTGGCTATGTGCCTTGAAGCAAATGGTCGTCATTTCGAACACTTGCTTCGAGGTTAAATAAAAATTTATTTACATTAATGAGAGGCGAGGGGACTCACTATAATCATGCACTCCGAACAGTGAGAGGCAAGGGGACTCACTATAATCAAGCACCCCGACCAGTGAGAGGCAAGGGGACTCACTTTAATTAAGCACCCCAAAGGAAACAATCCTTATTACGTCGACGTCGTTGTTTCTGGGTAGCGCAAAAAGTAAGATTAATACATTTATAACAGAAGCTTCAACGATCTTAAAGTTTCCGTTAAACAATCATTTTGCCCTTGAGAAAAATTTTTCCAGGTACAGGATGTATGGGTTTGGGGTGTATGGGATTAGCATGTGTGGGGTAGGGATATGTGGGACTGGGGGGTGTGGGGTATGGTTGTGGGACCGGGATGTAACAGTTGAGCATGTGAGGGCATCAAGTATATCGGGATAGGATGTGCGAGTTTGAGTTTTGTTTACTAGGATGTGTAAGTTTTGGGTGTGGGGTGTGTGGGTCCCTCTATTAAGCCTACGATCAATTTGAACCAGCTTAGCCTGTGATTTATGGAAAAAAAACGATTTTAAACGGACTTTTCTGAGTTTGACCTAGATTTGACCTTGAAATGACCTTGGAAAAAATTTCTCAATATGATTTTGAACGTAAAGTTTCCCGCTCTTTCCGAATCCGGGGTCAAAACTAGGTGTTTCCATATGAAAAAACCACTTTGACCTTGAAATAACCTCAAAGGTCAAGTTCAAGGTCAGAGACGTTAGCCCCATTATGTGGCCCCCTTTGTCCCCTATAACTTTTGTCTGAACCATTTTTCTCTATCTGGCTTAGGTTCCGAGAAATCCGGGTGCGGCGATTAAAATGGGTCACCATGTATATACTGGAAGGAACTTCTGCAAGTTTATCGAAACTGGTCGGAGATTCTTAACCTTCTGAGGAGAGATATTGAATGGATTAATACATCTATCCCCATGAATCCTGGTTTCTTGAGATTGCATGATATTCACCGATAGTCACCGTTTTCTTCAAATAATAGACGTGAAAACAACTTATTTAAATATACGAAAACTATTTCCAGCAACAGTAGTCGTGAAAACGACTGATTTAAATACGAGAACTATTTCCAGCAATAGTAGTCATGAAAACGACTTATTTAAATACGAAAACTATTTCCAGCAAGAGTAGTTGTGAAAACGACTCGAATGTCGAAAATCACTTTTCTGACGGGTAGACTAATATAATACAATAACTATTCCCAGCAAGAGAAGCAAGAACGTTTATGAATGTTTTCGTGAGTGTCAATGATACTTTATCGATTACTTAATCCACGGATAAGGAAGAAATAAACTTCGACACACTTTGCCTCGTGTGAACTTGTGAATTTACATACTAGAGAATTTCTTATTCGGAAATAACGCGATAAATCAAAAACTATTTATTTTTCTTATATAGGCTTTGACTTTTCGTAAATATCTGAAAAAATTCTTATGAATTTTAGAAATGAAAAGAAGGGATAATAGTTATAAAATAATTTTCACGCAAATAGGCGTAAAATGTGTAGGTTCTATAAGGTTTTGTAGGAGTACGTAAGCTATTTCGCCTCTTAGACGTTAAGTAATACTTTATACCCGCTTGCTGAATCTTTTTGAAATTACAACTTGGGCGTAAAATGTAATTTTATACGTAAGGTACAAAAAGTTCTATTATGTCAGTCAAGTTAACTTATGGGTACTTCACTACAATACCTTCAGTCCCTACTCTGGTATTCTTGCCCTTCCCTAGAAGGAGAGGATTTTCCCGGAGCGGGTTGCCCTGATTTCGCAAACAGTTGGGAAATGATTTTCCAAGAGCTGGTGTCTTAGGTTAGCAAACATGGGACAGGTGGTCAGAAGCAATAGGCGTCGCATCCGTCCGATCACACCGTCTGCACCGGCCACATACCGTTAGCCCCAATTTAGTCGTGTGTTATTTGAGATGGCCATGCCCCGTAATGATATGCACCAACAGCCGAGCGTCCCTTCTGATGCCTCCGTATATGTATCGGGTCCAGCCTGGATTGATTTCCCGGCCCAGCATAGTTTTGGCCTGCCTCATACCACTGCCACCTTAACAATCTCTGGTTTGCAGTATCCGCATCGCTTTGATGACTGTCTGCCTCACCCTGTGATGTGAGCTGGTCAATTGATCGGTCAATTGACCGTCATGATCCTGACCTGACCAAAAAAATTTTGGCTGACAATTGACCCTGACCGGTCACACTTCTGCGTGACAGTCAAACCTACATCTATATAGAGTATAGAGCATCGTATAAGGAAATAAAGTGTGCTATTGCGCAACCTTTTTTACGGACAAATAGAATTCTCATCCCAAAATCGGTCATATTGAACTTTAAACCAATAGAATCAGCGCGCAAATGGCAAATTTGTTTGAAATGTAATATAGAACTGTTTTGTATAGAACTGAAAATTAAAGTGTTATTAATGTTAAATAAATAGATAATGAAAGTAATACTCAAGTAATTAAGAAGAATATTAACTTTTTGAATGAAAATGTTTATAATTCGTACTATTTATGAAATTAAAGAAGTACTTTTGCAGTGGATCATTGAAATAATCTTTTGAAAAAAATTCAATAAGAAATGAAAAATAATTATCGATTTATATAATATGTTAATTTTACAATTGCTAATGTATAAAAATATGTCATTTTATGATCTCAGTAAGATATAATACGAAAAAACACATATTTGAAAAAGGGTGAAATATATTTAAATAAAAGAATAATTTGATAAGTAATAGTTAATACTATTTATTAACAATTAAAATTATTGTAAATAGACAACAATTAAGTCAAGTACATAAATATTTGAACTCTTATTAAAAAGAAACAACGAATATTTACGATAATATTTACGATAACTTACGAATAAATATTTTACGAATAAAATTTTATTGCTTTTGCAGACCTTTGGGCGATTCTAGTTTTCTTGTAACTGCTTTTTATATTTTTATTCAATTCGCTTAATCTAATATAACTACGCGTTCTTACTAAGCGTAGAAGAACTTCATCCGGAATATTGAATTCATTGCTTATTTTTGTTTTAACTAAGGTTGCTACTTTCTTAAAAATGAAGTTGGTACTTGACAGTGTATCTTTATGAAAATTGTTGAAAACTATTTCCAAAATCTGGCCAGTTCTCAGTAATTCTTCAAAAGGGAAAATAAGGTTTCCTTTATCGCAAGCTGTTATCCACATGCATGCGATTTCTGGATCTTTATTATGGCAAGATTTTATTGAGCAAGTAGGCATTTTGTAAAAATGTTCATTAAAATCTTCAATTGCTATTCAAACGTAAACACTACGCTGCCATATTGATCATGGTGGGAAGTTGGAATGCGCAGTGGTGGTCTAAAACGAGTATGGCTAGCGAGCACACCTTATTTCCTCACACCATGGTACAGAGTATAGACGAACGGGGAAAAGTATGGTTTTGTCATCAGGAATGGTCTGCTTCTTGCATAGAATACACGTTTTCGTCCTCATTGACTTATTATTTAATATAGACTGTTTTGTACAGACTGCTCTGTAAAACGTATGATAGCATAAACTGATTTACCAAAATTTTGATCGTTTTTTTATTCTTTTAAACTTTCTGAGCAATGACCGGTCAGAAAGCGTATTGACGGACATTTTTACATTCAGGGATTGGAAATTTTGACTGTCAATGACGGTCAACTTTTTGTCAAAATGACCGTCAAGTCAGAAAATTTTGTCTGACCGGTCAATCCACATCACTGGCCTAACGACGGTTTAGAAACCCCTATTGAGTGCATTGGTTCCTCTGTAGGGGAGTTGGCCCCAGTACAGAGAGCCTGTCTGCGATTTCGTTTGGTGTAATCCATGTGTCCCGATATCCAGGGAAGTCGAATCGTGTTTCTCTCCGCTATCCTGTTTAGTGCCTCCTTGCAGTCGCAGACCAGCTGAGAGGCCTATCCTGTGGGCGGCCAAAGCCTTTAGAGTTGCCTGGCTATCAGAACAAATGCTGATGCGCTTGTCCTGAGTTTCAAGTTCTTCTATCGTTTGGACACACCGGAGGATGGCATAAACCTCGGATTGAGAAACTATAACATGCCGCGCTAGGGCCCTTCCATCTTTGCGGCAGTAGTATCCTTAGCCGGTACCACTTTCGGTCTTTGAGGCATCTCTGAACCAGATGTCTCCACAGCCTGGTAGATTGCCCTTCTGTCTCCCAGTCATGCGTCGGTGGTATGAGAATCCCGTACTTCCTTCTAAAGGTGTAGTGCGGGATCGTCACATCCGATCGCATGGACAAGACTGGTAGGGAACTCAGTTTTGCGTCAAACTAGGTATGCCTTGTACCTTGTCTCCACTTGCCCTAAGTCCTAGACCTATGAGGTGCCATGACTGAAGCGGCAGCGTTAGTGAGGTGAAGGAGCTCGACGTCCGCGCTACGGCCAATGCCCTAGTGGGCGCGATACGCATTGCGCCCGTGGCCCTCCTCACTATAAGCCCTCGTAATCCTTACAGCATTTTCCTTACCCCAGACAGTTCCGTTCTGTCGCACCAGACCGCAAAGATATATATATATATATATATATATATATATGTATGCAAGTCTGGATACCAGGACGCCCCTGTAGAGCCACAGGATAATCATGGGGCTGAGACCTCAGATGGAGCTAAAAGCCCTCCAACACGTCCAAAAAGATGACAGGAATCAGTCGCGTTGGGTAAGCACGTGTCTATCAAGGTCAACGTCCCATTCAGAACAATTCCGAGGTATTTAGCTAAATTCTTTATCTCCAGAGCTTTGCCCGTCAGTGTGGGCGCCCTGTATAGTTGAAGCTTGCATTTGCGGATGAAGACGACAAGATCAATCTTCCCTGGATTTACAGTGAGTACCGTTGATTCGCACCATCGTTCCACCCTCTGAAGAGAAAGTTGCATGACCTCCATAGTCGCATTTATGCTCCTTCCTTTTATGAGGATCAGGAATTCGTCCGCATATGCCTGAGCATAGCATCCCCTACCATTCAGCGCCTCCAGAAGACCATTGCCTACCCGGCATCAGATGGTGGGAGAAGATACTCCACCTTGCACGCACCCTCTACTGACTATCCATGTGACCTTGGTGGAGCCCAACTGAGCTTCCACCGTTCGATTGCTCAGCAAGCTCCCACGCCAGTTTAATAGTGGGTCGGGCAACCCTTACCTCATTGCTTCTTCTCGAACAGTCTCGTGGAGAGGCGGTTGAACGCCCCTTCCACGTCCGAGAATGCTCCTACCATAATTTCCCCTTTTTCCAGCTGCTCCTCTATACCGTAAATCGTCGAGAGCAGGGTAGTCTCTGTTGAGTGTCCTGCCCTATAAACATGCTGGTTGGGGTGCAAAGGCCTAATTGTCAGCACTCCAAACTGCAGGTATCTATCCACCAACCTCTCCAACGTCTTAAAGACGAAGGAGCTCAGACTGATCGGCCTGAAATCCTTAACGTATGCGTGCTAGGTTTCCCTGCTTCCGGAATAAAGAAAATTCTGGTCAGTTTCTATGCACGTGGCACGTGTGCTAAGACAATACTAGCTCTAAAGACTTTGACCAGATGTCCAATGAGTACCTCCATGCCCTTCTGCAGGAAGACTGGAGCACCACATCAGCTCCTGGGTCCTTGAGTAGCTTGAAATTGCCAATGGCCCACCTAGTTCTCTCCGGCGAGACTATGCGAGCGGCCAGATCCCAGGCTAGCCTCCTCGGTGCCGGGGCTTCGTCAGGTCTAGCATGAGACTCAGAAACGTTCGGATTAAAGCCCGGAAAGATTGCTTCTAGTAGTAGCCATAGGCAATCGAAGCTGCGTCCTCCCCCGTTAGCAGCTGGATAGCGTCCAGAAAGACCTCAGGGTTTTTCGCGAGAATGCGATTCAGCCCAGCTGTGGCAGGATACCTTTCGATTTCCTCGCAGTGGTTTCTCTATCCTTTCTTCCTCTCCGCCTTAACGCGGGATTTGTACTGCCTCTAGATGTCCTTGTAAAAGGCCCAGTCCTCCTGTCTGCGAGTATTCCGAGCCATATTAAAGGCTCGCCTCACCTCCCGGTGCAGGTCCTGGAGCTCATTTGAAGCTCCTATGTTTACTACTATTGCCTCTCGGTTGTGGTAAAGCCCGGCCTGAAGTTTTAGAATTCGTTCCCAACGGTAGCCCTGTAGTATCAGTCCGTTCTGCTCGGATTTCTAAAAGCCTTGGTCCCTGTACCTGCTTTCATCCAGGTGTAGCCAATATGCCTGTCGTCGGATAATGAAGGTTCGATAAAGACCCTTCAATCTCCGATCCAGCTACTGATCTCCTCTGAACACAGTATCAGGTTTATTACCTCCTTTCTAACCGAATTGCAGAAGTTCAGTTCCCTGCCTGGGGAAGTAACTGGGGAATGCGAGTTCCACCTTGTAGAGCTAGGGATGCATACGGGTGAGAGAAAGTGAGTTCAATAAATTCGAAAATCCTAATAGTCGGGGTACGTGAACTTTACGTAGCAGGGAACGCACGGCGAGGGAAAGCAAGTTAATTGTTAAGTAAACTTTCAATCCCAAATTGCTGAAGGATACGAGTTTCACGCTAATAGAGCAGGTACGCAGATGGACCCGAGGTAACAAGTTGATTGTTAAGTAGGCTTCAAAATCCTTATTACCGGGTATGCAAGTTTTGCGTAGAAGAGAAAGGCACGCCGACTCCAAAACCCAAATAGCCGTGGGATGTAAGCTCCAGGTAGAAGCGAAAATCAAGCAGATTTAACCGAAAAAAGAAGTTAATTATTAAATAAACTTTCAATCCCAAATTGTCGGAGGATACCAGTTTCACGCAGATCAGAAAGGCACGCAGACGGGCGAAACGAAGCGAGTTCAATATTATATGACCTCCGAATCCGCAAGAGTGGGAGATGCAACTTCCACGTATAAAAGGAAGGCCCGTTATTTCTAGCGTGCGCTAGAAAGCTAACTGACTCTTAAAAAAAAAAATCCCAAATTGCTACGGGATGAGAGTTTTTCATTCAAGAGGAAGGCACGCAGACAAGCGACCACGAGCGTGATGGTCATGAGAAATATTCTGACTCCGAATAGTCGGGGATACGAGTTTAAATTTGGAGATGGAAGCACAAAAACGCGCTGCAGTAGGCAAGTTAATTATTTAAAAAGAAATCTAAAACCGAAGTAACCGAGGGATGCGAGTTCCACGTTCAAGAGGTAGAAACGCATTCGGGTAAGAGGAAGTTAGTCAATTTAGTAATAAACTATAAACCTAAGTAGCCGGGTGAATTTGCAGTTCATTCGATAATCAACTCGCTTTCAACCAACCATCTGCGTGTCTTCCCTTTCTACGTGGAACTCGCATCCCCGGCTATTTGGGTTTGAGATTTCTTTTTAATAATGACTACGGTCTTGTTCGCCAGTCAGCCTACCACTGATCTTGAGATAGAACTTTCATACCCCGACTATTTGAGATTTATAGTTTATTTAATAATCAACTCGCTTCCTATCGCCCGTCTCTGTACCTCTCTCTTCTACGTGATGCTCGTATCTCCAGGCTATTTGGGCTTTAGAGTTTATTCAACTCTCTTTCTCTCACCCATCTACGTTCCTAGTTCTACTACGTGGAACTTGCATCTCCAGGCTATTTCGGTTTCGGATTTTTTTTAATAAATAATTTGTTACCTAAACAGATCGCTCTGTTCCCTCTTGTTTCTTCTTGTTCCTCTGTATCTGTACATTTTCAACTGTAACTAAGAGCTGTATCGAGGACCTTCGTTGTTGGTGATAGTATTCTATAGCTGTTTCTAGAGTTGATATATTTATGTTTATGTTTATGGTTACAAGAACACCATAAGTGTGCAGTCGTATAGACGGATTTCTCCCTAATTCGCTGAACGCATGCTAAACGAATTAAATAGATCGTACCATGGGACGGTCAAATATCCGGTATGTGACGTGTGTTTGTGCATGCGTATTTGTGCGCTGACCTATCGCGGCTCAATTTAATCAGAATTGATCATTTCCTATTTTCCTCAATACCGCTCGAGTTGAGCTGGGATTGGTCAGCACACAGGCGCGTGTACAAACGGATGTGCACAAACGCGCGTTACAAGCTTCTATATAGGTGCGGTCGAAATGTTATGTGGACCGTCCCTGACACACTAAAAAGGAGAAGGATGAAGGGTAGGAATAGCGTTAAGAATGGCATTAGTCAATAAATTATATATAAAAACGTCAGTACTTCAATATACTATTCCAAAATAAGCTAAAGTATAAACTATGACCATAAACACAGGTTCAGATACTCGGTGGCAAAACTGTCGCTCATGTAAAGCAGTAAAGCTAAATAATCCAGCATGGCGGAGAAAGAAGGAACATATGTTGTAACTAGCTTAAATATGATCGTATTTACATTAAGTTATTAATTAAAAATTCTATGAATTGTTGAATTGTTGCAGGGCAAAGTTGTATTAATAGTTTGTTTGTATTAAAATTGTGTAATGTTATATTTTTATAATGACTGGAAAAAGTAAAATTATTATGAGTCTAACGATATAGAAAATTGAAAAAGAAGTTTAGTTGTAAAAGATTTTTAGCAGTGTAAACCTTTTTAATATAAAAGTAACCTTATTTATATTACTTTATTGTATTATAATTAACGCATTGTCAAATATTTGTTATTATTGAAAACATACATGATTAGTGTAATGTATTCGAAGTTGTCCTTTGTCTAGTTTGAGTTTAAATTACCCAAATTCTGTGTAAGTTTTAACACAAAATTTGTGCAGTTTTAATACAGAATTTGTGTAGTTTTAACACAGAATTTGTGTAGTTTTAACACAGAATTTGTTTAAATTTGACACAAATATTTGTGTTAAATTTTATTTGTGTGTTTTTCTACTGCAGAATTTTTACACACAATTTGTGTAAATTATCGATTTTAACACGAATTTTGTGTATTCTTTCACATTAAAACAGCAGCATTATTTTTATTTAAAAACTTTTAAAGTACAGTTTAAGCATTTTGAAAAAAAAAATCTGTTGATTTCACAAATTATTTCTTAAGGCTATTTCGTTATGAAATAGCCTTAAAAATCATGACTTTTTATCAGTAAAACATAAACTTATGAGACTTACAAACTTGAAATAATCTATGGATTATGCAATAATACTACTTTAATTTAGCAATAAATTCATAAAATATATGAAATTTAATCTTTTTTCCCTTATTGCTTCCTCCTAGAGGAAGCATTGTAATAGTAAATTTTTACTGTAATTTACAGTTTTGTAAAATAATAACTGTAGAAATGAATATACTGATAAAAGTTCAATAGTTGTTTACAGATATTTACAGTATTTTACGGTTATTTACAGTTATTTACAGTTTTGTTGATAAAAAATATAGTTGTTATTATAGCGAAAATAATTTACTGTGTGTAACTGTAAATATCTGTAAATAACTACAAATAGATGTAAAACATTGTTAATAACTATTATTAACTTTTATTAGTACCTTCATTTCTACAGTATTATTTTTAAAAAACTGTAAATAACTGTAAAAAACTGTAAATAACTGTAAATAACGGTTTTTACAGTTTTTTACAGTTTTTAACAGAAACGATTTCCTCTAGGGATGTACAAATAATACTTTAAAAATTAAGTTATTGAAATGTAGAAAAGTGTTTCGCCCTCGACATTGTCTGTTGGGCTCATCAAGAGGACGCAGACAGGCCGTGTCTCGACACACGTGATAAATTTTTAGAAATAATACCACAAAATCTTAGAGAAATCGGAGGAGTTTTATGCCTTTGATGCTAAAATTTTGATTTTGTTTTGACAGGCTCCACCTATTAGAAAATAGAGAAAGTTGTCAAAAATAAATAAATAATAAGAGTTGTTAAAATAAATAATCACCACGTTCTTTAAAATCTAATTTTTTAAGTATATTCTAACAACACAATTTATCTATAGACCTTTTATTTATTCTAATCTCATCTATTCAACAAGCACTCTCTACAAATGGTAATAATTCTTTTCATGACTGTACAAATAATAATATTGTTAATAATACTTTCTACGAAAGTATAAAAAACCGCTGCCAATTCATTGGCACGTAGCTTCCTCAAACTTAATTTACTGATTCCTTTAATTAATTTTTAATTCCAATATTTAAAATTTAATACTTCAGAAAGACAGAAATAACAAAACTCCAACATAATTTATTCAAATTTTTATAGATTATACATTTCCACAAAATTTCACATACATAAAATATATATCACAATTGCCTATAAATTTGCATCTGATATTTAGAGCTAAATGTCTAGAAAAATTTTAACCTCAAATATCTCTGAAATTTATGAACCAATCACTTTACCAAAAGAACTCATCCGAGAGCTATCAATAATATATCTCTACAATGAATTTTGAACCGACTAAGACAATTTTACTCTTGTAATAGTTGAACATATAAAACTCATTTTTTTTCATTTTTCAATTTTTACGTTTTTGTTAATAACAAAAGAACCGTGATAGCTAGAGAATTAATTTTTTTTATAAAATATAGGTAATTTAATTGTCTTTCCAATACCACCCACCCCATTTAGATACATAGAGCCGTTCTCGAGAAATTACGATTTTAAAAAAAATTGAAAAAATGTTAACCTCAAATATCTTCGAAATTTATGGATCAATCCTTTTGCCCAAAGAACTCACTCGATTGGTATACAAAATCTACCCCTACAAAGAATTTCAAAGTGATCCAATTTTACTATAGTTATTGAACGACAAAAAAAATCACTTTTTTTTATAAATTATTTTTTTTCTCAAAAAAATAATGAATAAAAAAATCTAAAAATTTAGTAAGTTATAGTACTTAATATCCTTTATAACCAAAAAAATATTCATGTTAATATCTTTTTTTAATTTCGAAATATAACCTATTTACAAAAAATTACGTTTTCATCAATAACTTATGACGAAATATAGCTACCGACTTTTTTTTTTAAATTATAGATAATTTTATCCTACATACAGAGAATTCATGATATATAAACAATATTTGTTCTAAATATTAAAAAAATCGAAAAATAACTTTTGAAAATTAAAAAATGGCTATAAAAAAAAAGAAAAATTAAATTTTACAAAAATAGAATATTGACCCCAATTGTGGAAGCAAAATCTAAAAAAATGATCACTCTCCTGTTAAAATCGGTCGAGTAGATCATGAGATATCAGCGTATACGGACATACACACACACACACACACACACACGCGCACACACACACACACATCCAGACGGACATTTACTAAAAATAGTGTATTTCGATTCCAAATTTGCTAAATAACATTTCTAACATATTATCTCATAAACTTTTTTTTTACTATCACAAAGCTTCCTCTATGAGGAAGCAATAAGGCAAGTATAGAAGTTTTTTCTGTATAATCTATAAAATAATATTTATGATTTTTTAAAAGAAATCAAATAAGTACTAATAAAAGTCTTCTACTTCTTTGAGTCAATGTATGCTGAACCAATTATGTATAAGAACATTCAAATTGTTCACTGCAAATCAAAGAAACGAAAGTTGTGAAATCAATTATCGATAGTCAAGTAATGCAAACAACTCTCGGAAACAACTGTATGACCGTTTTCAGAAATGTATTAAAATTTGTTCATCCTTCTATACAAATTAAACACAAGAAAGTACTGAAAACAATTTATTGTAGTCAAGTACCGGCCATAAGTTAACTTAATTGACATAATAGAAATGTTCGTACCTCGCGTGTAAAATTACGTTTTACGCCCACGTTGCCTAACTTCAAAATTATTCAGCCAGCGGGCATGAAGTACGTACTACTTAATACCCAAGAGCCCCAATAGCTCACATAGTCCTACAAAACTTTATAGAACGTTCGCACTTTACGCCCGTGTGGGCGAAAATTATTTTAATTTTATAACTATAATGCCTTCTTTTTATTTCTAAAATCGGTAAGAATTTTTTCAAATATTTACGAAAAGTCAAAGCCTATATAAAAAATTACATAGACCAACACATCACTATTTTTAATTATTCTTTCTCAATTCTGAACTTTCTGTAATATTATGCATCTTGGGAGGGCATAAGTGTAGAGCTGCTCTAGCAGGGGTGGACCTCCGATCTTCCATACATATTTGGCGGCCCCGACGGTTTGCAGTTAAAGGACTAAGATTTGATCATTTTCATATAAATATATGAATATCTTTAAAGATCAGATGAAATGGGTAAATGGATTGCTTCTACATATTAACTACTGATCCTTGAGTATATCACTCTGTTTTTAAATAGAAAGTGCAAACACACATGAAAATAACATATGAAATCTCATATGAGATCCCACAAGATATAAAATTGCAGACGACATCACATATGAGATTTCATACGAGATATGCGATGTCTCAAATTCTGTTATGAGATCTTATATGATATTTACACGCAGGAAAAGGGTATAAAATGTGTTGCTTACAAAACAGTCAGTAAAATGTACATATTCGCATTTTTGAGTAGTGTTACGTTCCCATGTACTACTTTATTTTTCTCATGCAATTTTAACGTAACGATAAATTTTTATAACGATAGATTAATGTTAAACTAAAATACGGCTCAACATTGCGCAAAAGAAAGATTGAGAAATGGAATCGCACAATGACCAGGAATCGCTGCGCTAGCGGGGCAATGGCCTTGATCCAGCGCAACCACCACGAGGAACCGCATACGACACGAAGACAACAGGCGTTGCGCTGGATTAGTGGCAGCACCTCCCGGGCATCTCTCGCGCTCCCTGCCTTACCTGCACCGATAGGAGTTACGGGAGCGAGAGAGACAGCGAACGATTGTAGTGGGAGGGAATTTTCGCGGATCCAGTTGTGTGGGCTGCGAAAATTCGTTGCCAGGACAGTTGAGTTGAAGATTTCAAAAGGTGTTGTCGATTCATAATTTATTGTGATTTTTATAAGTCCTTATACCGTAGTAGTAAGTGTTAGAATATTTTCATTACGCGCGAGAAGAACCATCAAATTATTGTAAGCGAATCATCTGGACTTGGACCGAGGAACAAAATAAAATCAAGGAATTACCAATATTTATCGAACAGTTATTTTTTTCCCATTTTACCACGAAGTCCAAATTTAATTACCACCGACACCACAATTTCCAATATACGAGAGGAGCAGTGATCTACGACAAGGTAAGATTTTCCTATTTATTATCGCCGATTTCTTAGCTGATCCAACCAATTTTATTCGCGTCATATTTATTCGCGCTTTATTATTTTCTTCAATTTAAGTCCATATATTCTTTTATTTCATTTATTTATTTCATTTATTAAATTATATTTTATTTAAAGTGCATTTATAATTTATTTTATTTATTTGGTCGATCGCGTGCGTCTAATAATCGGGATTTTTATATACCTTGATATCGCGAAAACGTGAAACCATACGTGCGACTGGCCATATTTACGGGAGGTAGGTGATCATGGTTTCTACAGTCGCACGACCCCCCACTACTCTCTCATTCTCTCTGCACACGTTACTGAACCGAGAGGTAGTCGTAGTGGTTTCGTCAAGTTCGTTAACATTATTTCATTTATCTTCCAATAATTAATTGTTATTAGTTCGTTACTGTGTTTCGTAATTATATCGCCGCGCGTTTATTTAATAATTAAAGATAGTAAACAAATGTTTATATATATATTTATAGATACTTGCAAATCATAAATATTAAATTAAGAAAAATCAGAATGACTTGTTACACCTCAAGACACGCACATATCAATACTCTTTAATATATGTGAAGTTATTTAATAAATATGTGTGAATTGGCAATAAATATAAATGCTTTCTATGGTCTTGTACTAAATCAACTGATGTTCAATCAGTATAATGTACCTTAGGAAAATAAGCTAAAATGCAACTAATGTAGCTTAGTTCTTATATGTTTATGACACGAGGGATAATATGAAAGAGTATTGGCATTTTGTAGGGATTTACTACTGATGATACTGCTGCTACTGCATCTTTATTATACTGATAGTGCTAGTAACAATTGATTAGTATAAGCTTACAAATTATGAGGCAGGAAATGAAAAAATGGAACATTGGACAAACTGTATTCGTATGCTAGTTTATTCCAGCCTTGTGTTAGCGTATTCAATTAGTTCGTCGAATTTTTTCAATTTCCTTTATCATACTTATACGAACAATTCAAAACACACCGTATAAATTATGAGGAATTTTATAAACTCTAATTAAATGTTCTTATTACAACTGTAACGTTGCAAATTCTCTCCCTTGCACACGCTGCAATTAATTTATTTGTCGCCAGATCTCCGGAGGCTATATTGCTCCGTTCGTCACGAAGGTGGTGGGAGGCCACCTTCTACGCTCGAGGATGGGAGAATTGAGGGGAAAATAACCGGGTTAAACACACCGAAATACCATTAACTACGTTTATTATCGTGCGCTTACTTGCGACACCTCAAAAGAAGTTACTATACAAGTATTGTGATTTTACCCGACAATTTACTCGTGCCCGCGACGCGCGGTCGCGGCTCTCAATCGGGGAGTGAAGCTCCCCCTTCGCTATTAGGGTGCACGTGCGCGGCGACGAGGTCGCGGCACGGTGTCACCCTCCACGGAGCTCGCCGTGTGGCGGCTACACGCGGCACTATACGCGGTCGGGGCCGTTGCACAGATGATAGAACGCGAGAGAGAGAAACCTGTACTCGCCTAGGAAGCCTGCTGCGGCTACGGGATGCGCCGCCTCTGCCGCTCGAGATGGTGTGTCGGTGACGGCCGTACGCCGACGGTGAGCGCGCGCCGGCTCCGGGGCTTTCTCTTGCCGCGTTCACTTCCTCCTCCAAACTCCTTCTCCAGGGCACGCCGTGCCCGTCGCTGCTGGTGGTTAGGCTGCGAGGAAGGTCGGTCTGCAGTCCAGTAGCGAAACACTGTAGCTGGTCGGTCTCGCGAATTATTCCTCAAATCGACTGGTCGCGGTGCCGGTTGAACTAATAAGAGAGCGAGCAATTAGCTCGCTCTCCTGCCTGCCCGTGATTCGGCTGGCGCCTCTCCCCTCTGCTCCCGTTCTCTCTCTCTCTCGCTCTCATAGCGCACCGTGCTGGCGCTCTCGCTTCTCTCGTTCTCTCTCTCTCGCTCTGCCGGCGCACAGTGCGGGCACTCTCGCTTCTCTCGTTCTCTCTCTCTCGCTCTGCCGGCGCGGGACTGCTGGCTCTCCGGCCTCGCCGAGTTTCCTTAAACACAAACCAAGTCATGTATACACAGCATATACACATGCTTGTGTACTGATTTTGGCCGGTCAGACTGAGAGAGCAATGTTGTCGGGTCTACTCGACGAGGGCTCAGCTTACGCGAGCTCCTCGTGACACAACTAAATAATTTTTCATCAATCATTCCCAATTAAAATATGTCAAGTTGAAATTCACTATAATAAGATACTAGGCCAGGCAAGAAAACTTTTATAGTAATGATCTTTTTATGTAAGATCTAAAATCATACTATCTGTCAAAAAACTACCCGGAATTTTTAAATAAAACACACAATATTTAATTATTTATCAATATTTATTTTGTCGCCTTCAAAGTAGGCCATTTGATGCAACACACATGTGCCAACGATTTTTTCAATCATAAAAACCTTTTTTATAAGCGTTTTCTGGGATGGCCTTCAGTTCCCTCAACGAATTTTGTTTTATGACTTCGATCGCTTCAAAACGTTTTCCACGGAGAGGTAATTTTAGTTTCGGGAACAGAAAAAAGTCATATGGGGCCAAATCTGGTGAATACGGTGGTTGCTCGATTGTATTTATTGAGTTTTTGGCCTTAAATTCGGTTACAACTGCGGCTCTATGCGGTGGTGCATTATCGTCGTGCAAAATCCACGAATTGCTCTTCCACAATTCTGGTCGTTTTTAACGGATTTTTTCACGAAAACGCTTCAAAATGCTCAAATAATATTGTTTATTGACCGTCTATCCCTCTGGTAGGAATTCATGATGCACCAAACCATGTCAAAGAAAATAGTCAGCATGACTTTCACTTTTGATCGACTTTCACGTGGTTTTTTCGGTTTTGACACGCCTTTTGTTTGTCATTGAGATGCCTGTTGACTTGCTTGAATGTCAAACTCGTAGACCCATGTCTCATCTCCAATTATAATGCATTCCATGAATGTAGGATCGGAATTAGCACGATCCAGCATGTCCAAAGAGATCTGTCTGCGGTACTCTTTTTGAAGAAAATTCAGCTCTTTTGGAACAAGTCGAGCGGTGATGCGTTTCATGCCCAAAACATCCACCAAAATCATACGAACTGACTCGTGGGAGATGTTTAGCTCTTGTGCTATCTCTCTTAAGCCTGAATGGCGATTTTCCAATACGATTTGTTTCACTTTTTAAATGTTCTCCTCGGTGGATGCTGTCGATGGCCGTCCGGACCAAGGCAAATCTTCACACACTTCCCGACCTTCCTTGAATGCTTTGTACCAATCGTAAATTTGAGTTTCTGATAAAACTGATTCCCCATAAGTCTTTTCCAACATTTTCAAAGATTCCGCGCACGAAATTTCGTTGGTAAAACAAAATTTGAGGCAAACTCTTTGTTCAATATTTGTATTCATTGTGAAAATCGTGACGCACTATTGTACGATCAAACGAACTTATCTGTACGTGAAGTTCGATCGTAATTATATGAAGAGTCTCGTTCGAAGAGATTACATACGTAGTTTCCACTCCCTTCCCGCTAGAGATCACACGGTTCAGAGTAAAAAAGGTAGGGGGAGCGGGCAGCGGTTACCTCGCTTCTCCTACTCTATACTTTTTTCATATTTTTAGAGTGATTAAAATTGCGATTTTAACTTGGGTTAGGTTGTGGGTGGGAATGTAATCTCTTCGAACGGGACTCTTCATATAATTACGATCGAACTTCACGTACAGGTAAGTTCGTTTGATCGCACAATTATATTTCATTCGTCTCGTTCTCGAGATTACATACGTAGTTGTTTAGAGGAAACAACCACAATTTTAATGCAAAAAAAAACATTTATTAATGTGAGTACAACCGAAAATCAATTTTTATATGTTGATTCTTATAGAGTAAGTGCTTACCACTCGCGTTGCGAAATGGTAATTATCCGTTTTTATAGGACGGTTATAAAACCTCGCAATAGTCTGGGAACTATTAGACCAACCCGCTGTTCGTCTGATAATATCAAGATCTATACCTCGAGCTAGGGCTGTTGACGAGGCCGCATGCCTGGTCGAGTGAGGTGCAAAATCTGATGTATCTGTGCCACTCTTGGCTAATACTGCTTTAATTCACCTACGTACAGTCTGAGATCCAATAGTTTTGTGGTTTTTTTTTGAGAGCTATAAATAAGCTATCCACATAATTTCTTAATGACTCAGTCATTCCTATATATTTTAATATCACAAATGCGACACACAACATTAGATTCTCGCTGTTTGTAGGGAGGACCAATAGGGGTTCAAAAACGCCCAGGTCCTGATGTTTTTATCATCTCGGGTATCCTTATTTCTAAATCTTTGGTCATTTCATAAATATTACTTAATTTTGTAAACGCAAGTGTCTGTGCTCTGTGAGCCGCGCTTAAGACTAGTAAAATAATGTTTATTGAATATAATCTTTTTGTTTTTTTTTTTTTTTTTTTTTATAATTCTAATGAACTTAACTGTTTAGTATTATCTATTTGTTTCACATACGTTAACACTATCGATACATCCGAAGTCTGATTATATTTTAGGGTAGTTGGTTTTAACCTATAAACTCTTTTAAGGAATCTAGATTTCTAACGAAATTGCCGATCTTAACGTATTACCATATGCATCGCCCGCATTACAACATTTCGCTAAAAAACGAAGTACATAGAATCTCTGTGAAGTTGAAAAACGACCTGATTTTCTTAACAAAATTGCCACCACTTTCGCAAGGCCGTTTCGTATTGTTTTAAGGTTGTCTGAGCTAACAACGCCAACATTATTTCCAATGCGTCTTCTGAAACTTCTTTCTTTAAGAAAGTTCTCCCGATAACTCTCCGACCATCAAATGACGATTGCTCGCTAGTGGATGACTCTTCGACCTACAGGAAGACAGTAAAACAATAGGGTCTAGACGAAACATAATAGGATCTTTATATATCCTTAAATAAAGGATACCACGGTTGCCCCGGCCAGTCGGGAACAACCACCATGCCCAATGCTCTGTCCTGCCTGATTTTAATTAGTCTTTAAATTTAAGCTAAATGGAGGTAATGCATAGAACCTTAGACCCTGCCAATTCATCGTAAAATCATCTATCAGTATCGCTTCTGGATCGGGTTTCCAAGAGATGAATTTTAAACATTTCCTATTAACCCTAGTTGCAAAGAAGTCAATATCCGGTGTGTCAAAATGGCCTACAATTATATCAAAATTTATGTTATTAATCTCCCATTCTGTGTTATCATTCAGTATTCGCGATAATGTGTCAGCGATTTTATTATCCGCCGATGCAATGTATGAAGCAACAGAAATATTCTCCTATCTTTCGTCCAACTCCAAATTTCTTTACATAATTTACTGTAAGACTGATAATTTACGCACCCACCTTATTTACATACGAAATAGCTGTGGTATTATCCAGATTTGGCAATTTCGTAGATGGCAGCTATAAGGTCTTAAGATTTAGGAATAAACATTTTTTCACAATAATTAAAATTATTATCTACAAAGCCCTTTTTTTTCAAGGATTTGGTATAGACAAACCCCTACTCTACCGCCGGACAAGCAGCTACTAACCTCCCAATCACTTATGCAAACTCTCTTACTTTACACTGCTTTTTCGTTAATAGCTGGTTTATAAGAATTATCAAGTTTCGTTTCTTACTTTCTGGTAATTCAAGTGTATATTTTACGGAATCATTATCATACCATGAAGTTGCACCTAGTGTTTGAGGTTAAGCAACTCTTATCTTTATTTATAATAAACCCTAATCTCGTTAACACTCTGACGTCCGCGACAATCGCGACTTATTTTCTTTTTTGTTTTAAAACTCTGGGGAATTCTCGAGTCCGACTTTTTCCCGAAAAACTCGAAGTCGACGCTCCCCGCGAGCTTCTTGGCAGCTCGCATCACGACTTGGCCGACGAGCCGCACCCTCTAACCAAGGGGAGGGAACTGAGCGGTCCGCAAGCGCGACCCCAGCTGCAGCCGATCTGCACCTTCGAGAGAAAAAATGGCATGGCGTTTAAGCCAGGAGATCCGTCTCCGGCGGAGCAGCTTTCGCCGCCCTGCGGCAATCAATCAGCGAGCGTCGCCGCTCGCCTCTAACCTTCATCGAGGTAATTTGTCAGTCTCCTTTTTGTAATAGATTATCAATTTTTTTTTTTTTTTTTTTTGTAGTATTATTAACCTCAGCTAATGATAAATTTATAACAGGTTCTTTAAATTGCTTAACATTTTTAAAAAATTCTATTTTGTAACCTCCTACGCAATTTAAAATAAACTTATCGCTAGTAAGTTCTTTCCAATTATCAATATAAGCTTTTAAATGCTGTCTCGGCAGAGGCAGTTGAGTTTTTCAAGGGCAGCAGGTTTTTTCATAGAGATAGCCACCTTCTCCATAGATTTGGCCTCTTTAAACTTTTCTGCCAAATTTTTCCCAAACAGAGAATCTTCTGTGTTAGCATACGCAAGAATTGCCTTTGTGTCTCATCGACACCAGCTAATATAAATGCATTTCTCGATTCTGTCTGACTATGCATTACCTCTATCATGAGTTGTCCAACTTCATGCAACTTTGCTGTAATCTCACGTCTCTTCTGACGGATGCTGTCTTTTTCCTTAATTAGCGTGGTTATAACCGAGCCGAGAGCATTCAGGGCCGAGCCGACCGTTTGCTGACGCTGCACTATGTACACGTTCCTCGACTCTGAATGGCTTGGTATTTTCAAAGCTATCTTTGGAATTCAATTTCGGCACCTCAAGACCGGCTGGGCAATTTTATTTCTCAAGCAATTCGACTTTCTCATCTTTATTAATGCCCTTGTCATACCAATATTTTCATCGAATATACACTGTCGAGTTCGATTTTATGTCCAGAGCTTTAGACTTTAACGGGTCTTTTCCAAAAACGCCAGCAAGTTCCTAGTCCAGTGGTACTTCAACCATACTTTCAGGCATTTGCTTCGTCTGTACAATTGGTGGCGCATTCAGCGCATCTTGCTGGTTTTCTGAAAAAACTCCAGCGAAGAATAAGTAAAAAACGACTTTTAAGAACTCAACCCCAACTTCATGCGAGAGGAGGCGTGATATTATTATTATTATTATTTTTTTTTTTGACAAATAAACGTTTGTAACATAACGTTTGCGTATTATTTTGTACATGTCTTGCGAGAGTGTGTGTGTTCCTGAGTATATATGAAAAAACTCGTGCGAACGTGTAATGCAAGCACGTGCACGTTGGTATATAACGTTTGCGTATTATTTTATACACTACGTCTTGCGAGCGTGTGTGTGTTTCTGATTGTGAGTATATATGAAAAAACTCTTGCGAGCGTGTAATGCAAGCACGTGTCCGTTGGTATATAACGTTTGTGTATTATTTTATACACATCTTGCAAGCGTGTGTGTTTTTATGGGTATATATGAAAAAACTCGTGCGAACGTGTAATGCAAGCACGTGCACGTTCATATATAACGTATTATTTTATACACGTCTTGCGAGCGTGTGGGTTGAAAAAAAACTCGTGTGAGCGTGTAGTGCAAGCACGTGCATATTGGTTAACTTTTAGGTTATACGGGCGCCGAAAATGGCGGACGCCGGACGGTCATGCGAGCACGTCAGAAATCTTATTTAAGCCCTTTATGCAAGAAGGCAGCTAACCAAGTAGTTTTTCTTATCTTTAGCGTCAACTTGATCCTCCTCGCCAATATCATCTTTGTCATCCGTTACCGGTGAATTTCTTAGTGACTCATCGCCTGACGAGGTCTCAATTGGGCTCCTTCATCGTCCGGAACTTCTTTGGCTTGTTTTTGTGCTAGCTTCTGAGCCTGCAACAGTTGCTCTCCTCTCGCATTTTCTTCATTTGTTTCGATACCGTCCCCATAGCCTCTTTAGATTTCTCTTTCTTTTCGACTTATCAATCATTTTCGTGTTAAACTCTGAACGCGTGCTTCCTCTTGCGCACAAGAAAAAGGAATGAAGAAAGTATAGAACAGGAGAAGCGGGGTAACCGCTGCCCGCTCCCCCTACCTTTTTTACTCTGAACCTTGTGATCTCTAGCGGGAAGGGAGGGGAAACTACGTATGTAATCTCGAGAACGAGACGAATGAAATATAACTGAGCTTAACTGACTATAACAGTTGGCGTAAACAAACTGCTTGATGGAACGCGCTCAAACTTGGCATCATAATTTGGTACAGTGATGCCAACATACGACAAAAAAAAATTCAAATATCTATAACGCGGGAGATTTAAAAAAACTTTTCCGGATACTTTTTTGACAGAAGTTATGAACTGTCAGTGTTCTTTCATACTGCTACCTGAGACATAACAACAATATAAATTGAATATTAGCTGTGCGTGTCTTGATCTGTTAATAGTCATTCTGTTTCTTTCTTTTTTTTTTTAAATTAAAGTTATAGTTATGCTTTGCAAGTATTTTACATATAGAATATTACAAGTTATTGTCATATAACTTTCATTGTTAGATAAAATCCATACGTTACTACTAAATGCTACTTGCTTATTAAAATATAGCTTACAGCTTGTACTCTAAATAGAGCAGTAAATTTCAAACAATATAATATTAATTACATAGCCTTTTACAAACTGTAAACTGTATTTCAATGATCAGGTAGGAAAAAGATAATGTTAAAATAGTATTTAGCAATACGGCATGGTTTGCTCTTCCACTGTAAGTTATATAACAATAACTTATACTTTTATATGTGGAAAACTGGCAATCCATAAATATTAAATTATACAAAACAGAATAAACAATTTCAATCGAACACATGCACCTGTTAAAACTCTTTAATATGTGAAGTTATTTTATAAATATATGTCAACTGGTAATAATTATAAATGCTTTGTCAATAAAAAAACCTTCTATTTTTAACAATAAATCATTTGGAAAATACTTACTATACCAAGTGTCATCCTTGGAAATGCATACATAGATAAGTCGTCAGCTGGCGACGGGCAGAGGAGTGAGGGGCACCTAAAGGGAGGGCCTGTGCGCAGCAGTCATCGAACGTTGTGTTGATCGGTGCTCTCGCGCGCTTCAACGGTTATAACAACGAAAGTTCCAACTTGAGAGTGTGGCGGTTGCTGCACCTACGTCGAGGAAGACCTTCTGCTGCTGTCCACGCTCTTATCTCCAAGGTCGTGCCAGTTTCGTGATGACGTTGCCGGTCGAGAATAGCTGTCATATTCGTGATTATGTTTTCCATGTTTACATCTAGGTGAGACGAGTGCACCCACACTTTCATGTATTTATGCGTATGTCTCATGTTTCTTCATTTTCCTATGCTAGTTGTACTACAAGGGAGCTGTGCATTACCTAGGGAAAGCTATTTCTTCCTTCTCTGCCAGTCGTGGCAAATTCTTCTTCCTGATCCCTGCTACAATGCACTTGATGCAGGAGAAGTCCTTTTTGCAAATTTGTTCCGTCTCCTCAACTGGTGAGTAACATTCCAATATTTAATAGTTTGCCATTGTTACTTCACGCATTGTTTATTCTTTTAGGGTTGACTGGGTGGCTTCCGTTATTAAAGATGGCTTGGTCGACTTATCTGTGTATGCATTTCCAAGGATGACACTTTGTATAGTATTTTCCAAATGATTTATTGTTAAAAATAGAAGGTTTTTTTATTAACAAAGCATTTATAATTATTAACAGTTCACATATCTTTATAAAATAACTTTACATATTAAAGAGTATTGACAGGTGCATGTGTTGATTGAAATTGTTTATTCTGTTTTGTATAATTTAATATTTATGGATTATCAGTTTTCCACATATAAAAGAATAAGTTATTGTTATACAACTTACAGTGGAAGAGCAAACCATGCCGTATCGCTAAATGCTATTTTATCATTTTCTTTTTCAAACTTTATCATTGAAATATAGTTTACAGTTTGTAAAAGGCTATGTAATAAATATAATATTGTTTGAAATTTACTGCTCTCTTTAGAGTACAAGCTGTAAGCTATATTTTAATGATCAATTAGCATTTAGTAGTAACGTATGGGTTTTATCTAACAATGACAGCTATATAACAATAACTTGTAATATTCTATATGTAGAATACTTGCAAAGCATAACTATAAATTTAACTTTAAAAAAAAGAAAAAACAAAAAGACTATTTACAGGTCAAGACACGCACAACTAATATTCAATTTATATTGTTGTTATGACCTTTCAATACCACACTTATGTTTAAGGAATAATAGGTGAATTACTATAAAAATTTTCTTGCCTGGCCTAGTATCTTATTATAGTGAATTTCAACTTGACATATTTCAATTGGGAATGATTGATGGAAAATTATTAAGTTGTAATAAGAACATTTAATTAGAATTTATAAAATTCTTCATAATTTGTACGGTGTGTTTTGAATTGTTCGTATAAGTATGATAAAGGAAATTGAAAAAATTCGACATTAGACGAACTAATTGGATACGCTAGTTTATTCCAGCCTGGTGTTAGGCTGGAATAAACTAGCATATCCAATACAGTTTGTCCGATGTTCAATTTTTTCAATTTCCTGCCTCATAATTTGTAAACTTATACTAATCAATTTTTACTAGAACTATCAGTATAATAAAGATGCAGTAGCAGCAGTATCATCAGTAGTAAAGCCCTACAAAATGCCAATACTCTTTCATGTTATCCCTCGTGTCATAACCATATAAGAACTAAGCAAAATTAATTGCATTTTAGCTTATTTTCCTAAGGTACATTATTCTTGACAAAAAAGATTGAACAGCAGTTGATTTAGTACAAGACCATAGAAAGCATTTATATTTATTGCCAATTCACATATATTTATTAAATAACTTCACATATATTAAAGAGTATTGACATGTGCGTGTCTTGAGGTGCAACAAGTCATTCTGATTTTTTAAAATTTAATATTTATGATTTGCAAGTATATAAATATTCCGCTAAACCGTACTTTTGAGAATCTAGAGTTTCTTCCGTTAGAGTCTAGGATGCGTGACGAAAGAAATAAAACCCTCTCTGCGTGGAAGGTATTAATATCCACCATTTTAAATCCTCTAAAGTCTAGTTTCGTATATATTACTTTTTTGCCTGGCGGGCCAAAAGTATCACTTTTGCTCCCGGCACCCGATCGCGAAGGTTGTATTTTCGGCCTCGCTAGGCAAAAAAATCGTATATGCACCTCGGGAGCAAATAAAGAATGCCTCAGATCGCATGTTTGTCACCCTTGCCTTCGGCTCGGGTGACAATTTCCATGCGATCTGGGACATTCTTTACTTTTACTCCCTAGGTGCATAATATACTATTTGGGGATCGTCCCCAAAAGTACAAAAAGTCCTCAAAAGTTCGATTTCTTGCCGAATATAAGCCCCAAAAGTTTGTTTTGTCATATATATATATGAGCTATTCTTTGATAGAAGAGCCACCCCCTGAGTCCAAAACTGTATGGCAATTAAAAAATCGTAATTAGGCTTAAAAGTTTATTAGCACTATATATTTTTTTTTGCCATGTGGCTTTTTTAGAATTGCAATATTGCGGCTCAAAAATGGCGGCTCAAACTTGTAGTGTACGTGAAATTATCTCGGAATTTGAATTTTCCCGGAATTTAAAAATGTTTTCAACTGGAATAAGTATATTTCTTATGTATTTTGATGCGCTGAATCCGAATCTAAAGTTGGTTTAACTCAAGCGCCCTTAAAATTTTGACTAAATCGCAAAAACTGCTCAAATACGTGAAAAATCATGAAAATCACAATATTAAGCATGAAAAAAACTTAGAAAAAATTTGCTTGACCTAAAATAAACATGTTTCTTATGTATTTTGATGTGCTGAATCCAAATCTAAAGTTGGTTTAGCTCAAGCACCCTTAAAATTTTGAGTAAATCGCAAAAACTGCTCAAAAACGTGAAAAATCATGAAATGTTTATTTTAGGTCAAACAAATTTTTTCTAAGTTTTTTTATGCTTAATATTGTGATTTTCACGATTTTTCACGTTTTTGAGCAGTTTTTGCGATTTACTCAAAATTTTAAGGGTGCTTGAGCTAAACCAACTTTAGATTTGGATTCAGCACATCAAAATACATAAGAAACATGTTTATTTTAGGTCAAACAAATTTTTTCTAAGTTTTTTTCATGCTTAATATTGTGATTTTGACGATTTTTCACGTTTTTGAGCAGTTTTTGCGATTTAGTCAAAATTTTAAGGGCGCTTGAGTTAAACCAACTTTAGATTCGGATTCAGCGCATCAAAATACATAAGAAATATACTTATTTCAGTTGAAAACATTTTTAAATTCCGGGAAAATTTTCAAATTCCGGGATAATTTCACGTACACTACAAGTTTGAGCCGCCATTTTGGAGCCGAAATATTGCAATTCTAAAAAAGCCACATGGCAAAAAAAATATATAGTACTAATAAACTTTTAAGCCTAATTACGATTTTTTAATTGCCATACAGTTTTGGACTCAGGGGGTGGCTCTTTTATCAAAGATATATATATATATACATATATATATAAAGCATAAGTTATTGTTATCAAGGAGCGCGGGAGCGCTCCGAAGGCAAGTATAGAAGAGCCTTAGGAGTGACCGCGCGATGATATACATTGAAATGGATGTACGAGAAAATCAATACACTTATATACCTATTACGTTAGTTTCAACTATATAACATATCCCTCTTAATCGAAAGCCATTTCATTACTCTACACAAATCAAAAGATTTTATTTAAAAAGATTATCTCGTTTAAAAGATATAGAGATGAATTTTTTTATGTCCACTTCCCGATTCTAAATTTTCTCCATAGTTTCAGACTCTCATCCGGTGTTGCAACTTCCTGTTACGTGACCTATACACACACACACACACACACACACACACACACACACACACACACACACACACACACACACACACACACACACACACACACACACACACACACACACACAGACACATACACACACACACACACACACACACACACACACACACACGCACGCACGCACGCACGCACGCACGCACGCACGCACACACGCACACACACACGCGCACACACATACCCCTCATAACGACCTAACCTTACGCATCTCTCAACATATAACATATATATATATATATATATACATACACACAATATCACTTAGAACATATACTATATGGAGGGAGCATCCCAATGCTCGAAAGCGTGGCCGCGAAGTGAGAGTGAAAAAGAATGAGCGATAGTATCTGTCTCTCTCTTACTGTCGCGCGATTGGCTGGGGGATAGGTATCAGCCAATCGCGCGACGGTATGAGAGAGATAGCTACTGCCGCTCATTCTTCTTTCTCTCTCACTGCGCGGTCACGCTTTCGAGCATTGGGATGCTCTCTCCATGTAGTATATCCTCTAAGCAATATCACGGATGATTGTTTATAGTATAGGTATATATATTCGTTTCAATAATCAAAGATCTGATGAAGTCGACTGACGAAAAGAATAAAAGAATTTATTTACGAGCATCAATGAGGCAACAACATTTTTTAGATAAGTATTAAAATGACTAAATGTTAAATAGTAATTTTTTTAAAGATTTGATACTTCGTGAAAATTTTTATTTACAGATAAGTAGTCAAGATTAATATATATTCAAAGATCTCAAGCAGTCAACTGGTTATCGAAGAATTCATCTATTCATGTATCAATCAACGGGCGAATAATATATATTCCCTTGTCTTATATATATATATATATATATATATAAATAAATTCATACATCGGTACTATTGGGGTCCTAGAGTTTCTTACTCTGAGAGTTTACATTGGAATACCGGAACAAATACACTTGACTAAAGAAATAATGGCCCTAAGGGTACCGTGATTCGCAGGGGGCTTGCGGCGCCCGATTTTAGTATCGAAATTCCGGAACAAAAGCCCGGAAAAGTACCTAAGATGTATTGTAGACGAAGCCTTATGGACCTCAAAAGTAGCGATAGATGCATCGTATTTTTGAAGCCGGTCCCCAAAAAGGACAAAAGTCCCCAAAAGTAGCAATCTATGGTGTATATGTACCCCAAAAGTACCAACACATATACCTATATATATATATATATATATATATTCCCTTGTCTTTTATATATATATATATATATATATATATATAAATATATATATATATATATATATATATATATATATATATATATATATATATATATATATATATATATATATATATATATATATATATATATATATATATATATATTCCCGTGTCTGGGTGATGACGACCTAACCTTACACATCTTTCATCAAATAGTCAACTGGTTATCGAAGAATTCATCTATTCATGTATCAATCAACGGGCGAATAATATATATTCCCTTGTCTTATATATATATATATATATATATATATATATATATATATATATATATATATATTCCCTTGTCTTATATATATATATATATATTCCCTTGTCTTATATATATATATATATTCCCGTGTCTGGGCGATGACGACCTAACCTTACACATCTTTACACTGTTATGAACTGCGTTCGCACGGACGAGTGGCAGAATATTTAGGAGCGATTCTACAATAGTAATTTGGAACTTGAGGAACTAATATTAGATAGCAAACGTAATTATACGTATTTGATCAATTAAATAATAAACGTGGACATAGGTATTTAATAAGAGATCGATTAAATAATAAATATAATTAATTGGATAGCAAACGTGATTTAAACGTATAAAACCATCAAAACGTAATTAAGCGATTAATTGAATGATAAACGTAATCAAACGTGTTCCCATAAAATAAAAAACCGATGAAGATTTTAACTATAAAACCCTTATCTTTAATCAGATAAATTATGTTTAACCGCTCCGTAAATAAATAATAATAATTAAACAATAAACAACTTGATACCGCAATGATTAATTTTGTTAATAATAATAATAATAATAACATCCCGAATAAGCAAATAACTAACGGCTTGCGACTCCAGTAGGAATACATTATTTAATAATAAATAAGAATAATAGTTAATAGTTTAATAATAAAATATAACAGGATAAAATTGTTTGTCTCTTCCTCCTCCCCTCTTCCTGTTTACCTTCTATTTTTAGAAGCTCTCAAGGTCAGCGGAAACCAGTTCGAACCGGCAAGATCCCAACCGAAATTCCCTCTCCCTCTTCCTGTTTATCTTCTATTTTTAGAGGCACCAAGATTAGATTTCTCCAGCAGGGCCACCCCTAACTCTCAAGGACAAAACCGGATTAAACTATACTGAAAAAAATTTGGCACTCCAGCTGACCCGATGAGTACATACGCTACGCCGAAAGTAGGGTCGAATGTTATACCGCGGTTCGGCACATCTCCTGCCCCGTACTGGCACAGCTCCTGTTCCGTAAAAGCGTCGCGCGCCCCGTACTGGCACAGCTCCTGTCCCGTTCGGGACAAACGCTGTGCCAAAAGTGGGTGGTCTGACACACGCATCGAAGGGGGCGCTGACGAACTGTGATGGAAACAGACGCCGTGCCAAATTTTTTTCAGTGTAGAATTCTCCAGTGAAGCCACTCCCACTTGAGGAAGAGGAATAACTCTGATTGGCTCCACCCCCACCACCAACCTGAAGCTCCACCTGCAATATAGAATATAAATAGGGCCTCCTCACCGGCCTTTGTAGTCACTCCCAGGTCTCTGTGCAAATGCCTCAGAGCATAATATTCAAGGTCATTTTGAATTATATAGATCCACGCTTGAAAGTTTTGTTAAAGTCTAGATTTAATTTATTTAAATTAAATAAACTCCAAGGTTAAAGTTTATATCTTCAACTTCGACTTTTATTTCAAAGTTCCCGCAATTCCTTGCGCTTCAGTGTTTAATCGAACAACGAATTCCACGTTCCTGTTGGTCAACTCGGCGACCATTGCAGATGCGCCCTTCTGCTCGAAGATCCCGACTCGGGTCGTAAAACACACACAGATGTTACAAATGTTATCATATCGTCGTGAGTTAGTTTAAAATTAAAATTAGTTAATTAATTATTCAAACATCACAAGTAGGCAAGTAGAAGAATTCATCTATTCATATATCAATCAACGGGGGTTTTATTAGATAAGTATTGAACAGCAAAATGTTAAATGGCTACAATTATTTTAAAAAAATTGATACTTTGTGTGAATTTTTTTTATATTTACAGATTATACAAGATTTGCTTACAGTCATTGAAATTAGATTTTGAATTAACTTGGATGGTTGTACAATGTAGATATATACATACACACAATATCACAGATGATTATTTATAGTATAGGTGAATATATATAAATATATATATATATTGTCACGGCCTGCCGTACCGACGTCGCGGATAAGCCGTAGTTGAAGTAACTCATGCGCGCGAACGCGAGATGGCGCGTCGATGCAGAATCTGAGCTGCATCGACGTGATGACTAGTAGACCGCGGCGAGCTGGCCGGCCATCTTATAGTTCGCTACGGTATTCTGCAACCGCTTTTCGTTTCGCTCCACCTTGTTTCACCCGTTATTAAAAGAAGACTCGTTCGTTCATTTGAAGAGAAGTACCGTGTCAGAGCGCGAATCACGAGAGTTTTGCTCGTGATATACAAAAATAGTGTATTAAAGTACTTCTGCGGTTTTCGCGCGTTAAAGTGCAAAGTTCAAGTGCGACAGGCTAGTATCACCTGCCGCACTCAAACTACTTAGTGTCTGGAGGAAGTAATAGCACTTTTCGTGTCCGCTCCACCGCAGCATCAAGATTTTTATATTGCTCAGGAAGTAAGACCAGACACGTCCGAGACCGATCAAGTACTTAAGCCGTTGCTAAATTGGGCAAAAGGTAAGCGTGCACGCATTCTTCCGCGCCACGCATTAGCTCCGCGTAACCGCTTGTCCAGGCTCGTCGTACCTGGACATCGGCTTCGAGTAGGCGTTCTCGTGCGGTGAGAGCAAGTGCGAGGAGAGAGTGTAGGCATCGGGCTTGCACTTCATCAAGGTTAAACGCGAGGTCAAACCACCGGCTTTTTCAAAGCCGGAGAGTGCGCACAACAGGTGCGCACACGTGTAAACCCGCCGTCTGCCCTCTCTCTCACACTTATACGTGTGTGCGTCGCGCGGCGATCGCGACTGCTCTCACACTTCGTCGCTTTACTCGGTGAGCGCGCGCGTAGAGTACCGCACACGTGAGGCGTATTATACCTCACGTGCGCGGCGTAAATTACTGCGAGCGTGACGCCAGTCTCCGAGGCAGCTGAGGTCAGAGGTAACGTGCTGGCGCACCGTTTAGATAGGGAATACGCAAACCTAAATTCATTTCTTTTATATTTCTGATCCATTATCACATCACAACGTCTTTTATTTAATAAACAATAGTCTTTTATTATTAACATTTAACCTCTCGAGTTATTATTTCGTGACCTAGTCATTCCCCGTTCCCCGCCGCCTCCGCGGTCGTTACGTAAGAGAAAACGTATCGTTTCATCTGAGCAGCCGGCACACGAACCAGTGAACGAGAGGAGAGTTCGAGTCACTGGTGAGAAACAAAGCGCAAGTCTTCGACTTGCGTGTTGCACGGTAAGTAACCAGATTAGGTGAACATTGCACGACGTTGTAGCGTTCGTTGCATAATCTGGCTATTACATCTCCAGGAGTTGAACCGAGAGATATGGAATTGAACCGCTAAGGTACGCAGGTGAAACGTGCCTTAGCCCGAAAATCCACCCCGTGACAACTGGCGCCCTATACGTGTGTGTGCTTGGGAATAACGCGAAATTTTGACTTCGAAGGAGCTAAGTTCGAATCCCAAAAATTTCTTTTTGCGTTTTTCCGATTTTTTTTTAGATCTTTAGTTAGGAAGCGACAACAGAACATTAATTAACCAACAGCAAACCCTCTAGTGGTGGAAATTTGAAGATTTTTGCAGAAAATTGAGAAAATTGCTGTTGGTAAGTTCTAAAAATTTTTACAAGCCTTTTTACTAGTTAGGAACGGTGCGCCTAGGCGGAATAGAATTGCGAGCGAGACTCTTATTTGTTTAAACAATAATAATAGTTTGTTTAAATAATAATAAAAATTTGTGAAGAGAAGCATCAGGGGATTGAACACTCGACTAAATTTGTGACGAGCGTTCAATCGATACCAGTTGCTAGCCTAGTGGAGGCTAGTATAGACAATACCCTCACGGGATTCGAACCAGAGACAAAGAATCGAACTGAGGGGTAGATTCGAACCCGCGGTGACCTGGCTGGCATTTATTTTTTTTTTTTTTACAGGGTAAAAATTTTAAAACAGCTGAAAAGCAGAGACAAACCAGTAATTCGTGCTAAATCGGGATCGAAGCACCAATTACTGGAAAATTAATAAGAAAACCAGCCAGGGCGTTTTGAAACCGAGCGACTGGTATCTAACCCTCTGCAACTCGAAGTGAAATTCAGAGTGTGGAGGTTAGGTAGAACTATAGTATATTATAAATTATTTATATATATTTATTTATTTATTTGTAAATTAAGAGGTGCGCCTTAGGGAACGATCCCTTAAATAGAAACCGCACACACAACCACACTCTGAAATACACATTCAAGCGCGTGTAAAGAAGGCTACAAGCGAAACAAGAATTAGAAATGGCGCAGAATATAGAGGAAGCCATCGGGAATTGGTGCCAATGTTTAACGGCAAAAGATGTAGACGATCATCTGCAGACATTGAACTTGAAAACCAGCGGCTCCAAATTTATAAAGATGAACAGGATGTCGCAGTGGCTACTTGGAATATACCAGCCGGAGGATTTTCAGATGGAAGAAGGGCAGTATGAATATTCCCTGCTCATAAAGAGAGAGAACCTCCGGACCAGGTTCATTCAAGAACACAGCACAGAAGACCTTCCACCAGCATGGGAGAACATAACGGGTGAAACCACGGATGAACCACACCCGTTAACCATGCTGGCAGAGGACGATGCGACAAAAGCCAACCTTGAGGCAACAAGGTTGGCAATAAAAGAAACCGCGCCGCCACAGAGGACAGAAAAAGAACTAACAGGCGGAAAATCCACAGAAAAACCGAGCCAACAGGACTCTGGCAACTTAATAAACCAGAGTTCTGAGGTAGACGACACGACGCTGGCACAGTTTTCCGAGCCGATGGCGGCGATGACATCCACATCCGGCATGAAGTTCCTGGTGCCAGAAGCATTTTTAGAGTTCTGCGGTAACATGATGCAGGAAAACAAAACCTTGAGTGCAAACGGCGCAACGCAAGGAGCAGCTTCTAGCACCAGGATGGAAGACGACCGGACCAGACTACGGAAGGAACACGTGCGCTTACAAGACACATACACGTGTCAGTACCCCGTCAATCCGAATCGGGACGAAGCATCGACCCCCCAGGCGCATTTAGGTGACAGGACCCAGCCACTGATTCTCGAGGAATGAAACCTCCGAGAACCTCGGCGCAAGTGGAGTCGAAGATTCGTCGTTAAGAAGGCGAACCTTCTCCATTGTTGACGTCGGACTCACAGTGAGGAAGTGGAACGTGTCGTTCTCTGGCGATAGAGGCCAGAGCATAGAAGCTTTCCTGGAGAAAGTAGAAGCGTGCCGCGGGTCGACTAGCCTGTCCGAAGCAGAGGTATTCCAGGCCTTGCCGGAACTACTAAAAGGCGTGGCAGCTATGTGGTTCCAGGTAGAAAAACACAAGTGGAACACATGGTCAGACTTCTGTTCAGCAGCTCGGCGTTGGTACGGAACCGGAAGAGGTTACCAACAACGCTTATTGATGGAAGCAACCGCCAGGACACAGGGAGAAGATGAACTCGCGAGAGATTACATAACCTGCCTCCTGGTTATTATAAGAAAAATGGAGCCGATACCGAACTTAGAAACGCAACTTGACATGCTCCATCGAAACTTGAGGCCGGGACTCCAAAGGTTGGTGAGGAGAGCCGAATTCAAAGATATCGACGAGTTACAAGAGATGGCGAGGGAAGCCGAACTAACTCTCGATATGGAGAAAACCTTCCGCCCTCCGCCGCCTCCAGAATTGACTATGTTACCTGAAGCAGCCAATAAATCAAGGAGTGTGAAACCTGCGAAGCCAAAAATCTCCGGAGTGAACTCTGGAGAGTACAATGGCCTCGCAGGCAAAGAAACCTTGGCGGATCAGTCGATACTGACCGCTATATCGAGGTTAGAGGCCGGACTGAATGAGTTACGCAGCAAACAAAACGCTCGTACATCTGGCCACAACCCAAGGAAGAAAGGTGAAAATCGCCACGAAAAACACAACCCGTCACCGGCGAAGACCCCTAGAGGGAAAGAGAAAGAGAACCGAACATTAACCGGTGACGGTAAGAAGAGCGATACCGGCGGAGGACCCGAGCGTAAGAGTGACAAACCGGCCGGACCCATAACGTGTTGGGGCTGCGGCAAAATAGGTTACCATCGCTCGTTTTGCCCCGACTGTTCGGGAAACGAGAACCGGCGAGATTGAATGGGTCCAAATCCGCCGAGACCACTCTAGAGGCCCAGAAAGAGTCGAGGAAGAAGGACGAGATACCAACCGACCTGGTGGCAGCTGCCAGTCAGGTTAAGGCTGAACAATGTCCAGACGAAGAGAAAGTCGGACAACGGAACGACTCCGTGAAGGAGCTAGAACCTAGCTCCAATCAAATTCCTGTACAACCCGACGAGCTGCGTTGGTGGGTACAGGTGGGGATCGGAGGGTTCCGCATTCGGGCACTATACGATATCGGAGCCTCGAGAACGGTGATGGGATCGTTAGGACTGCAACTAGCTACCGAATGCGGACGTACGTTCCGGCCAGCTATGGGAGCAGGCGCCAGAGGTGCTGGCAAAAACCTGCTCCGCGTAACGGGACATGTGGAACTCCCGTTCGAGTTGGGCGGGGTCAAACGAGACATACTGGTTTCAATAATACCAGAACTGGAAGTTGACTATTATGTCGGTTCCAATTTCGTCCGCGCATTTGAGACAACGCACGACCCCGTAGAGAACAGGCTGATAGTGGGAAAATCCGGACAGAGTGTAGGACTGGAATTAGCCTGTGTCTCTTCATCAGATCCAAATGATCCAACACAGATCAGGATCGCCTCCATCGACACGATGAAAGCTTCTTCAGCGGGTTTCGCCGATATTACGCTGGAAGAACACCAGCGCTTACAAGCTCTTTTAACAAGAGTACTACCAGCAGCAGACGCTCCACTCGGCTGCACTAATAATGCCGAGCACGAGATAGACGTTGGCAAAACTCGACCAATCCGGCAGAAACAATAACCGATTTCCAGAAAATTGGAAGAGGAAGTTCGAGAGATGCTTGCCGCCGGATTGATCGAGCCTTCGTCGAGCCCCTGGGCCAGTCCTGCTTTCATGGTGTCAAAAGCTGGCAATAAACATCGTATGGTGATCGACATGAGAAAGGTGAATGGCGCCGCAAAGGGAGATGCGTATCCGCTGCCAAATATGGATCAGATCCTACGGAAGCTCCAAGCCGCCCGTTATATATCAACCTTAGATCTGAGCAGCGCATACCATCAAATCCCTTTGAAAGAAGAATCGCGGGAGAATACGGCATTCTCAATACCCGGTCTGGGGTTATTTCAATTTAAAAGAATGCCATACGGATTGTCGAACGCAGGAGCCACCTTTCAGCGTATGATTGACAGAGTCATAGGACCCGAACTAGAGCCATACGCGTTCTCTTATTTAGATGACATCATCATCGTAACAGAGACTTTTGAAGAGCATCTAACGATGTTAGAACGCGTATTGGCAAGAATCAATGAGGCAGGCCTCACTATCAACCGAGAGAAGAGCGTATTTGGTAGATCTGAGGTAAAATATCTTGGTGTTCTCGTTAACCGCGATGGTTTTAGACCAGACCCAGATAAGATAGCTCCAGTTATGCAATACCCTGCGCCTAAGAACCTAAAACAGTTAAGGCGATTCCTCGGTATGGCATCGTGGTATCGGAAGTTTCTTCCCGATTTTGCCACGATCGCCGACCCTCTCACATGCCTAACGAAGAAAAACTTCAGGTACGTGTGGGAAGAGGAACAACAACAAGCCTTCAACCACATCAAGGCACTCATAGCCTCAGCTCCGGTCCTACACCGTCCGGATTTCGCTTCGCGCTTTGTCATACAAACTGACGCAAGTGACTCTGGTTTGGGGGCCGTATTGTTCCAGGTGAGAGACGGCCAGGAGCGAGTCTTGGAGTTTGCGAGTCGCTCACTCTCTAAAGCTGAGCGAAATTACTCAGTAACAGAAAGAGAGTGTCTTGCGGTGTTATGGGCTATCGAGAAGTTTCGGGCATACGTAGAGGGATATAATTTCCTCGTAGTGACCGACCATAGCAGTCTGCGTTGGATTCGGTCACTGCGTCGTCCGACAGGTAGACTAGCAAGATGGTCGCTTAGGCTGCAGATGCACAACTTTGAAGTTGAGCATCGCAAAGGGAGTCTCAACTGTGTG